>JAYRBT010000001.1:89951376-89985130 GCA_036023395.1 Myiotriccus ornatus
CCAGCTTTCATAGAATCATAGAATGGTTTGGTTAGAAGGGACCTTAAAGATCATCCAGTTTCAATCCCCCTGCCATGGGCAGGGACACCTTCCACTGGAAAGTGTGTCCTTTCTTAAATATAAACAAAACAAAGTTTCAAGATTTCTTTTCGAACAGCGTATTTTGAATCTATGCTCTTTAGAAAAAGAAAATTGTATTCAAATGAAGAACAATTGTTTTAGAAGCCACAAATTGCCAGTGAACTACTTCTTTCCTGGAAAAGATGACCTCAGTTCTAAGTGTTTCAACAGCAGTTCCCTTTGCAAATGGAGTCAGGTCTAGTATGGAATCTGTCTTGCAGTTGCACATAGTATCTCTGGCACCAAAGCAGATCTTTTCCCAAGAACCATAAAATTTACTGGTATTCTTTGTGCACACCTTCAGGTATCACAAAAAACGAGCTTTGTGTATGGCTGTGGGTGATGGATGCTGTTGGGGTGCAGCTGGCAAAATGCACACAGGAATCCAGTTTAGCAGGGTCCTTTCCCAAAAGAAAGCATTAGGAAACTACCTGATGTAATAGTAGTGGATGAGCAAAGAAGGGATAATAAATTAATAAATCAATTAATATTCACTAAAATAATTGTATCAGACCTTCTCAGCTACATCCAGGTGAAGATGGTTTCAAAACCCGAGGCCTTATCAACTCAAGGAACCTATAGTTTAAGTGGATATCTCATGAGAAAATGTACGATTTAACTTATTTGTAGTTAAGTAACTACAGGAGTAGAGTACACATGTAAGGTAAAACTTGGTCAGCACAATTGATTCATTGGGTGGAAGGTTGCAAACCACTCATGAGTATCAAAGAGACAAAATTCGTCCTAGGAGCCTACACAAATTAAAAATAATAGATGTTCAGGGTAGGTTTTATGAATTTCATCAGAATATAATTAAAATTTAATTATTTTCTAGAAATAATTATTTTTAAAAAGTAGTTTCCCCACTCCAGTGCCATAGACAAGTGTTAATATGACCTACTAAGGACAAAAGGAATTAATTATAGTCTTCAGTGAAGACCAAAGTTGGGATTTAATCTAAGAAAGGTTTCTTTTCCATAGGTCAACATTTTTTGAATTTGCCTCAGACAGACTTGAGCCATGCTTTGTGCTGTCATGACTCCTTTAATTAAAACTTTGTGTGAATTTAATTTAACATCCATTTTAGTATCTAAGCATTTTCTATCACATTTTAATTGCTGGACCTTGTTTGTTTATTCTTAAATGAGACACTCTCAACATCATTTCCAAGGTGTGTGACTTCTACCTTCTATTTATATTGTGGTGTTTGCTTATGACAGGATTTCTGTTTAGGTGATGCCTTTATGCTCACCTATGTCTAAAGTGTCTCAATTGCCTTTTACTGGGAGGAGATTTTTACTGAGCACTCCCAAAGCAAACATTGCATCACTGGCGTCACTTAACAACCCACGGGTTTGGCTGACAAAAATAGTAACATTTCTAACCTTTAATGCTTTGGCCACCTTTATTTGGGCTCCTTCAATTGAGCCCAGACTTGAAAGCAGCCTTATGCACACAATCAATTTATGAGTATGCAATCATAATTTATTGTGCGTGATGCACGTAATAAATGGCTGGGGCCAATGTGGTGTGATGTGCTCAGCAGTTCGTGACCAGGCAGACAAAATCGCTCTGCCAGCCAGGCTGGCCAGGCAGCTGGCAAATATGCAGGAAAGTGCCAGCCCTTGGGTCATTTCTTGCAGTGGGCTGAGCTTTCCTGAATTCCCACCTTCCTCCTCTCTGATTTTACATCTTCCCATACTACAGTTTTCCTCTTGAGTCTAGCATGACTTCATATTTTCTGCTTTAAATTAGTTCTTTTGCCAATAGCAATTCTGTACTCCTGTGGGCTTTTTATTTCTACTTTTCAACTTGCATGAGCCAATGGCCCATGTTAACTGTCTCTTAAGAGCTGAGACAGCTTCGGCTCAGCATGATCTTCTCTTTGTAAAAACTGGGGCAAGAGCACATGGGGGTCTTCTTTGCACATGCACTCTTAGTCATAGCACTCAGAGGCTCATTGTCCAGCATCATTTGGAGACAGAGAGCAAGAGTCCTATAACAGGAAAGCTTGTATTACCGTAGCTCTGCAGGTGATGTTTATGAGAAGCATGGCAAAAAAAAGGAGACTCCCCAAGACCTAGCTGTCCTGCATCTGGGAAAAGACAATGCACGTTTAACCAGGTTTGGAAGGGAGCTGTGAGGAATGATGGTCCTGACCAGCCTCTCACAGACATGCCTTGACTTGGTGCTTGCTCAATGCTAGGCCCAGGGATGGTGCGGGAAGAGTGCCAGGGAGGGCAAAGAGAGCACAGAGCTCACCTTCCCTCTCCATACCTCCGCTCTCTCCCCTTCCTTTACCTCTCTTTTCAGCATGTCTCTTTAGATCAGCCCTTTCTTTGCTTCCTCTTTCCCGCTGGTTTGGCATCCTGTTCCTTCCTGTCTCCCCTCATTCCCTTTTGTTTTCTCACCCCAATTCCACTTCCTAACCCTGCTTCCCTGCCATGATACGACAATCAGTCTCCCTTGAGTCATCCTTACTTCCCCCCACAACGTCCCCTAGCACTCTGACGTCTTTCCCCCTTCCTCCCCCTAGCTCTGACGGACACGGTTCTCTCACCCCACTGAACCCTCCTCCTTTATAAAGGGATTTTCCTCTTTTTAATCCACGAGCCCCCCGTCGCAGCCTCAGCAGTCGGCGCACCGCCGGCACCGGAGGGGAAAGAGACAATCCTGCCTTTGCTCCTTCCCTGCCCCCGCAAGCCGGAAAACCCCGGAGGGGGGAGCAAAGCGCCCTGCAGGTCGGCCCCGGCACGGCCCCGCGGGATGTGCGGCCGTGCCCCGCGGGGTGCGGGGCAGCGCGGCGGCGGAGCGCAGGTGGGCGGCGGAGCGCAGGTGGGCGGCGGGCAAAGACACCCTACCCTGCCCTGCCCTGCCCTGCCCGACGGCGGGGGCGGCGGGCGGGGCGGGCGGTCCTGCCGCGGGCGCGGGGCGGGATGCGCGGCCGCGCATGAGGGCGCGGCGCCTCCGCGGAGCCCCCGGTAGGTAGGGATGGTCCGCGGGAGCCGTCGGGAGCGCGGACGGGTCTCGCCGGTGCGGCCGTGCGGGAGCGACCGCGGAGCGGCGGGCCGAGGTTGGGAGGGGGTTCCGGGAGAGGCTGATTCGGGGCAGCCGCTGCCCGCGTCTCTCGGGAGTTTTCCCCTCGCTGTAGTTCGTGTACCTCGACATTTCTGCCGTCCGACAGCTTGTAAGCTTTCCGTTTGCTTCTCAGATTGCGAGAGAGAACAGACTGATACTTTTCATGATGGACAATTAAATGTTGCAAAGAAGAAAGTGCAGATTTTAAAATACTGGAGATGATAGAGGGAGGAAAAGAGTCAGCATTCCAACACAAAGACTTAAAAGATGTATATCGCTGTTCTAGCTGTTCCTTATCCATAGTGCTTATATAACTTAAAGAAGTTTTGTGGCTTGTTTTCAAACCAAAGACTTTTGTAATAGTCCGTATGGCCAAATTCTTCTATTCCTCGTAGCAAAGTATTCCTTGACTGAAGAGTTTCCAGACACTGAGAACTTGGTGACACTAAAAAAAATCAGTGCTCAATAACTGATTTCTAAGAATAGTGTAGCTTTCATTCCCCTTAGTAATCAGAGGCTACAGCCGTTGCTTGTTGCTCCACAGGCGTTTTAATTGACGCGTAACATTAATCTCAATTACACCTGAAATTCTGATGTCATAAATTCACCAGAATAACCATCGGAGGGTTTTTTGTACACAGATTCTAAAAGTCAGGTTTGTTAAAAGCAGACCTGTTATTCCATTCTCTCCAGAGGTCTTAATGAAATAGCAGTAAAAGAAACAGCTGGGACTTCAACATGGCTTTCCATGTGGAGGGACTGGTGGCCATAGTTGTCTTCTACCTGGCTATCCTGGCAGTAGGGATATGGGCTGCTTGGAAAACCAAGAACACTGGCAGTGAAGGAGATCGCAGCGAAGCTATTATAGTCGGTGGAAGAGACATTGGCTTGCTAGTTGGTGGATTTACAATGACCGGTATGTAAAAAGCACTCTTTTTTTTTTTCCTTAGCCCATGTATAACTTGTCAGTTTTCCATCTGAATGAAGTGTAACCTGCATGTTGAATAATGTAAAATGGAGAAAATACATATACTTTTTATCCAGTTGTTTAGTGAACAGCCAAATGTAGCATCTGCATAAAACAACAAATATTTGTAAATCATACAGGAAGAATATATTAGTATTCGTGTACATTGCTTCCATATTTATCTGTGGATAAGATACGTTCAGGACTGAAGTGTGGAATTTGTATAGATTAATAAGTATTAAGTTATTGTTGTTAAAGTAATCCAAATTTGTGCTTTTTTTTTTTTTTTAATCTGAGTAACACCAAGTTTATAGGGGAAAAAACCGGGGGGGGGGCCGGGGGGGGGAGGAGGGTGTGCAGCATCAATTAACTTTCTAAAAGAAAATTGGTGTAATTCCAAACTTGTAATTCTATAGATTTCAGCAAACTTAATTCGTGGATTCTTTCAGCTTCTTCTACAGCAGTTTGAAAAAAATAATGCATTACTATCAATAGTAGTATCAGTAAGAAAAGCCTGGGTGAATGAAGAGTTCTTCACTAATGTTGTGAGCAGTGCTGTTTGACTTCCCAGAGCCAGTCACACCAGCTGCCTTCCCTGGGTAAATAAGATATTCACAATGCAGTCCAAAATCTCAAAACTTACGTTATGGTATTGGAACAGAAACGCACTATGAGAAGAATAAATTGGCCCACCTTTTTTATTAAGGCAATTGAATTTTTAATCATACCTTTTTTTTTTGTTAATTTATTCTAAATCCTATTCAGGCAAAGCCCTTTCAATTGTCAAATTGAATTTATCAGGTTGTATTTATGTTTTGCAGTTTTGTCCTGTTCTGCTTTCAGAGTCATCTAGTAAGGAAGAGCCACATAAAACTTGGGCCAAAATTCTGCATTCTTTAGTTGAGATAAATTCTCATCCTTTTGGAGGGGCATTTTGCTCATTTGAAGACTGAATATTTAGATATTAGGTAAAGAATGCTTGTAAAAATCAATAAAGTTTGAATACAGTCAGTTCTACTTTTTGCACTTTGCTATAATTTACTCTATCACGTATCCATCAGCTACTGAAGCATAAGATATATGAGATTGCTCCTAACAAGAGCTGGTTGGACTGCTTTCCGCTGAATGAAACGTTTTCAAGAGCACTGAAACAAAAATATTTTGCAGAAGTAGTGGTTTTCACAAAACAGTAAAATTAGGTGGAGTGAGTAGAGATGAAACGAGGCATGCCCCACAGAAGTGGTTATAACTAATGGCTTTGCATCAAAAGGACACAAATTCTGGTCGCCTTAATCCTATATTACAGGAGTATTTTGTGTACCAGCTGAAGCACAGATGAGGCTTGAATAGAGTCTTCCTATTTGCAGGCAATTACTATAGCCACCACAATTCACATCCACACATGCATGTTCTGTTTCATGGAAGCTCTAGGGATGGCGTAGTATCTCATCTCTGCAGTAGAATATCAGATTTGTCTCAAAGCCTTTGGATAGCTAAAACTCTCATGGATTTTATACTGTAAGGGTTTACACACTTTCTCTCCTATGCCTTCATTAGATATGGCAATTAAAGCTTGAGAGGGCAACTAAACTGCTCTTTCAGTTGCAGGGAGCCACACATGGCACATAAAGCTAGATGAAGGCACAGATCTCCTGAACCAGGGGTTAGTTCGAGGTTTGTATCAGGGAGGGCTTTTGGGACACTCAATTTGTAAAGTCATAATAAAACAATTATAAAAGTAAGCTGATCGAAATATGCAATATTTTTTACAGGTTTATAGTTTTTACAGAATGGTCTCATTATTCAAGGGCATGCTTTGCTTCTTAAAAAATGATAGATGCAGATTTTGCACATCGCATACAGAGATACAGGAGTATCCCAGCATTGTCTTTGTATTTTACAGGTTTAATTATCTAAATATGGACTAAAAAGCAAAGCCTACCCTGTAAAAGGAAAACAAGACTTTTTTTTTTTAAAGAGCCCCCGCAAGAATATTGTTTGTATGGACATGAAGCATTTTGGGTTATGAGATAAGGCCTAATTCTGTCTTTCCTGAGACAAACACTACAATGTTCCATGGATATTGGCTATGGAAGTGGTAGTGGTTTCCAGGGCTACTTGGTGGGAAGGATGACAGCACTTAGCATATAAAGTTGAAATACAATTTAGAGCATAAGCATCAAACTCAAGATTCCTGAGTAATTGTTGTTGATTCTCTAAACAGCATTGAAAAATCTTAAAGCACTACCTCTGAATAACAGCTATGGATATACTTAAACATATTCTATGATCCTGAAGAAGAAGCTGTATCAGCTTGCTACTGAAATACTAAACACAAAGCCTGTTGAAGGTTGAGTGTGTCTGAAACTATGAAAATAGAAAGAGTAAAAAGGCTGAATTGTGGATGGATCACAGGAGCTCGTATTAAAATGAACTAACACCTTACCATAGAAGACATGCATTTAATGTGTATGATTTTTACATAATTATAGATAAAATGTTGCATTAAATATTAGCCTTCCTTATTTTGTGAATTAAATTCTTGAGAAGAATTAAGACTGCAAAAAAGTTGAGTCTATCTTGAATCTGGTGATTGAGTTTAAAACCCAAAGGAGATATTTGACATGACATGACCTAATGCTCACAAACATGACCCAAAAGATAATATGTTGATGTAATTTTTCCGTTTTAGTTGGATAGACATATGTATCTTTCTACAAGAAAAAGAAACCAAAAAAAATTACAACATTCTTTTTTGTTGTAATCCGTGGGTCAGGATTTTCATTTTACAGAACTTGATGAGTTTATTAAATAATGACTGGTCAGGCAATCAATGGATCATTCCCAAAGAAGTGCCAAAATATCTGGTTTTTTAGTATATATTGATATATATAAAGAAGTCTGAGACCAACTTCTGTGTGCCTCATAGGAACTAGGAGCAGAATTGCACTCCATATCCTCAGTATTTGTCTCATAGGGTGCATGTTTTAAATGGATGTTGGTATTTACTGTGTTTTTTAGTTCTTCAGATAGCAGGAAAGAGAAGATTAAAATATATTACCACAAGAATGCTTCCATAGATTACTAAACATTATATTCCTTTTGTCCAATTTATGAAAAAAAAAATAATTTCACCGAAAATAAACGTATTAAACTAACTTTAAATTGTGGCTTAGCAAACTGAGGATCAGAAAACTAATAGCTCAGGTTGAAATCTCATCCCGTTATTTTGTTTCTAATGTATTTACATCTGTCAGTGTATGTGCTGACTACCCATTCACCCTCTCAGAAAAAGACATATAGGACCTTTGCAGAACATTGTGGTCCTTGACAGATGTTTCAGTACAGTCGTGTGCACAGAAAAATTGATCAGCAGCTATTTTTCAAACTCCAATCCAGAAATCAAGAAACTAAAAATAAGGGCTGAATCCTCCATGCCACCTTATGCAACGTCTGCCTGCAGGACACTGTTGCTGTCCCCAGCCAGGGGAGAGCAGTGACCTCTGCAACATCACACAGAAGGGAATTGACTTTTTCTTCTCCAAAACAAAATAAACCAGCTAGGCATAGCATCCAAGTGCAGTTGGCAAAACAATTGCCACCTCTATAGCAAGCCCAGGTAAATCATTGCTGGAACTGGAGGCCACCTTGCACCACAGCTGCAGCAGCACTGGACATCTGTCCTTGACTATGGGATATTATTCCCTGTCTGTAACTGAGTACCATTCATGTAGAATTCATGCTCATGTATTTTCAGAGAAGGAGACAAATATAATTCCTAAGTATTTACTTTTAATATTGTATAGAGGTGTTTACAGCCTATGCCATAAGACTGTGCTGCTTGAGACACAATAGGCATCCCAGGTAGTCACAGACTAAGTGTTCAACAACTCAGTGTCCAGGTGGAGATCAGTAGCAAGTGGTGACCCTCAGGGGTTCCTACTGGGACCAGTGCTATTCAGCACCTTTGTCAGGGACACAGACAGTGTGATTGAGTGCACCCTCAGTAAGATTTCAGATGACACAAAGATGAGTGCTGTGGTTGATAATCTAGAGGAAAGGGATGCCATACAGAGGGATCTGGACAGGCTTTTCTGGGTGGGCCTGTGATAGGCCAAGTGTAAGGTGCTCCACCTAGATTGGGGCAAACCCAAACACACTTACAGACTGGTTGATGAGTGGATCAAGAGTAATCCTGTTGAGAATAACTTGATACTGGTAAATGAAAAACTGAATAAGAGCCAACAATGTGCGCTCGCAACTCAAAAAGCTCATCACATCCTGGGCTGCACCAAAAGAGGTCAGACCAGCCGTCCTTCTGCTCTCCTCTGATGAGACTCCACATGGACTAACACGTTCAGTTCTGGGGCCTCCAGCATAAGAAAGATTTGGGCCCGTGGGAATGAGTCCAGGTGAGGGCCACAAAGATGATAACAGGGCTGAAGCATCCCCTGTAAGAGGACAGGCTGAGATTTGGGGTTGTTTAGCCCAGAGAAGAGATAGATCTGTGCGGACCTCATAGCAGCCTTGCAGTACCTAAAGGGGTCTTACAAGAAAGGTGGAGAGGGACTGTTTATCAGGGTATGTCGTGATAGGATGAGGTGTAATGGTTTTAAATGGAAGGAGAATAAATTTAGATAGATATTAGGAAGAAATTCTTTAGTGTGAGGGTGGTGAAGCACTGGAACAGGTTGCCCAAGAAAGTTGTGGATGCCCCATCCCTGGAAGTGTTAAAGTGTTGTAATGCTGTGGTTGCCAGAGACCTTTGTTTCTAAATCCATGGTGAAATTCAGCAAAATATCCTCTGGTATTACTTGGGAAATATCACAGTTAAGTGGAAAAGAGTGGTAATTTAGATTTTAATGAAATTTCGGAGGGAATTTTATTTAATTTTCTTCATTTGTGTTTTTCTCCAAATTTTTGTCTTAAACACGAAATCAAGCTTGCTTGTTTGATGGTGAATGATGGGAAAATTGTGAAGAATGTTTAAGGAAAATACATTTCTAACAATTGTGACTGTTTACACAGAAAACCTGAGCTACTTTTATATAAGAAAGTAAAGGTATCTGACGCAAATCAAAACAACATTGCAAAAATCTAGGACTTGTAATGATCTGTCTGCCCTTGGTCGAACTACAAACCTAGATTCATAAAATATACTCGTTATACATTAGAGAAAATCAAAAAGTTTTTGCATGGAATCTGCAAACAGGGAGAGATAAACCTTATTATGTGATTTGTTATGAAATATTTTTGCAGATGTAATTGCAATGCATTTCTATGTTGGAGTTTTTCTCTCACACGTACTGAAGGTCCAAAATTCTCAAGTGTAGAAATTTCCCTTAAAGGCAAAGAATCAATTCATTAAGAGTCAGAGATTGCTATATTAAAAAAATGCTTTTTAGAGAGAGAAAATCAGAAATATTGCAGATAACATGCTTTCCTTCTTCAGGAAGAAAAAAAATAAATGAGTCAATGTTTAGAACTTATAGAGCAGCAAAAAAGCACCACAAGCCTGTATAGAAATAGAGAACTCAGAGTTTACTGAATGTGCTTCGTGTAACAACAATTTTAAAGTTAACAAGGTTTTAAGGGCAATTTCGTTAAACTCTTGCCTAATTTAAATTCTTAGAGTTTCCCCTTCTGGGATGACTTTTTCACTGTGTGTTTATTGTTCTTCTTCTGATCCCCCCTTACATCTCTCCTTCATTTGGACTAACACAAAGAAAATAGTAATGGTAAATAAGTAGTGGGGGACTCAGCCCTGACACTTTCACTGACCATACAGAGACTTAGACACTTTGATGATTGTCTCAGTTCCATCTGACTTATTTTTTCATATGCTTTAGATGTAAGTTCAAATTAGGGCTGCCTTTTATAGAATGATGCCATGCCTGGCACTTGTAGAGTACATGTAATAAAAAAACCCCAATATTATAAGTAATGACAGTTTCATTATACAATGTGTGAACTTTTCTTTCTTTGTATACATTAAAGGCTTTTCTGTCTCTTCCTTTTCAGCCACATGGGTAGGAGGAGGTTACATCAATGGAACAGCAGAAGCTGTGTATGTCCCAGACTACGGTCTAGCTTGGGCTCAAGCACCTATTGGATATTCCCTTAGCCTGATTTTAGGTAAGCAAAGACTAAAACTAGTAGTTTCTCAGTTTAAATAGTTCTGATGAAAAGTCCATTATTTGAACTGAAACAAATAGGGTCTGATAAAAGGATGCTGACATAAACTGGACTTCTGCCGGTACATTTAGCTATTGAAAAGAAAACAGAAAATAACTATAAACAGTTTGATATCTTAAGTCTTCTGAACTCCTTGTCAAGACATATTTGATTATTACAACCATGTTGTCCTTGAGAAGGGGGGAGTATTTAAATTATATATATCAAGTTTTGTATATTCGGGTTTTCTTTAAGTGTCTACGTGATCTGTACCATGACCCAGGTGCCCAGGTATCAGGGCACCTATAATCTTGGAATTCAAGAAAGACAAATATCCTTTTGGTTTAGGGAAGTGCTTATACTTTATAGATCTTCACCAAGAGTGTACCTAACTTTTCTAATTTTGTGTAGGAAGTCTGTAGTATAACCAGATTATTTCCTTAAAATTGGACCATGCATCCTCTTAAATGCAGTACAAAACTCCAAATCACATGGCAAAATGCAAATACACAATCCTGCTACATGCAGGGTCAGTGTAAGACGCAGACAGCATTATAATTTTTAATGCTGCAGTAATGGTGCACATGTTTAAAAAGCATGTTGTTACAAAAAAGATCCTGTGTTTTTCATCTTTCCTTAACGTGCCCAGTGTACTACTAGCTTTTCTAATATTACTGACCTCTCAGTATATTCTGAGTCTTTTCTCATGGTTTTCCCTTTGATTCCTTTGGTTGCTTATCCAGATCTTCTTTCACAGTATTTCTTTTCTTCCTATACAGCTTGTTTTCCCTCCTCGTTCTTTTTTTCCCCTTAAAAATGCTTTCCAATGGCCTGTCCTAGTTATCCTTTCTTCCCAGGCAGAAGCTTTACCCACCGTAGATGTTCCTCTCTGGCACGCGCAGGCCAGCTCCAGTTCCAATAGTGGTTTCTATCCCTGAGAATAGCTCTATTTCCTGTAACGAAAATAATAACAGTGGTTGTCTGCCCAGAGATCAGTTTATGTCATTATGAGGCCATGCTGGTCATGATACATCGATGTCATTAAGCAGTTGTTGGGATAGTAGTCACAAGCATCTTGCTGACTCTCAGCCTTTGTAGAAATGACACAAATTAATAGTAACCCAGAAGGGGTTGATGATCTCTGCTCATTTACAGCTGTTTTTAGATGTGCAGACTTGTTTTCCTGGAAATTGCAATGGCCACAGCAGAGTGAAGAAGTCTGTATCGTGGGACCATAGGTCTCTCTGCTGAGCACAGAGAGGAAAGCGTTTTTGTAGGCATAAGCTGTACACAAAGTTTTGAGTGGAGGAGTGTTTTTTCTTCTTTAAAAAAATAAATAATCAAAATTACAAATATAATTCCAGGAGAAATATTATTGCTTCAGATTGGAAGGATTTAAAATTTATATAATCTCCCTGTTTGTTCCATGTTGTTCTCCATACCACTTTTCCTAATTTTTCAATCAATTTAGTTTAAAAGGTTGTAGTATCTCCTATTTCTCTTGACAGGTGTTTGAACACCACGATAGATTATAATACCAGTTACTCTTTTGTTTTTCTACTTTAATTGTCTATTGTAATGATGGTATAACAAGTAGAATAGGAAAGGGATTCATTACTAATTTAATTATAGTAAAAAATGCTGGAGGGTTTCTGCATCTATCCGCCTAAGGACAGTGTTCACATAAGCAGTATAAACTGTGATTGTTAAGCCAGTACTTCCTGTCCAGGGAACCCAATGTAATGAAGAAATATGAGTAATAAAAGGCAATACATAGAAATATGGAAAATCTTTTGCACAATAGCATAAATGCATTACATATATTGTGATAAAGAACCTAATTAAGGGTTGCCAAATACTTTACAGTAGACTTTATTGGGAACTGACTGGTTTACCAGTTTTTTATTGAACCTTATATAGCAGTTTTACTGTGGTAGAAGTCTACTTGGTTATAGTCATGTGCAGATCTCAGCTAAACAGGTTTCCATACAAGTGCTCTTTCAGCTTTACTGAGATATGTCCTTTTTTTTCCCAAGCCAGAAAGAATTTCAGGAGGGGAGGCCTTTGCACATTTATGTACACATCTAGCCCATATATACAAGCCAGGTGGAGCAGAATTGTGCTACAGCAAAATTTCTGACTGTACATAATTGAAATAAGTGTATGACAAACATTCACAGAAAATGATATCTGCAGAGCCCAGACCACCTCTGACCTACCCTGCAGGTGTAGCAAGGTTGTTTAAAGCATACAAAATAAATCTGAATTGTCCTGAAATAATCAGATTTGCTATGTATACACTAAACCACGTGTGAACTTGTACTTTTGATGCAAGAATCTCAGTTTTATTTTTAGCATAGGGCTATATGAAAATTCATGCTGGATGGATTCTGCTCTAAGAATCAATGGGATTAGGTAGAAAGCTTTTACCTTGGGCTGATCCAAAATTAGACAAAACTCCGACAGCATCCATAACGGCAGATTACATAAACTGAACCAGACAAAATAAGAAAAAAATTAATTTTTATTATCAGACTATAGATATTAATGGGGGGGGAAGGGTGTGTAACTCTGTAGGCCAGTGTAGGGTAAGAGTTCCCAAAGGATATTTTAACTGTACTTTTTCATTAAAAAAAACAAAACAAAAAAAACCCACCCACGGTATTCCTGATGTTTTTGTACCCTTAACTGAAAACGAATGTTTTATGCCTTAATAGCAATGCATTTCTAAGATGCAGCTGGTGTCTTATGCTGTTTTTCTTTGCAGGAGGCCTTTTTTTTGCAAAACCCATGCGATCCAAAGGCTATGTGACAATGCTAGACCCTTTTCAGCAGCTTTATGGAAAAAGAATGGGAGGACTACTGTTTATTCCAGCTTTAATGGGAGAAATTTTTTGGGCTGCTGCCATCTTCGCTGCCTTAGGTAAGGAATAAGCAGTATAAATATTAATTTATCACAGGTAGAAAATATTAGGAATATCAGAAATGCATTACAATTCTGGCTTCAAATGCTAGCTATTCAAGCCAAATGATTCAGAGTGTGACAGTTCTAAGACCCATGCTAACTAGTAATTAAATCCAGTAATGGTACCCCATTAATTATTTTGATAATAGAAAGACATGCAAGGTATCTAATCATTTTCACGTACCTTTAAGTTGTCCCTCTTCAAAGAGCATTGAAAGATTTAGCAAAAAATTTCCTTTAATTGTGAGGGTGATGTGAGTGAACCCAAGTGCCCCTTTTGTGTTGTCTGACCCAGCTTTTCTTTTACACCACTGGGATCACAGAAGCCAGTCAAAATTTCCCTTAACAATGTGTAACATCATTGCCAATGCATCCAAATAAAATAATCCTTTGCATATAGGAGTTCTACATATACAGAACTTTCCATAACACAAATAATAGAAGTAAACAAGATGCTGACCAATAAATTGAAAAATTCTTCAATTCTAAATGCCTTTCTTCTTGACAAATGAAGAAAATAATTAGGATTCAAGAAAGGATTCAGAGAGTTAGTGAAATTATGACTCAATAGAAAATCACCCAGCTACTCATCCAGTCCTGAAAAAAAATCACCTTCCAGGGGTTTTAATTGTATTTCAGGCCTGAATTTAGCAAACCCTTCAAGAACTGAGAAAGCCCTTGAGTTGAAGCACCAATAATTGACTTTCACCAGCTAATCATACTAATAATGCACATGCACGTGGTAATGCTTTCTAGCATAAGCTATTTTAAACAAAAAATAAACTTTGAAGGTACTCTCCAACTGTGCTGTGATGAACTGCAAAGCAATGGGGAAGCTTGTTTACCACAATTTCATCACAAAACCCTTAAAAGACCAAGAACAAACTGCATGCTGAGGTGATAGGACTTGAATAACTTGAAGAACACTCAGAATTTTTGGAATATTTTTGATTGAGGACAAGCCATTCTGTTTTATTTCAATGCAAGTGGTGTGAGTGCCTTTCTAGGTTTATATCAACAGCTGACAGTAAAAGATCATGAAGGTTATTGAAGATTTTGATTTAACTATTCTGTAGCTAATTTTTATGTCTCCTGATTTGCACACCTATCCTCATTGATGAATTTTTAATCCCAGTGTTCTTCAATACTTCATCATGACTCCTTGCTTGGCAGGGTTGTAGAAGGGAAACGGGTCTTACAACTTGTGAAAGAGATCTGAGCTTGTTATCCCTAATCACGTGAACTTCGAAGGCTCACTTTACAGCAAAAACCACACTTGTCAGCTCCCAGAAACTCTTATATATCACTCTTATATTATGTTGTTGTCTTCTGTGGCCAGAATTCGTCCATCTGTGTGCTCCAGAGTATCCATCTACAATAACTGCAAGGACTAAAAGTTGTTGCAAGATGTTTCATTTAAATCATCCTAATTAGAAGGAGAGGAATTTTTTAGCATAGTTTTGAAACATTTTGCAATCACTTGAAATAGCTAATACATCTAAAAGAGACATATAACCTTTCTGATAGCTGATGTAAGGACAGTGCAGGAGGACACAAGCTATTCAGGAGGTTTGTTGAGTGCATCGACAGCTTCCTTACAAATGATCAGGGAGTTAATGAGGGTGCTCTGTTGAACCTGTTACCTACAGACAAGGAAGAACTAGTTAGGGATGTGATGGTCAGAGGCAGAGTTGGCTGCAGGGTTCACGAGATGGTGAAGTTCATGGTCGTGAGAAGGGAGAACAAGGCAAAAATCAGGACTGCAACAATGGACTTTAGGAGAGTAGAGCTTGGACTCTCCAAGGTTCTACTTGAAAGAATCCCATGGGAGATGGTCCTGGAGAGGAGTCCAGAAGAGCTGTTTGGTATTCAATGATTACCTTCTCCAATCTCAAGAACAGTCCATCCTGACAAATGGGAAAATATGGACTGTTGTTGAATCGGATGGGACACCTGGTGGCAAAGGATGTGGAAAATGCTGAGGTACTCAGTGCCTTCTCTGCTTAATTCTTTGTTGGTAAGACTAGCCTTCAGGAATTCTAGGATCCTAAGAAGCCTAGGAAAGTCCAGTGCAAGGAAGGTTTGCTGGAGGAGAATCAAGTTAGGAATCATTCAAATACACTGGACAGATACAGTTTCATGGGACCTCATGGGATGCAACCTGTGAGTGCTTTTGGGAGCTGGCTGATAACACTGCAAGAACACTCAGTTCCTGGAGACTGGAAGAAAACAAATGTCACTCCCATCTTCAAGAAGGGCAAGAAAAAGGACTCCAATTACTAAAGGCTGGTCAGCCTCACCTCAGTCCCTGGGAAGGTGATGGAGTAAATACTCCTGGAAGCTACTTTCAAGCAAATGAAGGTCAAGAAGGGCACTGAGAGTTGTCAGCATGGATTTATGAAAAGGAAATAATTCCTGACCACCCTGATGTCTCGCGTGGTGAGCTGACTGGCTTGGTAAACAAAGGGAGAACAGGGCATGCTGTGGATTTCAAAAAAAGGCTTTTTACACCATCTGCCATAACATCCTCATAGACAAAGAGGTGAAGTACAAACTAGAAGAGTGGACAGGGAGGAGGAGATTGAGGATTGAGAACTGGCTCAACTCCTGGGCTCCAAGGCCTGTGACCAGCAGCATGGCCACCACCAGGTGACCAGTCACCAATTGTCCATCCCAGAGGTCCGTACTGACTCCTGTATTACGCAATGTTTTCATTAATGACCTTGCTGATGGGACCAAGTGCACCTTTGGCTAGTTTGCAGAACATAAAAAATTGTGAGGAGTTACTGATAGGCCAGATGGTTGTAACGCCTTTCAGAAGAATCTCAAGAAGCTGCAGAACTGGGCCAACAGGAACCTTGTGAAGTTTAACAAAAAGAAATGGTAAGTCCTGTACCTGGGAAGGTCCAACCTGATGTTCCAGTACAGGCTGGAGCTTAAACAGCTGGAAACCATGTTTACAGCTAAGACCTGGGAGTCTTAGAAGGCAGTGAAGGTGACCATTATCCAGCAATGTGACCTTGTGTCAAAGAAAGCCAATGCCATCCTGGGCTGCATTAGGAGGACCATTGCCAGCAGGTTGAGAGCACGTTTGGAGTACTAGATCCAATGCTCCATGACACAAGAGACGTGGCCATACCAGAGAGACACCACTGAAGAGCAACAGAGATTATTAAGGGAATGGGGTTTCTGGGGTATCTTTCTACAAAGAAAGGCTGGAAAGGTGGGACTGCTCAGCCTGTAAAAGACAAGGCTTAGGGGGAACTTATCCATCTGCATAAATACCTGATTTGATATTTGTTTATTTGGGATAAAGAAGTTGTAGACAGGCTCATATCTGTGCTGCCCAAAGACAGGACAAGAGGAAATAGTCACAAAAAGAACTACATGGCATTCCATTTAAACTTAAAAAGAACTTCCTTTTTTTTTAACAACGTTAGAGATCAACCACTGTCACAGACTGCACAGAGAAGCTGTGACCACCCTTATGGATGGTCAAGACCTGACTGAACATGATCCTGAGCAACCTACTTCATCTGACACTGCTTGAGTGGGGACTTGGAAGAGACAATCCTTACAGGTGTTCTTCAGTGTCAGCAACTCTTTGATTCTGTGAGCTGTTTATTGGTCAGCTCAACGTTGTGGTTTGTTTTCTACAAATGAAATCTGCTTGATGATGCTTGGAAAAGTTCTTGATTTCTGAGTGAATAGTGGAGGATGGATTCTGCAGTTTGCAAAGAAATCCACTTTTGTCTCACATAAACAATTCAAGGGCACTTTAGAAGTGTCAATGGACATTTCAGCAGATGCCTCCTCTACCTTTCCTTGCTTGGCCAAAAGCAGCTAGCTCATAGCATAAATGAGATGCAGCAAACATCGCCAAGTCAAGCCTTCACTGCAAAGTTACACTTGCTCCCATGTGGCTGCTTCTCACCCAGGGAAGCTTCAGCTGTCTGTGCATAGCTGCTTTTCCCCAGGCAGAACAAGAGAGTGTAGTCCTTACAGAGTTTGAGCATTGTAAGGAAGGGCTGTTGGGACCCTTCTGTCCTCATTTTCTTAAGAACATGCAAAATGACAGATGCTGAACTTGGACAAATAGGAGCGTCCCTTTTCCCACTCCCTTCAAAGGTGCAGAAGGGGTGAGCAGAGGGTGGAATATATTAGTGCTGTTATTAAGTGTCAGACCAGTACCTATACAAGCAACTTAACAAAGGTGAGAACATCAGACTTACACTAACACGCAGCACTTTGGTTTTCTCCTTAGGTGCAACTATAAGTGTGATCATTGACATTAATGTCAATATTTCAGTTATTATTTCTGCCCTGATTGCAACTATGTACACGCTCGTGGGTGGGCTTTATTCTGTGGCCTACACCGATGTAGTTCAGCTCTTCTGCATCTTCCTGGGACTGGTAAGTTTTGTGCTTTTTTTCCTTCTTTGTTGAGGATTTTGCCCTGAACATTAAGATGATTGCTAAGACCTATTTCTCAGCTTTGGTTTTGGAACTTCCTTCACTGAAAACATGAAAAAGGAATATCTCCACTCACGGTGGAGACTGACTTTAAGAGTCTGCATTTACCTCAACGTACAGTCTGTGTTTTGAAAATAATGTTGCCCAAGAGGTCTGTTTCTTTGGCTTTTTTTCCAGCCAATCTGATCATGCAAACTCTCTTTCGATTTTCCTGGTGAGGTTATATCTAACTCAGAATAGGACTGGAGCTGACTCTTTCCCATGGAACTGTGACACAGGCACTGGAAGAAAGCATCAGACATAGGACGCAATTGGTAAAGTACTCCTGACATACTGGCATTGGACCTGCAGAGCTGATAGTCTCCTGCCTCTCTTTTCTGTGGTTGTTACCTACTCCTGCAGCTTAGTTAACCTCCTGTTAACTTAGCTAACTTGTGTTTTCCCTCATTTCCCTCCACCATCCTTGGTGACCATAATACAGGAGATTTTACCAGATGTCTTGGCTGTTTTAATATAGTAGTGTGAATATCCCCTCATCAGCTACCAATGATATTGGGCAGCCTTTTATTTACTTTTGTTCTTTAAGTCCCACACTGAAAAATATCAATGTAACAGGGTGCAGTCAGAGCAGCTGCTGTATTTGTTTGCCAGTGGTAGTAATAGATAGTCACAGGTGTGCAGAGAACTGAGATAGGCTAAAATAAATGAGGTGGCTCAGGAAGAAGGAACCAAATGGCCCTTTGTGGGCCTGGAGATCTTTCTGTACTTTCAGCAGAGTTCTTGTGCAGCTCCAGGGAAATTGGTTTAGCCAGTACTCACACAGGTGGTCACTGACCAGCTCTGTGTGTGTCCTTACTCTGTGGTATCTTACTGTGAGGGCTATGGCCTTACTTGCAGAAATGCTAAGCGTTCCCTGTTGTAACTGACTTAATGGAAATGGTGTTAAATACCCTGAAAAAGCAAATCAAAGTTCCAACTGATCACCTCAAATGAGAATTTATTCCAGATCTTCTTTCCTCATATCTCTGTTCTTCACCTATACGGTAAGGAAAACACTGTCTCCTTCCCTAACATGAAGGTTAATATTTGTGAAACATTCATTTTCTACAGATGGAATGCATTACAAAATTCCCAAAATTTTAGATAAATCAAAAATGCTTCTCCAGTGAGATCAACCCCTGAACTGCTAAAGAAGCTGATCCCATGGGAATAACAATATTAAAATGAGCATGAAGCTGACAGACAGGAAAAAGCACATGAAGCTTGTATAGCAGTCTTCTAAGTGGTTGGATCTGTAGATTTATATCGTGTTCTTTTAATTCAGGTTGGGCTCTTTATGTAATTTCCCATTTGAAATAATCAATAATAATACAATTGTAGAATAAACCACATTTATGAATGTTAGAGTGTCATCAGTGAGGCTGGAAGACCCAGTATCTAAATGGTTGTGCTCTAGGTGAGGCAGTTTTAGATGAGATGAGATGCTTTCACAGTAGATGTCACAGCAGAAGATGGCACAGGTTCAGTTATCCCAGCTTCTCTTCCAGGCCCTGGAGCAGTTTTTATTCCCAATGGCACAGAGCTTTACTGCTAATTCCTCTAATGTCTGGTTTCTCTCCTGCTCCTTACCCAGGAGGAAATGCTTGTCGTAATAACTTCTGTTCCCTACCCTGACTTGACATTTCAAACACTTCTTCCTTAGGTTTCCATAACCTCTACCCCAGCCACATGTACATCTTTGGTTTTCTCTTTAAAATCTCACGTAGTGTCTCTCCTACCCTCCTCACTTTCCTGTATCCTCATCTAGAGTTCTCATCTCTTTGTCTTTATCTTGCCTGGTAAGACTTTCCTTGACTCTATCTCCACTATTTACTGACCCTTCATACCATCTGTATTATTACTTCCCCATTCTAAACTCTTTGTTTTCCCAGATAATTCACAGGAATGGTTCAGGTTTGTCATTTTTGCCAGGAAAAGGAGTCTAAATATATGGATGTAAACCACAACATGCCAGTGAACTGCGGGGTTGGAGAAAGTGTCTTGATTTGTTTTATTTACTAATGTAAAGGTAGTCCTCGAGACCACAAAAAGCTAGATTACTGTCAGGAACTGGAATGGCTTACAAAACTCATAATGCATTTGCAATACAGTACCTACTAAATCCTGGATTGTGGCAGGCAGACTCCAGATGGACTTTCAGAGATTTACTCCACTGAAAATGCCAGTGGAGTATGGTCAAACTACAGCTGTTTAGAAGCCCATCAGTCAGACATGTTTGAGATCTAGATCTAGAAACAAGAATAAAAAAATCCTTTGGCATGCTTGTTCCCTATTAATTTCTCAGCAAGAAGATTATTAATATCCATTATTTTGAAAATATGTTTATTTTTCCCTCAAAATATCCTGGAGACAGTTGTAACATTTTGGTGAACTTTCACAGAGAAGCTTAAGCATGGAGTGAGAAGGAAATCTTTCTGCCCAACTGCTTAAATTGAAGTTTAACATGTAACAGAACAGAATCCTATGCTATGTGATAAACTGCCAGAATAACAGGCAGTGCTACAAAATATTCTTCAGACGTTATTGCAGTAATTGTGCAACAAATTAGAGAAAGATGTTTGACTTTTGTTCCTTGCTCCTGTTGCCTGCATATACTTAACTGTGATCAGTTGAATTGTAGCAATCTGTGTGGTTTTGGATATCACTGGATCTTTAAGGATGTTATGCTTGTGATGGTCTATCCCCTATAGCACAAAGCCTGACTTTCATCTCAGTAGGAGCTGCTGGGTTTCTCCTCTATAGAGAGGGAGTTATACCATTGCAAAATAAGTTGGCAAGTAAATGACAAAAAGTCCGTTGGAGAAGGAAATGGACCTTCTGGCAGAAACTGTCTCTGGGAAAGGTTTTTTTGGCCTAGATAAAAAAGAGAGAGACTGAAAATGGTCAGGAGATCCCAAGATCTCCTCAAGGCAGAAGAGTGATACAATTCTGGGCTAATGGGAGTTTTGGAGGAAGACAGTTGGGATTGCACCAACATCACTACCTCTTGTCATGATATAGTTTTGTATTGAATTAAGAACAAATTCCCAAGCCTTCAGGTGCGGTGTCTCATGCCTGTAATCTGGCAAATCCTGATGCTATTACATGCAAATTTATATGTAAATATTTCTCTACTGTCTGGTCCAGGAAAGAGCATAAAGAATATATGAGGAGTTCGGAGAAAATAAAATGAAGATGTATAAATGTGTCTTCCATGCTGATTTTGTGATTTACTTTGATTAATTCTCTTCTCACAGTCTCCAGGAGAGGTGTAAGCTATCCACTACCAAGCTCCCTGGATTTCAGAGATGTTCCACCTACACATAACTTGACTTTTCTGCAAGTCAGCTTGGCAGTTTGGCATTCAATCTGTAGCATGCAAGAAGAATAAAACTAGATCAGGGTTAATATTAAAATTTCATAAATTTAGAATGTCTTCTTTAGACCTGAACAGAGTGTTTCTCTTTGGTTACAGTGGATCAGTATCCCCTTTGCAATGTCCCATCCTGCAGTAACAGACATTGGGCTCACAGCTGTGCACCAGGTGTACCAAGCACCTTGGCTTGGATCTATCAACTCACTTGACATTTACACGTGGTTGGACAACTTCTTTTTACTGGTAAGTGGTGACTTGTACGAAGGAATGAAGCATTTATGCATTCACACTGTGTTACTGTGAAAGCTGAAAATAATAGAGTTTAGTTAAGAGTTTCCAGCAAACTGAAAACTTTTACCATCTTGACTGCTCAATCTTTCTGCACATTTGATTGATTTCAGTGACATATCAGTCACCATTGCCAGGAATGCCATTTAGATATCATCAGGCTGAAAGAGCTGACATGTTAAAATTAAATAAAAGTGTGCAGCTAATACTTAAGTGATGTCATTGTTGGCAGAGGAATTTATATATTGCAGAGGGCAATAAATACATTATACAAATGATCAAATATGCCTTAGGTATAGGTGAAGTAGAAAAAGCTGTGCAGAGATGGATGGCAGGGTGGATGAATTCATACATGCACACGTTCCAGAATGAACCAAGGGCTTTTGTTATTTAATAACTATGTATTACACATGGGATCACTGGTTATTAAGTAGTTTTCATTAGAAGATGTAGAAGCACATGCTAACATTTTCCATTCTCGGTGTCCCTGTGCAAAGCTGAACTGATTTTATTATCATGTTGTACTTCAGGATTACCTTATCTGTCTTTTTTTTAAACCATCTCAATGAAAAATCTTTTGGGTTTTTGAACAATTGGGCTATTAAAATACATTTCTTTATCCAGCTTTCTGTCAGAGACCCAAAGTATGACATTAGCTCGAGTGGCTGTATTCTCTCTGGTAAGCCTGAAGGTTTCTTTTCTGTTGATGACCAAAGGAAAGCTCTGATGTTGCCAAATTGTGGCACATTTTCTTTTAATCTTGTTTGTTTCATTATAGCTCAAGAAATTTACACATCCTTGGAAAGCTTTGTTAAAGGATTATTAAGGCAGCAAAGGAAAACTGTCATAAATAGCAAGTCAAAATCATATTTGTCTGTGAAGCATTAAGTTAGTCCCTATGTGTGCCTGAAACGTACATGAAACACCTGTATACACAATATTTGCTCCAGATGCCTCCTGCCTCGTTTAGTGTGCAGAACTGTTCTGTGTCCAGTTAGTGAGCAATTTGCTTGGTTTTCTTTCCATGCTGTTTAGTAACAGACATTTTTTATTTAGTATAGACTATTCAAATCCTGCTCTCAAGAGAGAACTGTAAGCACTTGGTTTTTCAACCTTTCCTTATATCTCTGTCGTATTTTGCAGAAATAATTTTAAATCTCTTCAAGATCTTCACTGTTATATACCCAAATAAAAGAGAAGGGTTTCTACCATAAAGGAAAACTTTCTTTTACTGCTCTGTCTTCAATCTCTATTGGTATTGTATTTGCTTAAGGCAGTGGGAGAATAATTTTTCAGATTCTTGAGTTCACTGTATAGAGAATGTCTTGCCGTGTTCAAATGACCACATGCATTCACAAAGGAAGATAAACTCTTGCTTTCAAACTCTATCAGAGTCCGATCTAATTTTGATGGGAGAAGGGTATTGGAGTGCAAATTCTTCAAATATGAAATATGACAATAGTATTTTATAATTTTTGTAAAACTTTATTAAGTACTTGTACAGCTCAGTACTTGGGGGTTTCAAAGACTATGTAAGCACAAAGTGTTGCTTCTAATCATACAAAAAAATAACTTGTCTAAAAGAATGGAATTTAAGTAGAATTGCACAGGTTTGACATTTCTTGTGAGAATGAAAGTTGCAGTTATTACTGACTGACTGATATTCAGTAAATAAATTAGAAGGTAGCAATATGACTTTCAGCATTCAAGTGATGCTTCTACACGCCCTCTATACAGTGATAGCAAAAAAATCCACCTAGCTCCCAGTGACAGCATTCTGCCTGTTGTGTTTGCAGACATTAGGAGGAATACCATGGCAAGCATATTTCCAGCGAGTTCTTTCCTCATCTTCTGCCACATATGCTCAAGTTCTGTCATTCCTGGCTGGTTTTGGCTGTTTTGTGATGGCTATTCCTGCAGTACTCATTGGTGCAATTGGAGCATCTACAGGTAAATAATTAAAAATCAGTAGTAAAATAAATGTAAAATGGATAGTGCAATAAGTTTGAGAAAAAGCTTATGTTAGATATAGATGACAAATATAGGTTAGACAGGTGACACTGTTAATCAACTCATGACTTCTTTATGGGTAGGAAACTACACATAAAAATAATATTATAGTATATTTCTCCAAAAGGAAATTGCTCCTACCTCAGTGGATGAAATGAAATCATTTTGCACATTATAGACATCTACGGGTGTAATATATCTCTATTCAATGTTTGAGTTAGATTCTTGTGCTTTTATTTGGTCCTAACAGTAATAATGGTGAGTGACTGAGGGAGCTGGGTTGTTAAGCCTGCAGAAAAGGAGTATGAGGGAGACCATATTGCTCTCTAGAACTACCTAAAAGGAGGTTGTAATGAGGTGCAGGTTGGTCTCTTCTCCCAAGTAACAATTGACAGGATGAGAAGAAATGGCCTTGACTTGCACCAGGAGAGGCGTAGACTGGATATTAGGAAAAATTTCTTCACCAAATGGTTTGTCAAGCGCTGGAACAGGCTGCCCAGGGTGGATTCATCATCACTGGAGGTATTTAAAAGATATGTAGATGTGGCACTTGAGGTCATGACTTATTGGTGGTTTTGGCCGTGCTAGGCTGATGGTTGGACTCAATGATCTTAAAGGTCTTTTCCAACCCAAGTGATTCTATGATTTATCAAGAATTTCTTATTTGGCCAAAATACCCTTGTCAAGATCTTTGTCATAATAAGAACTGTCTCCATCACAGTGACCATGTAGCTAAACTGATAGAAATGTTCTGTAAGAAATGTTTAACACATGGCTTTGAACCCTGTCTGTAAGAGAGTAGTTAAACACATCACTAGACTTGTTTCGAGGAAAATTACATTTACAAGCAATGCAAAGTTTCAGCATTAAACTTTCTACTGGATAACCACAGGCTGTGGTGAGACTTATTTTAGAGATAAGAAAAAATGCTGAACAGAATTAAATCTGCCTAACAGAAATCAGTGGGACACTGTCTCTCTGCAAAGTCATTGGTCTGGCCCTGGCAATGGTTTGGGCGTTGAATGTGAATGAACATATGCCACATGAATTCAAGCAATGCTGTAGCCGATGACTACTAATGTTACTAATAACATACCTGTGTCTACACTGTAGCTTGGAACCAGACTGATTATGGTGTCCCTGACCCCAAGAGTAAAAAAGAAGCAGATATGATTTTACCGATCGTGCTCCAGTACCTTTGCCCAGTCTATATCTCATTCTTCGGCCTCGGCGCTGTATCTGCTGCAGTGATGTCCTCAGCTGATTCTTCAATTTTATCAGCAAGTTCTATGTTTGTTCGGAACATTTACCAGCTTTCCTTTCGGCAAAATGTGAGATAACATTTCTGGTTTTATTTTTGAGAATATTCTGGGTGAGACCTTAACGAGGTGATTGACCATGGTGTAATTTCCTAATAAAACATCTCTCTCATTTTCCTGCCTATGACTAGAAAAAGGACATAATTTAATTCCTAACAGTTTATTGAACAAACTGAAAGTAAGAATATTTATGGTTGTGACTGATGACAGAGGTGAAAAGCCAGCTTGGGAAGAGTAGCTTTCAAGAGTTTTCATGGCACTGCAGTTTATCCAAAGAGCTAATTATTATCACTGCAGCTGTAAGTTTTACTTAAATCCTTAACAAAATGATACATTTTTTCTAATTATTCATTTCTCAGGAAGTCATTTGATGACAAAATGGTCTAGTGAGTTGGAGTTTTTCTTAGAAAATGGAGAAGAAGAAATTCTGATTCTGACAGTTATGTTTTTCTAGTTGAGCCATATTGTCTTTCTTTCTAATAGTTATTTCTAATACTTTTGTTTTTTCTCTTTGACACATTCTCAGATTTTCCCTTATGTTCAAAAATTAATGACTTTGGGAATGGCAACTGTAGCCCTTGGCGTTTATTTTCCTGAGTTTGAGGTGGAGATAGAGATATTACTTTGTAAATATTATTGAATGAATCATGCAAAATTTCCTCTTACAATGCAGCATCTTGTATTAACTGTGCATAAATGTAGGCATACATGTCTCATGATGAAGAAAACCACCTAACACTGCCCTTCTTTTGCAGGCTTCAGACAGGGAAATTGTGTGGGTCATGAGAATCACTATTCTTCTGTTTGGAGCATCAGCAACAGCAATGGCTCTGCTGGCTTCATCAGTGTACGGCCTGTGGTACCTCAGCTCTGACCTTGTATATATCATCATATTCCCCCAGCTCCTGTGTGTCTTATTTATTAAAGGAACCAACACCTACGGTGCCATTGCAGGATACTTATTTGGCCTTGTTCTCAGAATAACTGGAGGAGAACCATACCTCTACCTTCAGCCCTTGATCTACTATCCTGGCTGGTATCAAGATGATAATAATATCTATATCCAGCGATTCCCATTTAAAACACTTGCTATGGTCACCTCCTTCATTACTAATGTTCTAGTCTCTTACTTAGCCAAATACTTATTTGAAAGTGGGACTTTGCCACCAAAGCTGGATTTTCTTGATGCTGTTGTTGCCAGGTACAGTAGAGAACACATGGACAAAGCGACTCTTGTAAAAAGTGACAATATTGTACTAAATGAACTTGCACCTGTGAATCCACGACACAGTCTAACTTTGAGCTCAACTTTCACAAACAAGGAAGCCTTCAACTACGTTGATTCGAGTCCAGAGCTGTCCAACACCGAAGATAATTAAAAAAATCTGCTAGCCACAGGCAAAACAACGTAAAACAGGATATTCTACAAAGAATAGTAAGAGGCATTTTATTCAGAAGAAAAGGAAGAATTGGGAATAAAATGCCGCTGCACATTCAAGTTGTTTCTGGAAGCAGGAGCATGAGAGGAACTCTTTGCTGCTATTATCTAACATGTTGGATTAGTTCATAGAGCGTTTACCAAAATATACACTGAGATCCCATTCTTTCCACCCAGAACTATATACTGTGCAATTAAAAAAATATTTACAATTGAAAATACATGTAGCAGAAAATGTGCAACAGCTATTTAGCTAGAATATCATATGAAGAGATTATAATACAGTCACTCTGAAATATTACCAGTCAACATTTTTTTGGCATTAACTGAAAATATATTGTCACAGCTATAAGTGATTTATTACTGAAGAGCTAGTTGCTTGAGCAAAGACAGATAGATAACTTCCCTGGGGTTTTGGTCTGGTCATTTTTTTCCTCATAAAGAAATTTAAATAATACAATCTAGTATGTTATTATTTGTATGAGACAACAAAATGCACAAATAGTAATAAATACCTTACAGGAGTGCTAAACATCATATATTAATTTTAAAAAGTTAAAATTAATTCACCAGTTTAAAATTCTGTTATACCTAATGGAAGACAATTTTAAGCAAAGAATGTTAACATAGATGTTCTTTGTTTTCTTGTGGTTAGTGGCTGTCTCAAATTCTCAAAGCAATAATTGGAGTTGAAATTCAGCTTGTTAAAAGTGTCTCTTATAAAAAGAACCTGATAAACTAAATAGAAATTTTCAATGTTGAGAAAAGAAGTCTTATCTTGATTTATCATCAAAATGAACACTGAGCAAAGCACTCTGACACCAAGCAACTGCACCAATGGAATAAATATTGAAAAGTAAGGAGAGTCAAGAAGGCTTGAAAAGAGAGAGGGGAGGGTTTTCCACGTGGAAAATGCCCACTTTTCACTTATTAAAAAAAGTTTTCTCTAAGTTATCGAAAAGTCTTTTGGTGTGGTCTTGCTGGGGTTACTCTGGAAAGTGTAGATTTTCCATAGAAAATCAGTCTTTCTCAAAAATTTTTCAAAAAACAGGCTTGCCGGACAGCTTTCCACATCTGTAAGTGTCTGCCTCAGAAAGCAGCTTGGAGGGGAACTGAGAGGAAAGCTGAAACCACAAGCATAGCAAAAGGCACAGTGGTGTCTTCCACTAAACGCTGGACTCCTTCATAACTATCTGTCCGCCTGGCCATCACGGTAATGCTGCGGAGCATCAAGCAGGGGCCGGATGCTGACAAGACTTCGCTCACGAATGGCCAAAAGCAACAAAGCAGGGAGATGAGGCCTCTCCTGCCTTTGCCCTGGCCGGCAGGGAACACGCAACATCGTTTCCATTTGCCCACGGCCAAGATGATTGTGTCTGTCCCCATTGGTACGTGCCTTTCACAGTGGGAGCTTTAGTAGTTAGATTTCTGTACAGTTAAGAGTTATGCTCCAATAATTCTTTTTAAAGTCTGCGCATGACACAAAATGTTCCATTGAAATCCAGACATCCTCCTGTTGCTGGTCACTGGTGAAATTTCTTTTTTTAACACTCACAGCACGAGGAGCTATACTGGAGGGTAGTAGATGTAAGAATAGGATTTGCTGCTAAGGGAAGAAGCCATCGACTTGTACATTCATGCTTGTTGACATAAGCTTTCACAAGGTTGAATTCTTAGGTATGTTTTTGCTCCTTTTGTGGAGTCTTAACAGCATATATATATTTTATATGTAAAGAAAATTAATTTTAGATATGTTGATTATTTTTCCTTGCACTGTATTTAAAAATAACACTGCATCTCATTTCTGAATATGCATTGTGACCTGCGGTACTACTGTGCTAACAAATATTGAGTGTGCTCTGGGTGGAAGGAATCAAAATCAAGAGCTGCACTAAAAAGCCACAAGAGTCAGTTTAGGGAAGAAATGAATAATTCCTGCGAGGTGAGTGAACAAGCCACCTACAAAATTCAGGGTGCTGAGTATCACAAATCAAACATAAGCCCAGAAGTATTAGGTCCCCCATGAACTACAGAAGAGAGATGAAAAAAGAGATTGTATAGAAAAAAGGGGGAGAACAGTGCCAATGCTGAATTATGGTCCATTTCCTGCCCAAATCCGCTAGTCTGAATGCCTTCTTACAAGAAAATATCAAGCCACGTCTTTGCCTGCTAACATAGCCAATGCCTTATGCTGCAATTAGTTCCAAGTTAAGTTAGAAAATTCCGTTTTACAGTCACCTCTAGGTCTTCCTAAAACATTTTCTCTTACCTAAGTTTTGTCCAGGAATTGCTAGAATTTAACTATGAGAAACTGCGTAGTGACCAGATGCTTTGAATACAGCAACATTTTTATATTGAGACATTTTGGTGGAAAAACAAAAATCCTTTTCTATTCCCTTGTTGCCATAAAAATGTGAATGTTTCTGAAATGCTCAAAAAAAAAAAAAATAAAAACATGTTAGTCCAAAAATCTCAACCCAGATGCTTTCAACATTATCAGAATACTTTACACTTTTTATCCTACAGAAAATTTTTGAAATTGATGTGATTTTGCACAGTGTTCCTGCCTAGATGGAACTATGCATTCCCTGCCTGAAAAATGGTTCCAACAAAGTTTTTCAGTGCTCTGCAGAGACTGAAAGGTTATTGCACTTTTTCATGTAGCACACCATGGAAGCTTTATCATGCAAAGGAGAGAAGTGAGCTGTTCATTCTGTGACCATAACTCTGCTTTCCGTGACCAATTCTGTGTGTGTGTCTTCGTGTGAGTCCAACAGTGCCTGCCATGGTTGCAGTGGTGGGCTGCATAGTGGATGGGGTGACTACAAAGCTGAACTGAATAGCCCCATGCAAAGTCTGTTTATAGGTTTTATTTGCCTTAGTTCAGCTTTCCTACCATTAAATTTGTACAGAGATGTTCATATAACCAAAGGCCGTATCTGTGATTGATAGATGTGGGTTTAAACAAAAAAAACAAACAAAATCCAACTAAGTTACTTCCACAACAAAATGCCAACAGGATGTGATTCTTCAAGTAGATTTTATTTTCAGAGGAATTATCAGACACTCCTTCTCCACTTTTGCGATTTGTAGGCAGTAGTACTGTGCAGTAAATTGGATCTATAATCAGTGAAGCAAACAGCTCATTTTCAGACACTGAAGTTATTGTTTCTGAGCCTTCAATGTCTAGATAAAATATTCATATCACAATCATGCATTTTACTTTCATGTTTTTAGCATTTGTGAATAACATTTATTTGACAGGGATTTTTACCTCCTTTGCATGAGATGTTTTCATAAAATCAAGGTTAATAACATAGCTAACATGTCAAAAAAGTCATGATTTCATCTATATTTGTCCAAATGAGATGGTATATGTATTATAAATAAAAAATACTTTTGCGAACCTGAAATGAATGTAAACATTAAGTGGATCAAATAAAGTAAAAGTCAGATTTAGTCTTTTATTTTCATAGAGTACAACAATTTAGGATTTCAAATATAAGTATCATAGGAAAAAAACTGTTATTCATTTGTCCTTCTGCCCTTCAACTGTATTGATCAAGTTCCATGTGCAGTTAGTAAGTTATTGTAAGTCAGCTATTAATCAGGGCAGTATCTGTGGCTGTTGTTAAAATAAAAAAGTATATTTTTGTCTGTGTCAGAAATGTTATATTAAGACTTGATGAACTTAATGAATATACTTAATGAAGCAGATAGGAAGCATAATATAGATATATATGTTTTGACTTCATTTGTGTTGTATTCAGTAGTGCCCATGCATTTCAGGAAAATACTGTCTGGTTTAGGGTCTGTTTTGTCCATCTATTAAAAATAAAGATGTTTATTTTATTATCACTCAGCATCACCTGAAGTTCTGTCTTGCAGGCATAGCCCCGCAGAGATTAGGTAGTCCTGGCAGAGTGGGATCTATCCCTCTCCCAGGGGATCAGCATGGTCACCATGGCTACAGCCCTACCACAAGAGCTGGCTCCCATACTGGAAATAGAGCTCTCATTTTAGTAAACCCCTCCTTGTCTTCACAGGCACAAAAAATAGGAGAAGCCCCTGAGCTCCAGGAAAATCTACATCCAGTGGGACTCCCTCCTACAGACCCCCTTGCCAGGCATCTTTTACCTGGGAGTGTCATACTGGGACAGAGGCTGTGAGTTAGGCAAGAAGCACAAAATGCACAACAGGAGCAGGAACTCGCATGCCTAGAGATTGCAACTGTGATCCACCTTTTGTGTGAGCACACTAGAGCAAGGTTTTAGTAGCTTTTCCAGCTTTTTTCTAGCTTTTGTGGAGGTGTAGTAAGTCATCCTTGGCATTGAATGTGATATAAATACAATTATTTAAAAATAGAAAATTTAGCAAACTGAAAACTGAATCTGTAGTTTTATACTTCTTCGAGCTTGATCATCAAAGGAAAGATAGAAACAGGTGGCTATCCAAACCCTATTATAATGACACATGCCAAGTATGCAGAGAATTTATCCTCTAGATGTTTTGAAAAAATGCGTGGACAATACTGTCCACTCATGGATGGGAAAAATAAGGCTCACTGGTTTGTTTTGCAGGGCACTGAGGTGTTCCCTCACGTAGTAAAGCACAGTCTGGGGTTTTCAAACAGTGCCAAATAGTTTAGACATTTCCTTGTCTAATGCTCTGGTAGCTTGCAATTAGGAGTTTCATTCCCACCCACACCTTTGATACACCTAAGCAGGTTTTGACATGAGCCCTGATATCCTGTAACTTCTAACTCTGAAGGAAAGTCCATAATCCTGCAGATTCAAAAAGGCAAGAAAAAGCATAAAGTAATGGTGAACTGATGGTTGCTGTGGAAGCATTAATGAACTGTTTCACCACATGACATGACAGATAAAATGCCATGTGCAGGCCAGCTGTGGCCAAAAACACAGCAGAACCCTGCTTAGGAAACTCTGCTTAGGGACTTCGGGGCTTTACCTTTAGGAATTGTTCCCAGGAAGAGCACAGTTCTCGAGGAAGGTTTGCACCAGACTATCTGGAGCACTGACCTTCAGCAACCAGGGCTGTGAAAACAGATAAAGAAATCATCCATCTAGGTTGCAGGAGACATCTTGTGTCTGAGAGATACATATGCTATCTCTACAACTGCTTTCAATAAATTAAAGGTAAAAACACTGAAAATGAGGCTATACTAGAGAATAAGGTAGTGGACAGCAGGGGTGAAAAAGAAAGCACTGCTGTGGATGAAAGAGTTGATTAGGTTGGCTATATTTAACTGACTTAATAACACTGTGAGGTCAGAATAAAAAAAGTTGTTTGTGGACTAATGACGGAAACCTGGGTAATGAGATGGAGAGCTAGAACTAGGGAAGCAAGATGTGAAAACCTCTTATGCAGAGTAGAGGAATGATAATAAGATAGCTCTCAAGATGGAAAAGGATTTTAAAAGACCATTTTCTGAGGTTATATAGGCCTAAATAATTTAACATGAATGTGGACAAATACAGTTACTAATATTTTTAGTGAAACAAATCCTACTTTAAACTGTATGATCTTGTAAATATTTGAAATTTGGCAGACTGCAAAAGCAAGAATCTTGCAGTGGCCAAAAAATTAGTGGGTAACAGATTCTTCCTCAAGCAGTCAAAGCACAGAAAAACAGGGGTGCTATTTCAACTTTGCACTTAGTGCATAAACACAGCATTAAAAAATATTTGATGGTAGAAAATCACTTTGTACAGGAAGCTGAGTGATTAGATTACCTTCATATACAAAGAGCAATGAGAGGAGATACTTCAGATAAAAATATATTATTGAAAGACATTTGGGTATACAATATATTAGAATAGATTTTCAGTGGGAATTAGAGGCAGATTCCTCATCACATGATTGAATTTCTGAAATAATTGGAATATTGTAGGCAAAAAGCAAAAGTAGCGTTAAAATACTACTGTGGATGAAACAGCAATGACAGTCAGGTCCTGTGTGTCACAACCCTACTTTTCATGTTGCTCCTGGTCCTAATACACATCATCCTAGGAGTCTAAGCACATTTGTATTAAGTTTGAGTGGCATCCTTCAATTTATAATGGCACTCAGCCATTTTTTAATTCTTCCAAGTAAGAGTTTTCTGTGGTTATGACTGAAGCATTAAAACTCATTTACTTATTTGGAAATGGCCAAGGTCATTTTTTGACAAGCTAATGAATTTCATTCCAAGCAAAAGGAATTGAATATATCCTGCCAATTTACTAATGGAATATAATTATTATCTGTGTATTAATAACAGAGATTAGAGTGCTGAACTGCACTTTGTGCTACTCAGCAGTTCATATCCATCAAAACATTGGACAGAATTTTCAAAAGGACTTCAAGGGAAAGATGCTCCCAAAAAAACTGATTGTTTTTTGAGGCATGCCATTCAAGAAATAGGACAGCTGCAGTTACACGGCTTCTTGTGATTTCAGCATGATTAGGTAAATCACAGATTATCTTTGATTGATGCTATTTTGACAACAAAGATACCCACTTTATGTTATGTCGTTAACCACTGCAGAGCCATGACTGAGTAAGGCTTGTCCTCCTTTGAGGCTGGACAGGAGCACGGCCATGGTGAGAGTAATGAAGAGGTGCCTGCTGCCACCAGCCTCTCGGTCTTGCCTCTGTCTCACTGTTCTTTGGTACTTGAGTTGTTCTGATCTGTGGTCAAACATGGTGAAGAGTGAATAAGTCTGTCCTCAGCACCACAGTGAGTTTTCTGGGTATGAACTTTCATATAGCCTACCAGCAGTCAGTCAGAAATGGGATAGAGCCATCTTTAAAAACCACATCATTCCACAGAATCACACACCAAAAAAAAAAAAAAAAATCACTGAAGTTCTGCTGGGTTCTATTGCGTATTATACTGAGTAATTCCACATTGCTTGTGCAACTGCTCAATATAACATGCAAACGCTCCTTTAGCAATGTTATGGTTTCCTTCTTTTGCTCTCCTATATACCACTACCTTTGAAATCCAGAGTATCTTAATTTGACTTCTTCTACAGTGGGGTTTTCCCACTCCAGTAATGATCAACAGCTACTTTTGTTATCACACAATGATGTAGGAGACAAGGAGAGAAAGATTTGGACCCAATAAGTTAAAATTCAAATCATCCAGAGATTTTGTAGTGGTTACTACCACAGACTGATTGGTATTCCTCTACTGTGTAAGGTAATATGGTATTTGTATAGTATCTGATGTTTGTTTATGCACTCATTACAGCGGCTATGCACTTAAGGAGTCCATGTTGAGGAGCAAGCACAGTTACCCAGTTTTAGGACTGAAAAACAAATTTGTATTTTCTATCAGTCTAAAATCCATTTTTCTACTCCTGATGAAGTGTCCTCAAGGATTTCACTTGATCAAAACTGCTTATAACGTAATGGAAATGTCATTTTGTGGTGGTAATCCCCCAGCTGGCCTGGGGGATTTTGGAAAGGTTAAAGTTAGATAGGAACCTTTGTACAGGCGTGA
>JAYRBT010000001.1:89985722-90002644 GCA_036023395.1 Myiotriccus ornatus
CATGTGTAGCCTCAAAAGTGTATAAGAATAGCAGTTTCGTGCAATAAAGGGTTCCAGTTTCTGGATCCATAAGGGTTTGTGTCATTTCTCCCGCCCCGACGATGACATCATTTCAGCAGCATAACATAAAATTTGAATAAGAAAATGAAGAAGTTATATTTTCATAAGGAGCTTATTTCCCTGTGAAAAAGGAAACATGGAGCTTTCTTTCCTGGACAAGATTTCTCACAGGATTCCAATGTTAATATTTTAAGGGGACCTAACTTTTAAAAAGAGGTGAATGACTGCTCCTGCAATACTATATCTCCTTAACCTACTTCAAAGCAGAAATACAAACTTAAGAAAATCTGAATCATACAAACAGTTCAGTCCTACCACTGATGAACTGACTACAACGTATGTTTAAGTTGTCTTGCATAAATCCTTCATTCAAAACTTGGGATACTCAGCACTGCCCTTTTATAACTAATTTTCATTCATAAGCCTTTTCTATTTAGATACACTATGAGAAAAATACATACACCATTAGCAAGGTAAAACCACGAATGAGTTGTCTTGTAGCCCATATGTTCAGAAAGAAGGGCTTTGTCTGAGGGATCTCTTATGTCATTCCCTTTTACTTTACCTAGTCAAACATTTACAACTGCTTCACTCATCCTGTAGATTTACATTGCATTCCAGCAACCTAAGGAATACTGAAAAGACTAGAGAAATTTTCAGTAAAAGGATTTATTTCACAACACTTTTTTTCATTTAAAAATGAGCGCATAAAAATGCAGAGGTCTCACAGCAATTACACTATCTGCACTAATGAGAAGAAATGTCAGAGAAAATAGGCATTTGGAAATACAACACTGAATGGCAATATCAGGACAATGCAGAGCATTTCCAGTACTCAGTTTAGTAATGACAGCTAATGGTCCTGTCTCTGCTGTCACTGTATGCCAGAGTAGTTCTGGAAAAAAACAGTAGGTGCGTAATTAAAGAGTTACAAACTGTAATGGAATATTCAAAAATAAAAGTCACATTAGTAATAGATTCTTGTTAATCACACAACGAACCATTGTGGCAGATGTTATCAGTGCAGAAATTCTGATTGACCGACCCATTTGAAATGCATGGTCTGGGATGGTTTCCAGTCATGCAGAACACTGTAGGGTAACAAAGGCCTGTATCAAGAGCAAACAAAAAATATTAGGCTTTACTAAACAATATATGTATGGAGACAAAGCGAGTTGGGAATAATGAGAACAACTAATGACAAGTTAACTTTCATTTCTAAATCAAGATATTTCCAACAAAGGAAGATGGGAATGGATAGATTAGATGTGTTTGTCCTACACCCATCTCACCTATGCAGTAGCCAGCAATGCCCTGTATATAAATATTTTGTATGGAAAGGCACTAAAGTTCTAGGTAAGTAGCAGAGTTCTTGTAGCTAACAGTTTTAAAGGCATCAAGAAATTGCTTTTCTAAGTGCAAATTCACCGTGATATATATGCAGCTGGAACTGAGGGTCTGTGACAAGGAGAACAAGAACAGGACTCACATAGGTGGTATCATTTGGATTGCACTAGAGGATGCAATAGAGAGGGCTGAAGCAGGCCTTGAAAGCATATAACTTCTTTAGAGTCTTCACACTCCTGTCCTATCTTTTTCTTCCCAAGCTGTCACTAAGGGCAGGAGGTAATGAAAGGATTTGATCACATACATTTATTTATTCTACCATAACAAAGTTTTGCACCGCACTATTCTTCTGTTTTTCTCTCATTTCTCCTTATATAATTTCTCCTTATGATTTTATGTTGGTTTTGACAATACTGCAAAGGCCAAATGGCTGCAGTTTCACTGTGCGCAGAAAAACACAAATATATAGGAAGATAGTCCCTGTTAGTCAGGGTTACTCACATACGCCTGAAGCAGAGAATATATGTAAAGCTACAGGGAATAGAATGGCAGGACAAGGGCAAACATTCATACAAACTAGCTAAGTACAAGTTCGGCTTATATTTTTGCTATTAAAAATAATAAACGCAATTTTAGGTTATATGCCTCTTAAGTGTCCTTTCTTATAACCTAACGGAGCAATGGGGCCAGGAAGGGAATGTCATTGTCTGCAGTACCAGAAAATCGGAGAGGTGGCAGATACATCCAAAGGGGTCTTTGGTGTCCTAGGCCATCTTGGGCACTTTAACAGAATTGGTGTTTGATGCTACTGTTCTAGGTCAGGCCAGATGGACAAGCAGCCAGAGCAGGAGCAGGTGAAGGTGGGGAAATACAAGGGAAATGAACCCGACTTCTTGTTCTATCACTCAATGTTGCCTGGACAGAAGAAAGTCACCATTCCTCTTTGCTTTTCACCATCTTGTTTATTTTATTTGAAATGCATGGTCACACAGTGATCACACAGCACCTACAAGACAGACAGGGTATCAGACCGAGCCAACATGGGTTTAGGAGGGGCAGGTCCTGCCTGACCAATCTAATCTCTTTTTATGACCAGGTGATCCACCTGGTGGATGAGGGGAAGGCTGTGGATGTAGCCTCCCTGGACTTCAGCAAAGCCTTTGACACTGTCTCCTGCAGCATACTCCTAGAAAAACTGGAAGCCCATGGCTTGGACAGGGGCACTCTGTGGTGGGTTAGGAACTGGATGGAGAGATGGGCCCAGAGAGTGCTGGTGAATGGGGCTGCATCCAGCCGGCAGCCGGTCACCAGTGATGTCCCCCAGGGATCAGTGTTGGGGCTCAGTTCTGTTTAGTATCTTTACTGATAATCTGGATGAGGGGATTGAGTGTACCATTAGCAAATTTGCAGACGACACCAAGCTGGGGGGGGGGAAGTGTCAGTCTGCCAGACAGTAGGAGGACTCTGCAGAGGGACCTGGACAGACTGGATAAATGAGCTGAATCCAATGGTATGATGTTTAACAAGACCAAGTGCTGGGTCCTGCACTTTGGCCACAACAACCCCCTGCAGCCCTACAGGGGACAGAGCGGACAGAGCAGTCAGGTGGAAAGGGACCTGGGAGTTTGGATTGACAGGAAGCTGAACATGAGCCAGCAGTGTGCCCAGGTGGCCAAGAAGGCCAATGGCATCCTGGCTTGTATAAGGAATATTGTGGCCAGCAGCACCAGGGCAGTGATTCTGCCCCTATACTTGGCATTAGTTAGGCTGCACCTTGAGTACTGTGTCCAGTTCTGGGCCCCTCAGTTTAGGAAGGACACTGTGGTGCTGGAGAGAGTCCAAAGAGGGGCAACAAGGCTGGTGAGGGAACTGGAGCACAGGGCCTATGAGGAGAGGCTGAGGGAGCTGAGGATGTTTAGCCTGGAGAAGAGAAGGCTCAGGGAAGACCTCATCACTCTCTACAACTACCTGAGAGGAGGTTGTAGCCAGCTGGGGGTCGGTCTCTTCTCCAGGCAATCAGCAGTAGGACAAGAGGGCACAGTCCTAAGCTGTGCCAAGGGAGGTTTAGTTTAGACATTAGAAAGAAATTCTTTACAGAGAGACTGATCAGATGTTGGAATGGGCTGCCCAGGGAGGCGGTGGATTCACCATCCCTGAAGGTATTTATGAAGAGACTGGATGTGGCACTCAGTGCCATGGTCTAGTTGACAAGGTGGTGTTGGGTCATGGGTTGGTCTTGATGACCTCAGAGGTCTTTTTCAACCTAGTTGATTCTGTGATTCTGTGATTTTGCTTTAAGGTCTCTAAGGCAACATCTTTTCTTGTGTGACTGCATTATGCCTAAGGAGGCTTAAATTTTTCTAGAATACTTACATTCTGTTTTAAAATAAATAGTGATAGAAATAATAAATACATCCCTAGCCTTCTGTTGCAACATCTATTTCCCCAGTACAATGTTATTAGCAAAATTAATTCAAAAGCTGGCTGTTCTTTGGCTCTTATTTGTTCTGAGTAATGTCTGGCAGGTTTTGCATGACCTTGTGCACGCAATATGGTGTTAACAATTTGATGTGCAGAACTATTTCCTGTAGTAGATTTATAAAACTGTCAAGTTTCCATGCAAAGATGCCCTCTTCCAGTCAAATACTGTATTTGGCATAGTATTTACTGCTAAATTAGCAATTGCTAATTGGTTACAATAATATTATTGTTTAAAGAAGCATTTAATTTCACATGAGCTCCCTACCCTTTTCCAACATTCCTGTAAAACACCTTAGAGGCTTATAAGTTCAGTACTCTGCTTCAGTGCCTAAAATGATCTCCTCTTTAATGAAATGTGAATCCTGCAGGATTAGTAGGTAATGAACTTTGTAGTTTTTCATTTCTCCAGTCTGTTTTTAAGGTCTGCACTATTGCTTTTACAATTTATCTGTCTTTTCATTATCTAAGACTTGGGGGTTTACGGTGTATACCTGATTGAGTAGATATTTGAGTTCCTGGCACTTTCAGGATAAATAACTCTCCTCCCTTTCAAATACTGAAATCTCTTTGAAGCCAATTATTAAAGAAACCCTGGAGTAATAGCACATACCCTAGACAGCCTGTCAAATGTATGCTGCCAATATCATATATTTTTACTAATCCTGTGATAGAAAACAACCATTCCTTGGATTTCATAGTGCATAACTTTAATGATAATTAGATTTTTCATCTCTATGTAAGTAATTTTATGAAGAGCTTTAACATGTAAGCACTCTAAACCAAGACTTATGCTTTACTTGCCTTCTATTCTTGGTCAAGTATTTAAAATACCCACACCCTAAATACAATAGCATTTTTTGCATGGTTCACAGATTAGCTACTCAACTAGCTAAGGTTTAATGTCTCCTCTTTTTAGACCTTGATTGAGTTTTTCAGACGGGCACAATATAATATCTACAACACTGAAGCAATTTTAAGAGAAGTGCAGAGAGAGTGGTAAACTAATTGTATACCTAAATGTAAGTTCGTAAGCACATATAGAGGAAAAGGACTTAATTAGAATAATTAGGACTTATACATTTTAAGTCATCTTTAAAAGACTTGAAACATGGAATTTTTGAACGTTCCAATGCAAGGTCATTATAGGGAGAAATGAAAAACTTTATATATTGAAGGTCTTTCTTCCAATAAATGAAATTCCCAGGTGCATATTGGTCCCTTTCCGCTGTTACTTGTAATGACTGGCATATTACATTGCTGCCACCCCCAGTCTATGAAGGATTTTGAGGGATAGTTTAGGTTCTGCAGTGCTTTTGTCTGACCATACTAATATTAACCAGTTCTGACAAATCTTAGCATCTCAGGGAGGTCAAACTTAAGCTTGTTTCTGCAAAAAAAATCACAAAATAATTCTGAACAATACAGTGGTGATTGAAATTTCCACTGAAGTAAGGAAGGGTGCCAACAGAAGATCTACCTGGGACTTGCAGAGGAAGACTTCGGCCTGCTTAAGATGCTGGATAAGAGAGTTCCTTGGGAGGCAGACATGAAGGGCAAAGGAGTTCAGGAAGGCTGGAAATTCTCCAGGAAGAAAATCTTAAAGGCACAGGAGCAGCCCATCCCCATATGCCGAAAGACTAGCCAGCAGAAAAGACCAGCCTGGCTGAACAGAGAGCTTTGGCTGGAACTCAGGAAACAAAAAGAAACTTTATGGCCCTTGAAGGAAGGGGCAGGCAACTCAGGATGACTGCAAGAATGTCATGAAGTTATGCAGAGAGAAAATAAGAAGGGCTAAAGACCAACTAGAACTTAATCTGGCTACTGCCATAAAAGACAGCCAAGAATGTTTCTACAAATACATCAGAAACTAAAGGAGGGATAAGGAGGATCTCCATCCTTTATTGGATGTGGGAAGAACCATAGGAACAAAGGCTGAGGAAGGCTGAAGTTTAGTAATAAATAATGTAATTTAATAATTTTAATTATTAAATAACCATTAAATAATAATAGTCTGGGTACCGAACCCCCTGAGATGGAAATAGTGATAGGAAGCAGAATAAAGCCCCCATAACCCACGAAGAAATGGTCAATTACCTCCTACACCACTTAGACACACACAAGTAAGTATGTGGGGCCAAATGGGATCCACCCAAGGGTGCTGATGGAGCTGATGGAAGTGCTCACCAAGCCACTTTCCATCATTTACCAGCAGTCCTGGTAAGTGGGGAGGTCCCAGGTGACTGGAAGTTGGCAAATGTGACACCCATCTACAAGAAGGACCAGAAGAAGGATCCAGGGAACTACAGGCCAACCAGGCACACCGTGGTGCCAGGGAAGATTATGGAACACTTAAATCTTAAGTGCCATCACATAGCATGTACAGGACAACCAAGGGATCAGGCCCAATCAGCAGGGCCTGGGTTTGTGAAAGGCCAATCCTGGTTGACCAATCTGATCTTTTATGACAAGTTGACCTGCTTAGTGATTGAGGGAAAGGCTGTGGATGCTGTCTGCCTAGTACAGCCTTTGACACCATTTCCCACAGCATTATCCCTGAAAAACTGACTGCTTGTGGCTTGGACAGGTGCACTGTTTGCTAGGTTAAAAAGCTGGCTGGCTGGCTGGGCCAAGAGAGTGGTGATGGATGGAGTTATGTCCATTTAGTAGCCAGTCACAGTGGTGCTCTTCAGGGCTCAGTACTGGGGCCAGTCCTGTTTAATGTCTTTATTGATGATTTGAACAACGGGATTGAGTGCACCCTCAGTCCCTTTGCAAAAAACACTAAGTCGGGCAGGAGTGTTGATCTGCTGGAGGGTAGGAAGGCTCTGCAGAGGGATCTGGACAGGCTGGATTGATGAGCTGGGGACAATTGTATGAGGTTCAACAAGATGAAGTTCTGGGTCCTGTGGTTGGGTCACAACAACCTATGGAGAGCTACAGGCTTGGGACAGAGGGCTGGAAAGCTGCATGGAGGAAAAGGACCTGGAGGTGCTGGTCAACAGCAGCTGAACATGAGCCAGTAGTGTGCCCAGGTGAAAAAGAAGGCCAATGGCATCCTGGCCTGTATCAGAAATAGTGTGGCCAGCAAGACCAGGGTATTGATCATCACCCTCTACTTGGCAGTAGTTCTCGAATTCTGTGCTCAGTTTTGGGCCTCTCACTACAAGAAAAACATTGAGATTCTGGAGCATGTCCAGACAAGGGCAACAGAGCTGGTGAAGAGCAACAGAGCTGACTTGTCTAGAGCACAACTCTTATAAGGAGAGGCTGAAAAAGATGAGGAGTCTGAGGGGAGATGTTATCACTCTCTACAACTACATTAAAGGAGGCTGTAGCAAGATGGGGGTCAGTCTCTTCTTGCAAGTGACAACTGAGAGGAAAAGAGGAAATTGTCTCCACTTGCACTAAGACAGGTTTAGACTGGATATCAGGAAAAAATTTCTTCACAGAAAGGATGGTTAAGCATTGAAACAGGCTGCCCAAGAAAGTGGTGAAGTCACCATCCCTGGATGTATCTAAAAGACATGTAGATGTGTCACTTGGAGACATGGTGTAGTGGTGGACTTGGTAGTGTTAGGTTAACAGTTAGACTCTATGATCTTAAGGGTCTTTTCCAACAATAACAGTTCTCAGACTCTATGAACTAGGTCAAAAGGAACTTAATACAACAATCTTATGTTTAATGAAGATGGGAATGTATGTTTGAATAAAGCATAGGGAAAAGATGAAGCTATATTACAGCTCTGGAGCTGCCCTGTAGTGAAGGGTAAAGAGGATGGAGGCTTTCAGAGTAATGGCCTGGCTTGACACAGGTATCATATTGCCCCTGTACCCTTTTAGGTTCTAGACTGTAAAAGTACTGTGATGTCAGTATTTACGTAGGACAGCAAAACAGATATAAGATCACATCCCATTCATATAACTAAGTAGTAATAATTCAGAAGAAAAAAAAACCAGAATTGTCATAGTCACTTGAGCTTTGATAGCTGGAAGGATATTTAATATCTGAGAGCTTTTAAGGCACCTTGAGGCAATGCACAGATATCAGTACACAAAAGAAATAACACAATTTATAGGTCCATCCTTCTTTACATACTCTATCATGTAGATAGCTTGCACAGAGATTCATCACAGATCTGAAAAAAGGCTTCTGAGTGAGTAATTAAAATTAAACAAAGAGCAGTATGAATCTACTCATTATGCAAAATGGGACAGAATGATTTCATCAGTTGACCATAGGCAGAGTTGCAAAAGTGAGCTGTTGGAAAGTTCAGTGAAGGAGATACTGTGAAGCACATCTGCAGAACTACAAAACATGGTACAGAGAATGTGTGGTATCAGAAATTCAATGATTAGATGAGGGTTGCCATGTTGCATAAAAATATAGTTATTATTTGTAGCACATACCTGAGACCTTTGTTTTCTACACAGGTAAATAATGCAGCTTACATTTCCTCATCAGTGGATGCCATTAGAGGTATCTTCCTACACATCAGTCCTGTAGGGAGCAAAGGCAAGCTGCCTAAAACTTTGACAAGGCCATTTTAATGCTCACTAAGTACTTCATTCACATTCAGAGGAAAGTTACACTTTCACAACCTTCTTTAACACCAGTCTTGGTATCTGCATCTTCTGGTTCTCTACAACATGAGACATATTGCTCACTTTAAACAGCTGCTCTGTTCCAAGTCTGTGGTGAGATGCTTTCAAATCCCTTTTTTTTTGCTTTTAAATCCCTTAACATAATAAAAGTCCTGGATACTACCATTAATAACAGGAAGATAGAATGCGTCTTGTATAAAGTTATTACTCTCCAACTGGAAATATCGTCTGATACAGAAGACTGCACTAATTAGGCAGTTTAATTATCAGAATGCAATACCATGACACAAAATACTTGGCATGTATAAGCCTTGTGCACCACTTTAAAATGATGGCAGAACCGTGTCCAGAACTACTATTGCATCTAAAAGTTATCTTCATTTTTCTCCTAAAGAGTGTCCTGCCAAATACTTGTGTTTCTGGCATTTTCCAAGATGGTTTCTGATTTCAGATATTTTATTCTCATGAGTCCTATTTTCTAAGCCACTCCCCATCTCTCCTTACAACTGCTTTTCAGAGGTGATCTGCACATGCAAACACTGGACTCACCATGCAAGCAAATTTCACAAGATGACAACTGAAAGCACAGGTTTTTTTAAAGAAAATAAACTTTCATGCAACCAAAAGTTGTTTTATTGTCATAGTGTTAAAAGTTCTAAAATAATTTGTTTGATTTCCATAGCTGACTCACTAACCTACATTAACCCTCCGTGGGACAATGCATGTGTTATAAATTCAAGCTATTGTGGCTACACTGACAGCTGAATGACGATATTGCCCCAAATTTTTGCAGTTACAGATTTTAAATACAGAATGACAAACAGACAAATGTCTCCCTGAGGGGCTTTTAAGAAGCAGAAGTCTTAATGAGCTCATCACTTATAAAAACTGAATACCTGCCTGGGGACAGACAGTGTGAATGGCAGAGGAATTACGCAGTTATGTTCCTCTTCAAGCTTAGCATCCAGCTAAGCACATCTTATGTCTGCTGGCACACAATGCAACGTGCACTGAAGCAAGACTGATCGAGACAGGTTATATTAACCCAAAGTGACATTCTGTTTTCTAGTCATTCCTGTAAAGGATGAGAAACTCTTCAGACAAAATAGGTTTTCTGCTTCTTTTGCAGTTATTTATCCTATTTGGTTTTTAACTACAAATATGGCTTTTAGCAATCTTAGATGCTTATGCAGAAGCTGAGCAAGCAGGGTAGTGTTTGGTTTGTAAAATTTAATCATGCCTGGTCAGAAAAAACCATCCACTGAACCACTGACTTTTATCACCTCTCAAACTCTATAAATGCAAAATACTTTCATTTTGGAGCTTGACTCCTCATGAAACTCAGATTATTTTTTTTTTCATTTGCTTCTGGAAAGTATTTATAAGCCATTAAACATGCACCACTAAAAATATGCATGAGTGTCTCTCTGTTAAACAACTTACTAAACATCTCTGACAAAGACCGTTTAAATCTGGACTATTTCAGGTGTTGTCCAGTTTTCCTTACAAATTCAGTTATCCTCACAAATAGGGTATGTTTTATAGCTTGTTCTGTGATCATTAGGCTAAATCTTTTAAGGGCCTGGAGAGTTACTCCAAGGGCCAGTTTAGACTATATGATGTGAACTGTTTTTGTTTTCCTTTCTTTTTAATTTCTGCTCAGCTATCCAGGGACTCAATAAGTCAGCTTCTCCATGAGATATTCCAGATGGTGTACTAAGCCTGGGTAATTGTTAAATTGAGATGTGAGGGAAGGAATGTTTTTTCTTCTGGTAAATAGACTCAGGAAAGGGAAGACTATCTCCTACAGAAAACAGGAGAAGGTATTGTGGCTTCAGTGGAAAAATCTCAGTTGTATTCAGCCCTTAGGCCAGGCCAAAAAAGGGGATTGGCCCTTGCCCAAGCTGATATGCATTAAGGAAAGAAATATGACTGCAAAGAGTATGTCTTTGAGAACACCTATTGTGGCCTAGTAAAATTGCGGCCTAAGTGTATGCCTGGCTCTTCTCCTTCTTCATTATCGCTTACACATGGGTAACATAGCAAAGCCAGGAGAGGCCCACAGCTCAGGATTCAGAGACCAAAATCCTTTTCATTTTGTTTTCATGCTATAGTGGTAACATGTCCTGCTGTCTACTAGCCTCTTATCATAAAGCCCTAGTCTGGCATCTCACCACTGCTCAGCCTCACTATGTGATTCCTACCCTCCTTGAGTGCTGACATTAGCCAAAAAATCAGATGCCACTGTCTTCCCAGCTTCATGATGGGTGATGCAGGAGCACTCTAGGCACAGCCAGGCTATAGTCCGTAGATATGGTCTAGTGTCCTGCAGAGAGATAAACATTCTGGGATTTTCACAACACTGCCATAAGGTTATACGGTATTTCAAATTGGATTCTGTCTAAAAAGAGAACCAAGTCTACTGATTAAAAAAAATTAGAAAAGAAAAAGATACATTGAAGGGGTAGACTACCAAATGAGCACATGAATAACACTACAGGCACAAACATGCATTTCAGAGGAAAAAAAATAACAAAAAAATAAAAGCTTTGTTTTGTATTAGTGCTGTTATCTCTATTTCTTCGGCTGATTTCTTTGTGAATTCTTGGATTTCCAGAAAGATTGCATGTAGCCGGTTTTTTTTAGACCCCCCATCTTTCCTACTCTCATAGTTTTCAGACTCCTTTTACAATCATTTCAATTACGAGCTCCAGCTGGAGACCTGAGCTGCCAATGACTAACAACCATGGGAGCTGATTTCACATAAACTAGGCATAAGTCCAGCATGTGACTCAGAAGAAGTCATTCTGCCAGAGTTCATGACCTGCAGGAGCTCACTGTGGCTCTGCTACTTTTATCTACAGCTCTTCGGTCACTGCAGGGCTGAAGGCTGTACTCTAGTACAAGGCAAATTGGCTGAAGCTTGTTTCCCTTCATCCTACTTAGCTAAATGGAATAAACTAGCATAGCAGGAGTAAATGAGCCATGGCAAAACTGATCTTAACCTCCACCCCCCTGATTTGGCAGCCAGGCACTAGGGTAGGAGACAAGATAATTTGTGTAAGCTCCAGTGGGCTCCGTAATGCAATTTGACAAATGGAATAGATAGCTTTTATTAATGTAACTAAATGAATTATTGCAAATAGGAGACGTGGACATTGATCTGTCTTCTTATATGCATTCTGTTTCGGAGGAAGGGAGATGGGCTTTAAATTCAAGCTGCTGCTGCCTGAGGTAGGAAGTCTCTAATGAATTTGTTCTGCAGTTTCCATATCCCAAAACTACCCATTTAACACCAACACCGATAAAGATAAAAGGAAAATACAGAAGAGTACTACAGATACAGAACTATCAATATTCATACTTGGACATTTAAGTGAATATTCAGGGCCAGATTTTCCTAAATATGAATGTCTGCTTTGACTTTTTTGGTGATGGAGTGGGACTAACAAAGCTATGTACCTGTTGTCCATTTTGTTGAAGGCTACAATACTGATGAAAGACAAGGATGACTACATTCTGCAATAATAGCTCTCCCTACAAAACTGATTAAATAAAATATTTCACAGCACATAGAGCAAATGCACTGATAACTTCCTCAATGAAAGTATCCAAGTCCAGGTCTCTAAAATCAGGCAAATCAATTCAGGGCCTGAAGAAACATTAATATTCCTGCCGTGTTACCAGAGTTGTGATGGAGGAACCTATATATTTGATTTGAAAACGTGCTTTTTCATGTTTTTACAATCTCAAAAGTTAAGTCTGAGAAAGCTGGAAGGTGGTTCATGTTCTTCCTCTCCTTTCTTGTTTGTTCTCAGAGCTAAAAATCCGACCTGGCAGACGCCAAGCATACCTATGCTGGCTGAAGCATAGCATGAAAAACCTTCCAGTAACGGAAAAACTAAACAAAATAGTATAAGCAGATTGATTTAGCATGCAGTAGAGGAAGTCTTCTTGGAACCATATAATGCGATAGACTTCTGGGAAAGCAATATGAAGCAACTCTTGCTTCATATAGTTGTTACTTTCAAGATAAGGCTAGCAACCTATCTTGCTGAGCCACTGAGCTGAATATGTCAGGTTCTCTCCAGTGGTTCAGCTAGGATGGTTCAGCTTTCTACATCCTGGAAACTGGTGATGTATTTTCTTTTTTCTCCATTCAATTAAAAAAACACTTTCCTTGTTTAACTGTGCAAAACTATTTGGGTTTGAAGTTTTTAGTTTTTTTGTTTTTTATTCTTACCAAAAGAGACAGTTTAATGTTTATTATTATTATTATTATTTTGTTAATTTGGCTAGCAGTGAGTAATTGACAGTACTTCTGGTAATTTTATAATATTTGCTCAAGGCTTTTTAAAAACCATTCTTCTAAGATCATAGTGTAAGAGTATTAGTGCAGACTACATGTCATGTACAAACAAAATCAATGTCTCACAAGTATTAGGAAAAAAGTGTGACTGGTAGTGCAGTATTAGCTTAAATGTCTTCTACTAGAAGTGTTTGATTTGAAGGTATGTCATACACCAGCTCATTGTCACAAGAAAGACTGCCTATATACCAGAACAGAAACCCACATTTTCACCAGTTTGGGAAGTTCTGGACACCAAGGATGCACCAAAAGATCTTCCACAGCTTTTTCCCAGTGCCAGTGCCCCCTTTTAAAGACAGAAATCCTGGTTTCAGAGACGGGGGACAACGCAGCTATCACAAAAGCACATCCTCTCAGTCCAAAGAGACCTTTGATACTACTGACAGTCTCCATCAGTCTGCAGTTTGCAGGTAATTTCATAGGAAGTTGTGCAGATAGCATAAAAAGCAGGTAAGCCTCTGAGAAGAAAGCATTAGTTTCCCTCTCTCTTTTTCCTACCTTTCTGTGGAAGGATATTACAAGGAGCACTAAAATATAGTTTTCAGGACTACAATGGGGCAGAAATCAGAACTTCTCAAAGTGGGTCTGTGAAAAGAATTTTAGGGTTGTCCTGCTTCCCCCACTTTGTATTTATGATACAGGGGTAATAGTTCTGTCACTTAGGCAAAGGTACACCCTCCCAATTCTGAGAAAAATGTGACCATCACCTTTGCAATTGCAGCTATCTTTTGCAGAATGAGTTATTAATATCTGTTTGTTGATCCAATATACCGTGCTATAATACACCAGAGACCTTGGATTACTTCTGACTTCATCTCTGCTTTATGTTCAGTAAAGGTGCCTGTTCCCTCAACAACCAGTGTTTACAGTCCTTCCTGAAATATTGCTGGGCAAATTGTGCAGCCTCCCAAATTTAATTAACTGTTCAAGTCAGCATATCTCAAATTAGTTTCTGAAATGGACCTGGGGCAAATGCTGAAGCAGATGAATGACAGTGTTGCTTACTGCAGTAAGTCATCAGTGTGTATAGCTAAAGTCCCTGCTCAGGCTGATGGTAGAGTAGAAATTTACTAATCCTAGGAAGGGTATGAGAGAAAAATAAGAAAAAAGAAATCTGAATGTAGCCTCCAATTCACAAATTACAGTAATTATGGTGTAGACAGGCTGTGGCAGAGGAAGGATCTGTATGCCTCTTTCACATGCATCAGCCTGCAGCTCACCACTGTCAGAAACAGAGTATTGCACATGTATGTGCATGCGCATGTATACATGTACATATATGTATCTATATATACTTAATATGGAAGAAAATAAACTAATGCATCTGACTTGTGTTAAGAAACACTGTTTGCAGAAAAAAAAATAAACAAAAAAAGAAAGCTCTACAATGGAAGAAGATCCAGAGGATCTGGAATGAGCCCCGAAGATGAAATTCTCCTTCCTCTTAGAGAAGACAGATCAGCTGAGGGAGTAGTCCCCACACCTATACCGGAGAAGGTTAAAAAATACAATCGTTATCATAAATCAAACCCCTAAAAATCAAATCTCTTGAAACTCAGTCTCTTATCTGCATCACTTCTTTATGTTTTCTGCTTCTTTTCTTTGGTCAACAGGGCAAGTTAACTTTCCCAAATATGGCATCTTTCAGTTTTAATTAAATCAAAATTTATTTTTTTTGATCTTGTAGCCCTGGAACTTTCAGATCAGCTGGGAGAGTGAGATCCTGCCATTGTAGCTGCAAACCAATACAGCAATAGACATATACAAGCCCTTCTGTTTCTGCCTATCAGGTTTTGTGCTGCCTGAACAACAAAGTATGGTGTGGAAGTAGCACATAGTAAACTTTCACTTCAGGCAAGAGTAGAATATAAAGCCTGGTGCCTCTGTCTTCTTGCTAGTCCTGTCTTGGGTTTTTCTCAAATGTTCATTTTTCCTAAAACTTTAATAAATGATGGTATCTTCTCTCCATACAGAATTACATCAACCAGAAGTTTTTTCTTCTCTTTTTTTTTTATTTGTAAACTAAGACTCTAGGGAAAGGAGATGACCAGTTCTCAGTGGCTGGTCAGTCCTAAATATCTCAGCCTCCCTTTTGCATTGCATTTCATTGCATTCTTCAGCTGGTCTCCCCTCTCGCTTTTTCCATCACTTCCTTGATTTCACCACATTTAATCATTTCAGCAACATTTCTGAGTATAGACTGCACTTCAAAGACTGTGTTTATTCACAGAGAAATAACCTCTGCAAGGCTGAGTCTTCTTCATTATTTCCTTCGAAGCTCTTTCTATACCAAATGCTTCACAAATACCCCACTTCAGACTACTGAGATGTCTCCCAGTCTTGAGGTCTGATTTTTATGGGACTGTATACTAAAGTAAGAATTAAGCTTAGAACTGAAGGCATCTACTCTGAGTGGCCTAAGATGTTTACATTTGTCCTCCACTAATGGAGTCATCACATAGAGTGAAATCTCACCAGATGGAGTGTGTGATACCTCAACCACTATTACTGTTCACTGAAAGAACATGAAAGAATGAAAGAATAGATAAACTGGATCTGCAAGACTTTAGGCACCTTTCTGATCTGTGGAGGCAGGAGATTACTTTCTGGTGTGTTTACAGTGCTTTTTGGCAGTGAATCATTTCCGTTCTTCCTTGTGCTACTGAGTTAAATAAAGGAGTTCTGATCTTATGCTGCATGGTCTTGATGTTTTTGGGTTTTTTTTTCCTGACAGCAAAAGTATTATTTCAGCAATAACTTTTGAGGAAGACAGTAGTTCTGTTCATTTGTTTACTTGGAAAAATGCTAAATATAACACTTAAAATTTTACTGTCTCTCAACGCTAAGGTCAGACCAAAATAGCAAAAGGAATTGTGCTGGCTTTATTAGCAATTTTTATTGCTCAAAGCATAAGACATTGGGAGAGGAGAGAAGCAATAATCTGTATTTTCATTGGTTTAGAGGTTCCCTTGAGATGAAAATATGCATGTGTATTTTTAGTGAAACTCCAGCACTGAGCTCATTGCTGTGCCTAAGGAGACAGGATCTGGATAGCATTTTTCCACTGTGTTCATTCCTCTTGCTTATTTTTTCCCCTGTAAATAGCATTCTCCATGAAAGCTTGCATCTTGCATTTGTCTTTTTGGTTTATGTTTTACTATATATAACTAATGGTTTAATTAGGAATTAAAGTATATTACTCAATATTTAAGATTCTGGTACTGCTGGCTGTCTTACTGGCTTAGGAACTCTTCCAACCATCTGTGCTCTGCTGTCTGTGCCCTTATTGATCCCAAATATCTGTAAAAGCACGACGCAGGCACACAGCCTTCTTACCCTCCGCCGTGCATGGTTTCCACAGTGAGAAAAGCAAATTTTTCAGGATTGACAAGTGCCATACCATAACCTTGTCCAAGTCCCGTTCCAGATGGCTGAGGACCCTGTGCTCTGGGATGTACTTCAGTGCACAGCCACCATTCAGTCATAGTGAGAAAAAGAATGTGTTCATTTGCTTTAAGCCAAACAGCATATCCTTAAACAACGTGTCCTTTAAAGTCTGGGGAATTTGATTTCCTTTAGAATTTGTAGCCATTTTACAGCTGCCCAAAGCTTTTGGAGGGTCAGCTGGTGATGTGCCAGGCCTTCCATCTTCTTTGAGTATTTCTTCTGAGTGAACTGAAAGTACCAGCTATGTCTACTACTTCTCAGTCTCTCAGGTCTTAGCTAAACCACTCTCAGCAAACTAAAGGATAAATGAACATTGCACTTGTTTGGCTTGTCTCCCTGACAGTCATAGCTCTTGGACCATTGTAACCGTGAGTTTCACTCCATACCAGAACTACCTCATAGCTTTCCAACTAGTTAGGCAGTCTGCTGAGCAGCAAAGCATGAATGTATTGCTGTTCAAATCAGTGGGATCCAGCTGGAATCCAAGGTTAGAAATACAAAATCCGTTTTCTACCAAGAAAAAAAAAAAAAAGAAAAAAAAAAAAAAGAAGGGAAAAAAAAAAAGTCCGGTATGTTCTACTGTTCATTCACTAATCACTTTAGGAGTTTTGAGTTT
>JAYRBT010000001.1:90002744-90040137 GCA_036023395.1 Myiotriccus ornatus
AATCCTTTTTCTACAAATAAAAAAAAAAAAAATAAAAAAAAAAAAAAGAAGGGAAAAAAAAAAAGTCCTGTATGTTCTACTGTTCATTCACTAATCACTTTAGGAGTTTTGAGTTTCACACAGGCATATATAAAACTTCTCACATATGCTGGGCAAGTATCCTTTTAGCTATCTGGAACTCTGCCCACTTACAGCTATTTTCATGGAAATTTGCAGGTGTGATTTGGGGCTAGAAATGGTGAGGGGCTCTGGTTTCTGTTAGGCACATCAAACCCAAAAGGGACAGCAGAAGATTGCATTTTCTCTATGAGCTATCATATATAATTTTTGCAATTTGCTGTTTAGGAATATATAGGGCTCTTCAAAGGACACAAGTCTGTTGTCTACATTTCCTGTCCTGCAGAAAAGAAGATGCCTGAGATGAAGAGAGTAGTCAGAGATTTGGGTCTCCATGGTACAGAGCTCAAGAGAGACCCTGTAGATTAAGACAGCAGCTTAGGAAAGCTGTTATTTTCCATTATGAAGGCAAAACAGGCAAGCCAGAGGCTGTTTCAGTGTGAGAAAAAAAACAGCATAACTTCTGTTACTGTTTTGATCTAAATGCTGCCTTGGGAATCTTAGGGCGAGTATGAGATCACATAGAAGCAGAAGCAGAGCCAGGAGAGAGAAGCATCCAGATAATTCACTCTAGATAACCAGAAGAAGTGAAGTGTGCTGCACTGACCACAACACGTTTCCCAAGAAGAGTATTGTCATTACAGCAGGCACTTGCTTTGCTCAGCTCCCAAGAAGCAACTCAAATAGCTCTGAGGAAAGCCAAAACCCCTCGGTGCAGCTCCATTAGGTGAGATACCTGAGAAAAATGAGGAACAGAAGTGCTGATCTCTTTTTTGCCTACATTTCTGTGCCTGAATTTATGTTGGTGAGCTAGTCACAAGTTAGGAGAGCCTTAAAACATTATAGTGTCTGTACCAAATAAAGAAACAGAATTATATCCTTGGGCAAAATTTTTCCACTTATCTACCTTCAAAACTGCTGGCATCATTCCCAAGGGGAAGTCTAGACATAGGTCTGGAAATAGCCCTTCAATTGTACTGTATTGTTGGGAACATGAGGTCATTTTCATGCATTCAGAGCTCTCACAGCGCTTCACCAACGCCTGTTGCTTTGAATAAGTTTATTTTGAGCAATGTGAGGATATGTAGAGATATTTCAGATGGTCTAAACAAACAGCTGTGTTAACTGAAGCAATCTAGATGTACCTGCACAGCCATAGCCTAAACTAACTAAATCTGTTGCTAGGGTAAGCCTGCTTTCAGCAGCCTTGCTACCTCTAAATCAAATCTCCCTCTGCTATCCCCGGAGGCAATCCAAGGGCTGTTATCCAAGAAGCAGGACTTTAGTTAGGCAGGGGACAAGGACCCACAGGAGAAACTGTGAGGTGGAGCAGACCAGATGGTTGAGTGGGACAGTAGAACTGCAAACACACAGCAGGCAAAAAAAGTCTCATGAGAGTCTTGTGAGTGTCGCGTAAGTGTTACTCTGCAATACTGAGACTTAAGATGTAGACATAACCAGTCAGGTCATAGAACCACAGAATCGTAGAATAGTTTGGATTGGAGGGGACCTCTAAAGGCCATCTAGTCCAACCCCATTGCAATGATCAGGGACACCTTCAACTTGATCAAGTTGTTCAGAGCCACATCCAACCTGACCTTGAATGTTGCCAGGGATGGGGCATCTGCTACCTTTCTGGATAACCTGTTCCACTGTTTCACCACCCTCATTGTGAAAAATTTCTTCCTTATATCTAGTCCCTTGGATTTCTTTCAAATCCAGTTGAGGGAGAGGCTGGCTCACTAAGATGAGGGTTAATGTTGACTCACAAGAACTCATCACCCAAAGGCTGGAATTCTGAATGTTATCATCTCTCTGATTCATTCTGTTGGACAAAATACATTCCTCATTACACAGACATAGTGGAACCACCTCAGGATCATCAGCTCAGAGTAAAAAACCTGAAGGATGGAAACATTAAAGTGAAAAATTAGTCCTTATAAAGAGAACATTATGATAAAACTGAGTGTTTAAAGTAGAGAAAATGTATTTGAGAGCACAGAAAGATTCAGCTGAGATCAGTCAGGGGAAATATTTATACTGGGACAAGGACACTTGAATGGACTATGGCTGCTACCGCCCTCACATGTGGTATCTGCAGTTCATCACACTAAATTAATTTACAGACCTAATGGACAGCACCATTGCCATCGATACACATGACTGAGTGAAAGAAATACAAATCTGAAAGGGTCCAACAAGTGCTTTAAACAGATACTCTTCTGAAATGCAAAAATAGAGCATAACAAGAGTGGAAGTCATCTTTTATTTGTTGCTCCTTGGACTGATTTCCTTTTACTGGGTCCACTCTTGAATATGTGTGAGAGGATTAAGGAAGAGAAAAAGGGTTAGTTTATAAAGGTCATATGTTAGTAATTCATTCCCATGACATTAATATAATGAGGTGCCAACCATCAGGCTTTCACGTCATCCTATCTTGTTTCCCCCTAGGCTTAAACTCCTGAAGCATTAAGTAGCCTACATATACCACTCACTTCAAATCAAGGATTTCTCTTGGCATGTGCGCTTCTCAGAATACTAGGATAAACTTCACTGTCGGTGTTCAAAAGTCAAATGCTTTTCCAAAAGCCTCTATGAGCCACCTTTACTGAAACAGGGTTTACATGCATCCTGTCAGATTGAGCAGAAGGGATTAGATACGCTCATTCCATACCATCCGTCCAACCAATACAATAATGCCATTTATCAAGCTGTAGTACAAAGCTCCTGAATTACTCCAGAATCCACAGTCACAACTCACAAGGCAAAACTGCATTGAAGTATTTTACCTTTACCTGTTGCTATCTGCTTTCCATTTGCTTTACACTAAGGTTTATTCCCTCTTTTACAAAGAACTACGTCCAGTGTACCTTTGTAATAAATAATCTAATCTAAAACATTACATCAATGGACAACAATATAGCAATGTGGAGAATGCAGTATTCCTCAAGCTATCAGGCTAAAATTCAGGTTTCTATGCAGTCATACTGGTGAAATTATTTCTTAAACAAATATGTGTCTCCCAAATATTCATGAGGCTATATTTCATCCTTAGTGTCAAACACATATGAGGCATCCAGCTGGGATTATCCTTGAAAATAAAGAAGTCTAAGATTTCTTGCATTCGTCTTACAGGACTATTTTTCATACTTAGTGTTTTCCCCCATTTCCAATTAGCAATTTGTCTCTCACACCATCTTATCTAAAGGTCAAACGTTAAAAATAAAAATAATCCTTAATCCTGATAACATTTAAATATTTGCAAATAATCACCATATTTCTCCATGACCCAGCATTATTTTCCAATCTACCAATGTTTAACTCTCTGGTTTTCCCTCAAATTCAATACTTCTTGTCCTCAACTAGAAACTTCAATTCCACTTAAATACTCCTCTCCGTATTTCAATCCAAAATGGCATCACTGAGGTCAATGTTATCACTAGTTATAGAAATAAGGAATTTCTTCATATTACATTCATAATAAAAACAGAATTTCATATTATATCATATTCTTGCTTGTCATAAAACCATGGGACTTCATCAATTCATACCCATGAAGGACCACTATAGTTATTCTATTTTCTTGCTATAAGACATGTGGCACCTATTGAATATTCTAGATTGGAAAAGCACAATCCAGTTCTGTTTGCTGTGTGTATTACCATCAATATGAATTAATCTGATCATGTCTAGAAAATAAATTACTGAAGTTTATTTCTTAAGAGTTTAAAAAATCAATTATGAGGTATCATATATAGTTTTTTATATATATATATATGTACACAGGTATGTGTATACCCATGCATGTATACATATGATCCTCCTCCTGCAATTTTGCTCTGTGTGAATAATTCACTCAACACCGATTAGCAGGCTTTTGTGCTCTGGTAGCAGCAGCTCCTGTCATTAAGATTTAGGTTTCATGGGGCACTTGTAATGGAATTTTAAAATCTATTTCTAAAAGAATGACTGATTCAATTCATTACCGGCTTTCAGTATAAAATAAAAACTTTCTGAACCCTAGAAAAAAAAAAAAAAGTCATGAGGCAAATTCAAGTGATAATAAATCACCTGGGTAAATGTTAACAAAATGGACTCATGATACAAAATTCACTCTGCATGGCCACAGTGAATACCCTATAAATAAAACATATTTTCTTTTTCACTAAGTAACAATTCAAGGAGTTAAAATAATTCAGTGTAGCTGAAAATAGGTAAAAGCTGGCTGTAGCAGAGTGCACAGTAAAGGTCTTTATTGACTGATTAGCAATTTGTTTCTACAAACACTGCACAGCAGTTGCGCTACTTTGCAGCAGGCTATTAGAGCCTAATGAAAAATGTGCATTTTCATTAGAGTTAATGGTCTTGAACAGAAGCCCTATGCTTCTATGAGGTCTTATTCTGTACTTAAATTATGGATTCATGTCTATGATTATATCTGTTGTCCCTTGTTTGTATAATATATGCACATCACAGTTTCATATTAATGGTGTGACTCCCGTGAACACGAGTAACAAAACCTGTCACTCTTGGATGGTGAAGGCACTGTCCTGTGAGACCAAGCAGCAAGACTCTGTCAGCAAATGGGTTGAGGCCTGAATGGTGAAAAGTAGGAACGTTTTTTCCTTTAGCTGAGTGTTTCCTGCTTTTAACATTTCAGATCTCACTGAATTGAAAAACTTCAGTGCAGGCACTGGCCTGCTGTACATGCAGCTAAAGTTATAAGGAATCACAGAGTAGGTGAAGTTCTGGATTAATTAGAAAGCAGGGCATGGGCTGGGGATTCTGCTGCCTGGGAGAGCACAGAGCTGTGCAAGGTGCAGGCACCACAGCAGGGAGGAAGGGGCAGTGCTGTCACCAGGCACACAGTGCAGGATGACAGCACAGCTAACAGCAGGCTCTTTTGTGCAAATCATAGAATCGTAGAATCAGCTGGGTTGGAAAGGACCTCTGAGATCATCAGGTCCAACCCTTGATCCACAGCAACAAAACAATAAGGATAATATAAATAGGCAAGCAAAACAAAATAGGTACAATTTTACTCTTTAACAGACAATAACAGAGGCAGAGAGGCTGCAGCAAAGCAATATTCTCAAGTCTTATCTGAGCTATCTATAATACTTTCACCTTCTAGCCTAATACTACTACCCTGTTTAATACCTTTCTGTAATATTAGGGAGCATGTCTTGCACGAGACATCCATTTAAAGCTTGCAAATCAGCAGATCTTTTTCATAATACAATCAAATATGCACTAGCAGAAAGGTGTTTCTCACAGTCTTTGGTGTCTACATTTTCTGCACTGGCAATTGGCTATCTCTATGTATGCCTTAGTAAGCATACACTGGGCTGATTTTTGTGTGGAGCTGCATGGTTTCCCTTATATGTCATTTCATACATAATCTGTGGCTATGTGGGTCCAGAATAAAGTTTGTGTTTATCAGAGTATGTGAACACATGTACATGTATGTGTACACAAGTTATATGGTTTGTGATTACAGCCAGTTATTTACCTGATTTGGTTTCATGTGCATGGGAGCCATTTTTTCCAGACATCTTTGGTATATATACTTGTATATAGGCCTAACTTTGAGACTGGTTTTAATTTTCCTTCTGCTTTTCTTAAATCCCTGAGATCTGCAATGTCTATTCCTTATCCAGTTCTTATTTTTAATTAAAGTGGAATTCCCAGAACCTATTATTCTAAATAATAACAGAACTGTTTTCCTCCATTTCTCCCTTCTGATCATCCTTAGACTTGATTTTGGGATGGTTATTTATTTTCTTCTCCTCTGTTTATTCTTTATTTTGCTATCCACTTCCTCAGCTGTAACAGGGCTTGTGATGATAATGACAGTAACAACAGAGGAATTGAATGTGGTGATTTTTTTGTGCTTTTAAGATTTTGCTTCCTGCAAAAAATTGCTATTGATTGTTCATCAAGTTCTCTGCCACAACCCATTATTTATATCCATTCCAGTGAGAGACTTTTGGCAGAGAATTATGTGGCTGATGATGTGTTCTGTACATGGAATGTTATTTTTTGATTGCTAAGCTTCCTAGAAGAAAATCTATTATTAATTCTTTTCCTTTTTAATAAGAATAAAAAACTTCTGAAGTTAACGAAATAAACAGAATAAAATAAGAAACATACACAAGGAAGATAATTTTCTCACCCTGCCTGAATGCACTGAGCACCTCCAGCAGCTTCACAACTGCCATCACATAGTTATAGGCCCATAAACACAGTTCCATAGTCTTCAATTTGCATATTACAGAGCAAATATCAACACCTGTTGATATTACATCTCCTTCAGCCCTGAGTGTGTGGAAACATCCAAAACATCCATTTAACCTAAAATTTTCTCAAGACTCCAACTGAAAGTGATGAATACTGGTGGCTAAACTATGTCAGATGATTAGTAGTCCAAGGACTACTAATAAGGTGTACTGAGTAGTGTAATGTAGCAACTTGTCAGCTCTCTATCAGTGGACCACGAGTGTGTTGCAGGATTTATAATGACCTGTTGGCCCGGGAACTTACGCTTCAGGGCCTAGTCATTCATACTGAACACGAAAAAAACCTGGACCAAAACACTGCACACTGAAAATGCAACCTCCTTAGGTCTCTCCATAGGCACTGTTCATTTGCAGTACAGCAGTACTGCTTTATTTCACATTTTAATACACTATTCATAATGAACAAAATGGAGCAAATCTTCCTCTGAAGCTAGGGGACCTAAAAGTATCAAATCTCCAGAGTTCTCATCCTGCTGCTAAATGTGTTCCCACTGCTCAGATTCCACACAACACTGTATAGGTTTTTCTGTTTTTCAGTAAGAGCCTATGCAAATGACCGTCTTAAACAAAAAACACTACAGGCAGTTCACAGAAAATCACATTAACTGAGAATATAAATTACATTGAGAGAACTCATTTACTCATTCTGATTGCCAAAGTATCACTTAGCACAGTGCTTCTCAGTCTCTTTTAATCTCTTTTAATTAGAAGGACAACTGATCCTTATGAAAATTGCATAGACCAGCTTATGCTGTGCTGTCTCTGTAGTTTTTATTTACAACCAAATGGAAATTAGATTTAAATTTTAAAGTTCATATATTGCCTACATTTGCTAGCTTACTTGCATGTAAGAGTCCACATATGAAAACATATAGATCATTTTATTGCTTCTGGCATGTTGCAGACTACCTGACATTGTCTCACACAGTTTATTAAACACTAACCTATGGTCTTCGAATGTATGAATAAAAAATCAGTTACTGGTTCAAATTATTTTTGATATAAGCACAGGCACAAAGGTCTGACACATACCAATAGGACTACAAGACAGAGCACATGGTTGCAAGCTAAGGCATGCATATAAGGAGGAGCATGAGTCAACATCTTTATTTGGGACAGGCAGGAGTTAGGATGTGATTAAGGCATGTCAGTTCTCCACGATTTTTAGCATGAACTGTGAAGGTTCCTGATCAAATGTACAGTCTTTTCTTGCCCACTCCCACCTTATCAGGTTGAATCTAGTCCCACCCCTGCAAAAAGGGGTCTGGGTTGGTTGGGGAAGTGGTTTTTATTACTCAAAAAAACCCATAAATTCTGGTTTTTTGCATAGTCTCTTTTGGGATAAAGGGAGTAGATCTCTTCCACTTCCTGGTAATGTCATCCAGTGCTAAAATTGTATCTAAATTCTTAAAGAGAAATTGAGTGTACTCCTCTTTGCCATCTGTCTCTTTAATGCCTGTTCAGAGTTACTTCTAAAGCTGAGTTTGCCTAAGCCACCAGGCTTAGCCTTCTATCCCTAGGGAATTTTGTATTTCAACAAATTTTGTAATTTAAAAAATAATATCAAAGGCCTTTTTATTTTTCTGCCTAATAATTCCATCAAGAGAACTTGTACATTTGAAAACACAGCTTTACGTTATCTTTAACTCATTGTGATTTTTATGCTTCTTGGAGGAGAAACTCTTCAGCTCTACAATACCTGTTCTTTCAGAGACACGTTACCTTCCACACTGACAGCACATTAAATTTATTGGAAGCTGCACATCTCAGAGAAAACTGATGTGATAAATGCAACGGTGCTGCTGCCCTTTCTGAGAATGTAGATATTTTATTTGCTTATAAGGTCTATTATTTTATAAAAAGTGAGATGAAGAAAAGGCTGTTATTGTATTTTAACCACTACATTTCCAGAAACTGAAATCTGGTTTCATGTTTTCCTGAAAGAGAGTCATAGAATAATCTCCCCAGCTGGGCTGATTTTCCGCAGTGAACTTGGTTGACCTTAAAAGAAAAAGAAAATTGCATTATTCCAGACAGAGTCCAGATGCCCTGCCTTGTTCCACAGCAGCTCTTGTATATAGAAGCTTAAGGATATGAAGCTGTTAAAGGACAACGTAGAGACATTACAGGACACAGGATCCTAGGTAAAATCTTAAAATACAGAGGAGGAATGAACCCATTGTAATTTTCTAAAAAAGCATATCTGCTGCCCAGTTGATATTGCTATAGTCCATCTTAAATTACTACCATTAATTTAGTGCATTAGTCAGCAACTATTTACAGCTAGACATAGAAATATTTCTCATAAACATCAGAAGAAGAGAAGAAAAATGGCTTTTCCTAATATTAGTGTGTGTTTAATTTTGCCATATAATGTGACCTAAGCCATTAGTCACTGATGTATTTCTTTCTGGAAAGGAACAAAGATCAGTTATAGAGTTGCTCAACAAAATTATAAAATGTACTGTTTTCTGCTGTATAACACAAGCTGACAGTCATAACAGGAGATGCTGTCTCGCACACTAAATCAGTAAATTTTACCAGAAGACCAGAAAAGCCTGTTTCCTCTAATGTTGTCCTTTTTGCTCTCTTCTGCCTTGTCTCCTCCAGGATGAACATTCCCAGGTCTCTCAGCCTCTCCTCATAGAAACGATGCTCCAGTGCTTTAAACATCTTTTTGACTTTTTGCTGGACTAAGTTCAGTATGGTCATGTCTCTCTCATTCTGGAGCCAGCACTCCAGGTTTGGCCTCACTAGTGCTAAGGATCCCCACCATCGACCTGCTGGTCATGCTCTTTCTAATGCAGCCCAGGATTCCACTGGCTTTCTTTGCCACAGGGGCACATTGCTGGACCGCAGTCAACTTCATCGCCCTGCAGGACTCCCAGGTCCCTCTCTGCAAAGCTGATCTTTATGTAAATATACAGGAGTGTCTAACTTAGTACCTTTTGCTTCCACACGTACATGGAAACCAATGTAGAAACAAGAGAAAAATTGCCATGGGAGGCACGGGATTCTTACAATATTCACAAACCTAGTAGTTGCTTTATGTCACACTGTTTATTCCCTTCACTGTGGAAAAAAACCAACAAATAAATGCTTTCTTGTGAACACATTTTCTTAGGACCCAAGATCAGTGCCCGTGGGTAAAGCTGGATGGGGCTCTTTCGTCTCTCAGTTAACAATTTACGAAAAGGCATGAGTGGTAATTTACTATCTTAAATAAACAAATAGGCGAGTGATGACTGTGGAAATGGGGCACGCAAGTTACAGTTTGCCTGAAGGGATTTAATTTCTCCACTGAACATTCTCATTCAGCATCTGAGTGTTGCAGCCCGGTGATTAATCTTCCTGAACACCAGACTGTTCATAACAGGTTCAGGAGGTTTGTATCTGGAGAGTACAGCACTGCTCATTAGTGCATTCACAGAGCTCTTGACATGTGTGGTCCTAAATGAGCCTAATTTATTAGGTATATTTATTAATGCCTTTTGCATTCAGATACAGAGAAATATTATAGGTACAGCTATTGGATGCACCTAGGAAGAATAATTAATCTTGTAAATAACCCAGGAGAGAATGGAATATAAATCAAGGCATCTGCTACCTTATGTCATCTCAAGTGTAAAGGAGAACTTTTTTGTCTTTAATTGAATTCTCTGTGCATGTTTGCAGCAGTGTCCAAATACAATATGGCATAGAAGGAATTGTTAGATACCCAGGTATTTGAAGAAGTAAAAGTTGCAGCAAACAGATGATTGTTTTCTACAGAGATACCAAGAAAAATAGTGTTTAATATATATAATAATAATAGTGTATCTATAATAATATATTACTAAACTTTTGTTGAGGCATCTGATGGATGTTTTATCTGTGGTATCCAGTGTCTGGACATTGATGGATTGGATTTACTCATGTTTCAAATCCAAAGAACTATGCAAGGAACTCCTCTATGCTATAGGATATTAGGATAATGCCTCTGACTGCAAAAAGCATAGAAAGTAATAAGAACATGGTTTGATGTCACAGACAATTAAAATATTGTAAAGAGATTAGGCAGACAAACAGAATAATAAAAGTGCACAGAATTTGAAGGAAAAAAAACTGAGTGTCACGTTTATTGCACTGGTGAAATTCAAGTAGGAACCAAGGGGGCACTTTGGATTTTTTCCTGTACGAACTTCTCAGAATACACCACTGATGAACCAAGAATTAGGTTCTGGTCAAGTTCACAGGCATGCTCTGACTCTGATGAAAGACAACTGCAGCTGTGAGCGGGAATACTTTAATGTCCCAGAATAAAAACTCCAAATGGCCCCAAATAGAACTATCCCTTGCTTTTCTTTTGAGACAAAAGCAGCTGGCATCTGTTGGCTAGTGAAGGCCGTAAGTGACCAAGCTACTTGTCATCAGTGCAAGATGGCTATGAATGTCACTGTTCATATTAAAGCTTTATTAAAAAAAAAAAAAAACACTGTGATGTTTTTCAGAAACACTCTGAAGAGTGCCTGATTCTCTGTGTCAGTGAGAACATGAGCTTTGCTTTTAAACTGCAGAGAGCATTTGCTGTCTGCTGAAATCCTAGAAGGACACGGCTTTCCAGCATAGTGGCTGCCAGTGCTACTCCTGCTCTCCACAAGGAGACCATACAGACCCATACCATTGATAAAAAGGCACTTGTTTACTTTGGCTGCTTTAAACCAGTAAGCTTTCCTTGCACCCTGGGTGGGGACAGAGTCCAAGGAGATCCCATGCCTCTCTGGGCTTCTTCTCACAACAGCATAACTCATGCTGTGCTCTTAAGCAGCTCATATCATCAGCTTACGGGCTTTATTATCTTTGGCTCAGAGATAGAAGAATAAGACAATCTTGAGGACAAAAGCCTAAACCCTCTCTACCTCCAGTCACATCCATTAGGACTAAACTGGACTAACCTCTAGTATGGTATTAAGTGGGGATATAAATAATCTGAGACTAGCTCGAATTTCAAGTATGATTTAGGTATTTCTTTCTGGGAACTTTTCCTTCATTCTTACTTATCTGTCAACCTCATATATTTCATAGTTTTCTTTGAATATAGTCAGCTGAAATAATGTTCTGCATTAATAATTTATCTAGAAAACAAGACAGTAACTGTTGATTTTTACAGTCATGACCTACATTTAGAGTGTTAAATAACATCCATGCAGTTATTTTAAATTTTTGAAACAGTGCTTCATAGAGTTAAAGCATTCTAAGAATTATTAGAATAAATAATTATTAACAATAAATATTCCAGGGATCACTCTATGCAGGCTTTGGAATTGAGAAATATTTGTTAATCCAGATCAGCACAGGATTTCTGGAACTTTATAGTGGAAAGTTGTACTTTCTTCTTCATAGTCTAGGCCACAACTTCTTAGCAAAATACAATGACAATTTCTGCTCAGGACACTACGCATATTGTTCACTCGATCTTCCTTTTGCAATTAAACAGCAGCTGTGGTACCCACTGCAAATGCATAGTTGGTAAATACAAACTCTTTAGTGATCTTTGGATAGGAATGATGGCACCAAACTACCTATTAAGGCACAAGAACTCCTTAGTAAAACACTAAGTGACGGAAACACTGCTCAGGACTGGTTGCAAACAATTTTGAGTGGACTGCATTTCCTTTTCATTACCCTGGAGCAAAACCTTCAGCACAGATATGAAACCTTTCCCATCTAGGCCTCTCCTAGGTCCAGCTCCAGCAAACCATTATGTCACATCAGCAGCTTTCTGCTCAACCACCCACGGGAGTCTCCCAGCGCAGATGAGAAGTCTCAGGGAAGTTCATGTGCCAGCCTACTCTCAGCAGGGATAGGGGTTATGGAAGTCTGAGAGGCAGCAAAAATCTTGTCCCAGTAGCACCGTCTAATGAGAAGTTTCTAGGAGTGCCTCCGCTTTGAGAAGTGGATTGCACTATGCCTCCAAGCTTGACTTTGCTCTCTTTCAGTGTCAGTATTTCATTTCCTGTACTCTTAAGCTACTCTGTATGTGTTTGATGTGACGCTGCCACATTAAAATGGGGCAGAAAAGATTAATTTTCTGTCCAACCTGTATTAATTTATTTTTTTGTCTATCAGTGTCCCCTCCAGGAGATCAAAGCCTTTTAATGTCCACAACAGTCTGTTAGTGTCTCACCTAATGAGCCCCTTCACTTAACAGATTTGCTGAGACAGACCAGACATTTGATACCTTTTTATATAGGGACTGCATTTAACAGCAATAGAAAAACCCCTCAGCAGGTTTCTCTTATGAATTATTTTGCCATTGATGAAACTGTCAGCACCTAAAAACAGACTCACTCTAACAGTTCATGAAATAACACATTTATTAATACAAATTTGTGACAATTTATGGGGTTCATTGTGTCTGGAATTGGGTCTAACTGCAAAAACCACACTTAAACTGTGTAGTAATAATAATAAAGTGAAGCATAGGCACAGGCTTTAAGGCAGAACAACTTACAGAGAATACTAATACCATAAAACCTAAGCAAAAACACTAAAACAAGAGCAAAAAACTTAAGCACACAGTCTAAAGCAAAAGCAACTTACAAAGAATAAGCAAAAGCATTAAAGTACAATGAAGCACAAGTAAAATTAGTGTGTGTGTGTGTATATATATATAAGTATGCATATGTGTGTGTGTATAAAACAATCGCTCATGCCAAGGCATCTCAAGAGAGTGGAGGGAGAAAAGGTATCTCATCAGTTACCTCCACAGAGTTGATAAATTTCTCCCCAATTTTTCCTTAGGTCCAATCTTTTTTTATACTTTTTTTCTTTAAGCAAGTTGAGCAGCTATAGCCAATAAACTAATTTTGGGGTGATAGACAGGTGACAGAAGCTCAAGAGTCATTTGCCTGTGTTATCATCTGTCAGGATACTTTTGAAAAAAAGGTCGTGTTATCTCCATATCACTCCTTTATTCATTTAATCCTCTTTTTAGTTTCTGGGAATGTCTCCCCAGGTGCTGGGGTTTTCCAGGAAACCATCAGGTGTTTTTTTTTTCTTCTACTGTGTAACCTTTCTATCACCTTACAGAGGCTAATATGAACAAGAATTTCTTGAAGTGGGGATATAGCACACAAAGTTCTGTGGGATTTCCCTTGAACTCAGAGTCATTGATGTTTGATTTTAAAAGTTGGCTTTCTACATTTTTAACAGAGCCTGTTACAGGTTGAAGGTTAGATCTAGAAGGTTAGTAGAGGTCTAAGCATTTCCCACTTGTGCAGTGCAACTCAGAAGAAAAGGTCAGACATCCTGGCATTCTCAGACAATTAATGGAGAGAATTAGGTGCAGTTCCAAAGGGCAATCAAAAAATATCCCGTGCACGATACAGAACACCAAGAAATTATCATCTTCTTCCTAGAGATTAAACCTGGTTCCTTTGCAGTATTGAATGAGGTGTCCTCTCCTAACGAAAAGTACGTTGAGATGCCCTCAGGAAGAGGAAGCCTTAGGTTCTGAACCACATTAAAAATACATGTTTCTGAGGAGCACGTCCTTCCCATGTGTCTATACAATGTTCTGAGGGAGAAAACCATCCATGAAGAGTGAGAAAATCATCCATGCAGTCTCTGCAGCTCAGCAGCCAAGAAGATCAGAGCCTTCAAGGCTGAGAAGAGAAATGTAAATATCTTACCTTATAGCCTATGGATTATAATATTGACCCGGAGGATGGAAGGTCTGTGCTCTGATTTGCAGGGTGGATAATTCCCAGTGGTCTTGCCAAGTAATCTTGGAGTGTCTAGCCTATAGAAATTTTGTAGGGCAGAGTAAACTAAAAAGAAGACAAATGTTCTGTGGATTTTCACAATACCAGCAGGAAAGCTTTCTGTCGCTATAAACCACATATGATACTCTGAAAATACCTTAAAATTCAGTGATATCCAACTGGGGAAAAGTAAGGTGATCATTATAGTGCAAATATTATGGTGTGCCACTAAGGTAGCATAAAAATACTACCTCTACATCTCCTTTCCAAAGTAGTCCTGCAATAGGTTTTAACAAACTGAAATACTTTCTTGATATATGACATAAAAATTAAATATCTATATTACTGTCATCCTTACCAGATGTAACGAGAATGATGGGTATTTGGACAGGATCAATTTACTATACTGTCAGCAAGAAAACCTGAAATTAGAAAGCAATTTCACAGTAGCTCTGAACCTCTTGAGCTAAATTAGTCCTCAATTAAGTCTGCTGTATTCTTTTCGTGAGCAAGATTGTGCTGCTTAAAAAAAAAAATCCTCATTTTATAAACTTTCAGAGGAAGCACTTAAAAAAAAAAACACAATACTGCTGAAAGAGCTGATGTTGTCTCTGTTTGCGAGAGCTGTGAATAACTAGTACATGGGTAGGCTGCAAAACATTTAAATTATCCCTACAGAGGCTAGTAAAGCAGCATTTTTCAGAATAAGTAAATTTGCATTAATTCAAAACCACAAAAATACCGATGCTTGTTGTTTTCCTTTTCTCTGCAATCGTCACTGATTTTTTATGTGTATATTAGCAGTATCATGCAGGACACTTTTTATCTTTTTCTGTCTGGCTTTGCAAAAGCATCTGCGCTCCTTAAATCATTTCTTCATTCCAGTGTACTCTTCTCTAAGGCAAGAAAACAGCCTGTAAAATATTTTGAAAGTGAATTTTGAACCAGGACCAGAATGGCTCTTAAAAGCAAGCCTGTACTATAAAATCCTGCTTCCAGCTACAATTTGCTGAGGTCTAATGGCCATCTCACAATTAGACAGTCTGTACCCACATATGAAAGAAAGTGGATATACAAAGAACTCTCAATATTTCCATATCCCATCTAGCAATAGCTCCAGTTCAAAATGTAGCTCTCCAAGCATATGTCAAAGAATGGAGAGGATGGGTCAGAGGGCCAGCTGTTTGCGTCACCACTGCTTTCGCTAGACCGAATGCATTAAGAATATTTATGAGTTGGAAGAGCAGAGTCGACCATAATGCAATTGCAGCTCATTTAATTGAAAGAAGGGAATGAAAAATGCTTACCTCAACATGTCTGCTTAAGCCATCATCTGATTTACTCCATTTGTATCAATACAGGAAGTCAAACAAGCAAATTGAATTTATAGACGAGAGCAAGATAAACCAATTTTCTCTGGAGAAACCCAAGTAACATAGCTCATACCTAAGCTTCCTTTTCTGTTTTCCCATCAGTCACCGTACATGGCATTTTACAAAGCAGTAAACCAATTTAAATGATCCATATATGTCAGCTGTTGTACTGCATTCTCTACAGTAAAACCTTGCTCTTTGTAGGACAACTCACCATCTCAGTCCTCTGCTTAGGGTGAGGGTCCCAGCTCAGACACCCACACTCATCTCAAGTCTAGCTGGCTTCAGTAGGGATGTGCCAAGATCCTGTGCCCTCCTGATCCCACTTTTCATGATCACAGGCAAAATGGTGCCCATCTGTCAAAACTAAGAAGTGCTCACAGCCTAGTACCAATTTAATGACAGTCTTGCCCCACCACCATGCCAAGTCTTTTTATTATGGTTAAAAAAAAACGTGTGCCTTTCAGGGCTACTTATTCTAAGCAGCTTTTTCAATTAGCTCAGTTAATTGTATCTGAAAAACAACAGTATGTCAAAGACAAAGCTTTAACGTAAATAGGCATGTATTCGAAAATACAGCTGACATGGCAGAAGTTTTTCTAGACTTGGCATTTTTCTGACAGAAAATGACAAACTTATCAGAACTGAAATGTTCTTGGGAATATGTTGACAAAACATCCAACTGACTCAAGGATGGTTCCAATGGAAATCTGCTTGGTCACTGGCCCGTTTGCCCTCTCCTTTTTCCTCCCCTCATCTCTCCAATGACCAACATGGTAGGGAGTCATCAAGCCAGGAGTGAAAGAGTAAGCAGCTCCAGAGACAAGGATTTGTATGCCTAGGGGAGCCCAGGAAGTCTGTTCTGCTTTTGAAACAGTTTCTGAAAGACTATATTTCGCAGTGATCCATGATAGGGATCTAACCCAGGACCTTCATACCCAGAGGAGCTTCCTCCCTTTTGAGACAGATGCAGGGGACTTTGGGATGCTCAGCTTCTACTACATTTACTGAAAGCATGGCCTTCTCTGGTGCATCTTCCCACACACCTCAGTATTAGTCGTCTTATAGTAGGCTCTTGGATGAAATATCGCACTTAAAAATAATGGACCCAGACAAAATCTACCTCCTTTGAAGTAAATATTTTGCTGGCAGGGAAGGTTGTCTTGATGACAAGGTCAACTAACAGGCATCTGCTGTTACCAAAACAAAAATAATCATGAAGTTGCTTCAGGGACTGGAAAACTTACAAGGTCCGGTCTCTTTTCCCTTGTTTTGGCCTTTTTTCCTTAGAAAGGGAAATGAGACAGCGATAATGAGCATCAGAGTGCACTGAAACTCAGACATTAGGAGGACATCTGTGGATCTGAGCCAGTCCTTCGTGTTTTCGTTCTTGGAAGGGGATGCTAAAGCAGAGTTTGGGCCAAGCTCCCTAAGAGCTGCTTGGTGAGTTAAAAAGTCTAATTTACCAAGGTCACCTCTAAGCAGACTGAACTAGGCTGCTTTGCAGATGTAGTCTGAACTTTATAACGGGGGTTTAGCTGACCTTTGGCTGTCAGATGACATTCTGTTTTAGGATGCAGATTCCCATGTTGCCTGTGTCTGAAGTCAGGAAGAGTGCATCCCACCCATAGCGCCAAGCAATTCAAAATGCATTTTCAAACACACCATAAACTGGTTTTTTTCCACATGGACACAAGATCTTTCTGTCCTTGGTATAGCCTGAAATGGTTCCATCAAAATCATTTCAGGGGAATGATTACATGTATTCTTACTTCTCACTCTCCTTTTTTTCCTTAGTCAAGATCAGGCATGCAGAGTTATTATTTTCCTGTTTGATAAAGTGCTTTCAGACCATTCTGGGAGGAGAGCTAGATGCTATGTCCTTGCTCTCAGGAAATCCTGTCTGCCTTGCCTGCACCATAATGATACACAAGAGTCTTAAGCAGTACCTGTTTAATCAACAATGGCCACAGATTAGAAAATGTGTGTTTGTACACTAAATTCTACCCCTTTAAGTACAGAATAGCAAATTGCAAAGGGCAAATTTCCAGGATAAATTACTAAAACACTGAATTTTACCACCGTCAAAACATAAGCTCAGGAATGGCAAGAAGTGTTAAGACACATGGGTTTCTTGAGTTCACAATCAGTGTCGAAGCACAAGGGGTCTAGGCTGATTTAAATTGGCCCTCATCTTGAGATGCATTAACATTTCTGATTTTTTTTGAGGGGGTCACAGTATAATTATATAAAGTTTTAATTCAATAACTAGAACTGCCAAACTCAGCAAGAGAAATAAGATGTGACATATAGAAGTTAGAAAAGAAGGATGCAAAACTCACTAAGGCTGTAGCTGTATCATTTATAAGGACAACACAGCCTGAAGGAAGACTGTGTATATTTTAAGAGGATGACCCCAGAAACCAGACTTACATAGAATTAACAAACAAGTGAGTGTAATCTATTGTTTGTGACAGGTAACAAACTGACAGCCTCGGCAACAGAGTTATTTATCCTGGGACCATGAACAGCATGGACAACACCATCAACAATAAACTATTTCCCATTTCATACAGAGCTGTTCACAGCCATAATGTGAAAAGAATACATTTGAAAAGACGTAACATGACTGTGTCTCTATGGTCCTTCTTTCCTGGATACTCATAAGCTAACAACCAAGCTTACTAAAACTAAAAATTGTTGTCTCCACACAGTCTCCGTTGCCACTGAAATCCAAATCTGAACTTAAGTTATCTTATCCTTCTATCCCTAAGGTCTCCACTAAATAATTGGATTCATCATTTGGGAAATTCAAAACTGGCAGAGACAGCTTCTCTCTTCTAAACAGAGATACATATACTCCTCTTCTTCTGTGACACAATCATTTTCTTTTTGTAGATCTCAAAGATGTCCCATGTTTGAGATTCCCTTTGCTTCGATCTGGCTTTATAGTAGATTTGACAAACTGTTGTCCTTCCCATGCCCTTCTTTTTGACATTTTTTATGAAACTGGTGTCTTGGGGTTTCTTCTTATCCTTTGGAGTTTCACTTTCTATTTAAGACTTCAAAGGACACTCTTTCACATACTTTTGGTAAGAAGTCCTGGCCATGGCCAGCTGATAGCTGGGTGGCTCTGTATCAGAAAAACGGGGAGACAGTCAATCTGTAAAGAGTTATTCTGCTCAATAAAACAGCCTTTGAGAAAAAAAAGTAATCTGCTGCTCTACTCTTGAACACCTCCAGCATCTCCCAAACATGCCAAAATAAGTGCGAAAGACATGCTGCCCTCATTCAGCAGAGCAATCCAGGTAGGGCTCTTGGACCTCTGAGAGGACACAGTCCCAGAGCAGATATACATAGAAACATAAAAAAAATAATGAAAAATCAAAATAATGTAAAAAATCAAAATAATGTAAAAATTCAAAATAATATAAACTATAAAATTTCTAACCCAGTTAAAATAATTTCAGCAACTTCTCATTTTTTTTATGCCTCCTTCAGAGTAGCTTGAGTTGCTACATGAAACTTTAGTCAGATGAAATCATAGATTGCAACTTAAATCAAAACCACACTGCCTTTCACAAATGCCACCCTAAACTCAGTTCCACCATAAACTCCTCCCACTGATAACAAATACTCATTTGTTAATAGTATCTGGATTTTGGTCTTTTTTGGGTCATATTTACAAGCAGTCTCAATATTTCTGAACAACTGCCAGTCCAAAATTTTGCTTTCCCTTCTATTTTGGTTGTGTAAAAGGACTTCATGTGTTTGGCTCATTAACTTTGTGCTGTCTGGGAAGGGAAGGCAAAAGCTCTGCTTCTAGGCATAATTTGCACGTAGCTGACTGCAGCAATTCATCAGGTTCTTGGACCTTAATATATCCAAGAATCTGGGCCTCAGTTAAATTTCTAAATCAAGCAAATCTTTAAAGCTATAATCAGACAGTGTTTTCTAAAAAAAAAAATCTTATTAGTTAAGTTGTTATAATTGTCAAGGTATCATTTCATTATGCAGACTATAAGCAGGGCTATATGCTTCTAAACGCATAAAAGCCTCATTGCTGAAAGGCAATCTGTGACAGAATAATATGTATAGTCACATACACACATATTCACCCTTTAATATCAGACCTCAAAATCTACAAGGGAGGAAGTTTAGGATTTCTCATTTGTAAGACACTATTAATAAGACAATTTAAAAATTCTATACCTTATAAATATTTTAAATTACATGTCTTGGTTTACCAATCTTATACTATTACTTTGTATTCTATATAAGCAATCTATCTTTGCAAACAAGGTTGAAACCACCTCAAAGAGAATTCAACTTTCCAGATAGAAAACAAAACATAGGGAAAATTAAAAAAAAATTTAAAAGGCTGAAATCCTCTCTCAGGTGAATTAGTGAAAGGGTTACCCTTGATTTTGATTTGAGTACATTTTTTACTGTCCAGAACAACTTCTAAAGTCCTTTCTCAGCTGAAATTTTCATTTCTTTTCTTTTTCTTTTTTTTCTTTTCTTTTTTTTTTTTTTTTGAGAAAAGATACATTTGTTCTTACTGTTATGTATTTGACTGAATTTCAGTTACTTTTAGAGACTATTTGGTCAGGAAGCTCAGAGCCAAATGCAGCCCAGAGACAAATCAGGAGATATATGGTCCCCAGCATCTAGAACTGCAATCAGAAACCTCTGCTTGGCAGCATTAGAAACTGTTTAGCCATGCAACTGTCACAACTGCATATTTGCTTTTGTCCTGTACCTAGGAGTTTCTGATTTCCAAAGTGCCAGTTCAGGTTTAATCCAATTTTGGCAGACTGATTCACATCCACACCTTCCTCCTCTCAGCCCACCAGCTAGAAGCCTCTGTTCATATTTTCCTGGAGGTCAGTGGAGTTGAGGCCTTTTTGTTCAAGAATGGTCCTTGTTTCTCCAAGACCCAAAAATTTTATTTTGCTTGATTATTTGGTGGTTTGTATTGTGTTTTTTTTTTTTTAATACAGCTTATTCACCGAAGTCTAAGACTTGTGGGACCTGCATTCTAGCCCTCTATTTACCTGAAGTGGTCCAAAATCGCTTCAGCTATCAGTGATGGTGTTGTGTTGAAGCTGTGCCTCTGTGCTATGGCCAGACTATGACGCTACACTACCCAAGGTTGTCCTAGGACACTTGATCAGAAAGGGGGAAATCCTGAGCACCAACCACTGTAGCCAGTATCCATCTACTAAAATACACAAACAAAATCTGCAGCAAGGACTGGATTCCAGCCTTATTACCAACCTGCAACACTGGTCACCTGCAGCACTGTAGTAACACTACAGAGTATTTTATTCCTCCTAATCTTATTCTGCTTTCAGCTGATTATTAAAGTACATGTAGGCAATTTTCACAGAGCGAATTGAGAACATCCCCACACAGAACAACCTCTGAGATGTGGACATGGCACTTCTGGAAAGTTTTCACTTGCTGGCAGCTCAACACAGGCTCAGCTTGATTGAGGGCAAGGGCTTTGGTCCCAGCCCACATCTTGCGGTTGCAACAGCTCCCAGTACACTTTTACAATTTCACCATATGCCAAGGACTGTCATGGCAAATGAACATCATGCATTGGGGTGCAAGTTAGCTGAGGTTCAGGCTTGTGGTCTGAGATGCATAGTGTATGTGGCAATGTCTGGATTAATTATGCTAAGTTTTAAGAAAACTGTAATTCAAGTGTTACTGCTGATCACACTTTCCCTTTAAAACCATCAGAGCAGCAAAACCGAATGGTGCAATCAATACTCATTGACAATGTTGTGTTTCGTTCATTATCTGCTTACTGACAGATGCTAAAAGAAAAATTAGGATGTCTGCAAGTTACCTCAATTCTTGGCTAAGTTAGGGCTGGTTTTTTTTCCTTTTATGTGGGGACATAAACATTTGATTTGGAATGGCCAGTGACAAAACCCATTGTTAAAATTATTCACACATTCATATTTGCCTGTTGCTTTACTTTATTTAAAGAAAACAATACACATAACAAACAAGTTACTAATAAATTCCAGTTTAAAAGAAGCTGAACCTATTAAGCAAAGAATGCTTACTATTGTTCTGTAAGGCCATTTGACTAAGCAATTAGAAAGTCAGAAGCCACGGTATTCAAGATTTCTTTTATCAAATACATATTTAGAAAATTTTTGCAGCAATTTCTTACATCATTTATTTATTTTGTGAAAACTAGCATAGGAATTTATCTGATCTTACAGTTTACTCTTTATTAAGGCTATAATCTGAAATTACATTTGTCTTCTTTGGAAATTTACTTAAAAGGAAACAAACTGAACTTTCAGGAAATAGTATGACAGTTCTTCATGAAGGCAAAAGTAAAAAGAGATGGAGATTTAGCTTAAGGCATCACAATTAGTTATTGGAATTAAATTAATGGCTTGTCACTAAAAAGCCGATTCTCTGTTTGGAACATCTGGCTGGCACTGGCTGCTACCAGCACTATGTTGGTGTCATGTCATATGATAAGTAATAGAAGAAGGCAGGATTTCTAGGAAAATGAAGATCTAACTTTATTGGGCCTGTTCCTATCAACTAGAAAGAAAGGAAGAAAACCACACAATGTGTCTGTTGTCCACTTTATAATTGTTTCTACCTTGAATGGTATCTACATTTTTTTCTTACTATTTTTCTGAGACCATATAAACTCTTAAAACCAAATGTACTCTGCGTCCATGTTTTTGCTTTCACTCTGCTTTCCTATGCACATCCAATAACACCAGTGCAACTAAAGTTTTACTTGCTGCTCAAACAAGCAGTAGTAGGACCTGTTTTCAGTGTTTTGAAGACCGTGGTCTTGAATTGAAACAAAGTTGTAAAATCCAGTAACTCTTTTGCTTGCTATATGCAGTTGCCCCATATTTCAGCCATCTTTCCAACAGAGTTTGTCAAATTAAGTTGGAACGAATATTTCTATATCATACACTGTGCTGCTTACTACAATGAAGCTATTGTCATTGCAGAAACTTGATTTGTTTAATAAATGAACGTCATATTTTTCTCCAGGTCTCGCTCTTTTGTGATTTATTTCTGCATTATGCATGGTAACCTTACAAGTGAAGCTTTCCATGATAGTTCACACACTAATCTTTCCAAAATCTAGACTCAACAATGAAAAACAAAAGAAGAAAGAGAAAGCAAACCTGTTGAAAGGAAACTGTTAATGACAGAAGCACACATTTTTCTGTTTTGCTGAGTCAAATCAGTCCTTAAAGCTATCCAGATGCTACAGTTTCAGAGGAGCAGTAGCATAGAAAACACAAAACTACTCTGATTGTCCAAGATTGATTAAATTTAGAGGAGTTAGTGTATGCAGCAGTTGAATTAGTGGGGTTTTTTCAAACATGAGCAGGTCTGAACCGTACCAAGCTATGCTTGGTTTTTCCTTAAGTAACTGCACTACAGTTATAAATTCACTCTACTTATGCTTCCTGTTTGGTACCATGCCAAAAAGGTCCCCTCTTCATCTACACTGCAGTGTTCCTGTTTCCTTCTGTTCTGCCTCAGTAACTTCAGAACTTGTCATCTAGGTACACACACAACAGCAGATACATAGAGCTCCACCCTTTACAGAAAAACATCTGTCTCCAAGGTAAAAATAGTACAGATTGATGGGATCAGTATTAAAATGGTTCCCTCTAATGAGTTAAAGACTCCCATCTGTTCCATAGACTAACATGGTTGAAGCCTGCAAGAAAAGAAAGATCAATACAAATTTATGGGCTCTTCATAAGCATTAAATTAAGAGCAAGAGAAACGTTCTGTGGAAGGGATGCTCATGATGCTCCACTGAGGCTTATAAAGCTAACTGAGCACAAAAATTATGTAATTATGGTGTTAAATAAGACTTCTAGGGTAAAGTACCTAGGGGATAAAAAAAAAAAATTGTATGTTTGCTACAGCCTTGGCAATTTAAAAAATCTTTTCAAAAGGAAGTCTGCATCATCAGTCTGTCAGGGATCAGCTACCCTCTCACTCTCTCCCTTTCTGCCTTACCAGTTTCTCTTTTTAATCCTCAGCGTTTCCAACTCCCCCATGTAAGGCCCTGTCGTGTGTGTTTCTCCAGATCTTTACTTCATCAAGGTATAATCTTTTGGTACCCAGAGTCAAAGGTTTGCTATTTTCCCCTTTGGGCCTTTTGACCTCTTTCAAAGATGCTTTTATAGTCCTAATGATTTACTCTCTCCTCCCGCTGTTAATTCGGACAGTTCCTTCTGAACTGCAAAGTACAAATTATACGTATTAAGTCTATTGACATGTTAAGAAATTATCAAGCAAAGAAACTAAAAAAGCTTCAGTTCCTGCTGAGCCAAATGAAAGTTAATTAAAAAGGGACACCATAAACACTTTTGGTATGTTATAAAAAAAAAAAAATATATAGTCATGGTTGCATTTTGCAAAATGTCTTTGGGAACGTGCCATCAGTTTAATAAAAAAGCTTATTAGATAAAGCCCTTTGGAGGAATACAGGCAGAAGAATTACTCTTTTCCATCTTCCAGCTGGTCACCTCTGAAGTCTCTGTCCTGCTGAGCCTAGGCAGTAATGAAGATGTGAAGAACTGATAGGTAGCACAGCAGCCATGGTAGATCACTAGGTAGTGGAGCAGGATTTTCAGGATCTAAATGCATTCTCAGTCTGCCTCTACTCAGCAAAAAAAGTATGCTGTACTGCAATAGTCTTTCTTGCCAATGAGTCAGAAGTACTTTTATGAATATAGCTTCACATAGTGCTCATAAGTGTCAAGGGCATAAATAGAATTTGAAATATTGATACATGTAATTAGAATGTTTTCAGGAGTCAGTATTTTCCTTGGTTTTACAGAACTACATAATACAGAAGGACTACATTCCATGTGCAGTCACAGCAACAAACTTGGAAAAAAACATTCCTTTTTGGAGATCATATAAATTTAGAGACAGGCTTTATTTTCTGTTTCTTAGCAAGTTGCTGATAAATAGCAGCAGCCTTTACTGCAGTCTAGTTACCTTTGGCACTGAAGAGTGACACACACTAAAATCAACAGTCTCAAAGTAAGCATCAACTATACATCTGCAATTTGGATGTGACGGAAGGCAGCTTCTCTAAATTTGGAACAAAGCAGTGCTTCGTTGTCATTTGCTGCAGTTTGGTGAATTTTTAAAGTTGATGTTGCCTACAGAGGTAGCAGAATGTCTGTGGCTTAATTTGTAACAAGACCTTTTTTAAAAGCAGGATTGGGGCTTTTCAATAGAATCAATCTCTTTTCCACTTACTTGCTTTGCAGGAAAGTACTAGGGAGAGTTATCTATTCTTCCAGGTTTTCAGATTGCAGAAAAAAATTTTGCTGCTAAAAGATGGCAAGTGAATGAGTCCTGGTGACCAGAGGCACGGGAAGAGTAGAAAGTTTCTGTATGGTATTATGAGCCATTACAGGTGTCAGTATTTCCACTACAAGTAATGACTCAGAGCCAAAGCAGATAACTGCATAACATAAAATCAAAATCAAATTACAAGGTGAATATAATTTGTTTCTGGGTATGCACATAATTGTAACGTTCTGCTTTAGTGGGAGGATCTTTGAATCAAGGAATCCAAACTCTACTTTGAGATTATTTAAACCCTTGAGTAAGTTTTATGGTTACAGATCCTTGACCATGTTCAGAAAAGCTTGTCCATGTGTTTCCTTAAGTTTATAAAACTTAGGGAAGAGCCCTGGAAAGGTAACTGCATAGTATGAAGGCAACCCTCCCTACTCACGATCAAAGGACTCTGGCTTTCATTCTGAGATGAAATCCAATGCCAGGAACAAGAAGTTCCTGTAACTCTGCTAGTAGGTGCAATCAGAATGGAATATTATTTTTTGATCTCAAATAAGCTTGGTACTACTGTCAGTCTCCTTGCAGTCCTTCCCCATTAGTTCTGGTAAAGCTGTTCCCATAGCTGAAATCCTATATCCCTAGCTTTGTTCAAATCTTCTCAGCTGGGCAAGATCTGAGCTAAGACCTTGAGTCAGGTTAGCAGGCTGCACACCAACCCAGTAGAGAAGCTTTGAGTGCTGCATCCAAGCAGGCTCTTCCTGAAAGCACCACAACTCATTCCAACCTGAATTAAAGGTCTTCCTCCTTTCAGGAAGACTGTTTTATATGCATGCATCTACCTGCTTGTATTGTTAAGTTTTAGGAATGTTTCAACTCCTTTTGTTAGGTCTTGTCACTCAATTACAATTACTGAATAATAACAGAGTTATGAGGTGCCAAACAAGCTGTTTTGCGTACTAGCTTCAGGAGTGCTGCACAGACTAGTCCTTGGCTGCCTGGTTCTCTTGTGCTTCCACCTGTGGCCCCCCCCATTCCCTCTCAACAGAGCTGAACTAAGCTCTCCGCACAGTATTTTCACTACAGTTTTCTTCTTTGTCCCTTCCCAGCCTTGTGGCAGAAATCTTCCTTTTCCTTGTGAAGCCAGCAGAGCAGAGCTGATGAACAAGAAGGGTCACATGGGAAATGTATGCATGGGTGAGAGGGACAGCTAATGGGGATGCATCAACTGCCGTGCTTTAGGTCAGTCATGGAGATGGATCAAGTCTCACTGTCATTCTGCTCCACCATGGGGAGTTTCTATCAGGAAGTGCCTACGGCCCCTCTCACCATCCAAATTAGATAGAAGGGTGACTGAGAGTAAAAAAGGGCAAAGGATCCTGTCCCAAGTCATGCATCTGAAATTGTGCAGATTCCCGGGCTAAAGGTCTAATAATACTGACATACTACACCATTTTTAGCATACTCGGTGATGCTGAGAGCATTCCTTTTCACTAACAAAAGGACAGTTCTAAAGTCTCATCAATCCTTGATCCAGAAGGGACCATTAATCTTTTAGTCTAAACCCTGGGAGTAGAACTTCACCTAATTTACTCCATATTATCCCTTAACTTTGACTGAATCTGAATGAAGTGTTTCAGAAACACGTCCAGCCAAGTTTCTTAAACTTCTCGCAATGGAAATACACCACATCTATCTTGAATTGCTCCAGGAGGTAGGCATATTCACCACTCAAAATATCTGCAATTTGTTTAAAATCTTTATTCACCTATCTATGCTCCCAGTCTAGAGTTTTCTGTTGTTGCATTAAAGAGCTGTTAGTTTTCTGAAGCTTTTCCTACATCTAGATATCTGTAGGCAATGAGAAAATCACATCTGCAACATGAATAGTTTGAAGTAATTGGTTCAGGTTTCTACCTGGTTTTCAGGTTTCTACCTGTTTTCCAGATGACAGCTTAGTCTCTTTTCAATTTTTTCAGAAGAATTCTCAAAATTAGGACCTCAGAGCTGAAGCGTCCCAGTGAAGGCTGTGCTAGTGGTGACACAGACAGCCCTGCCCTCTTCTCCTACCCATGGGTTTGCTGATACCTCCCTGGCTCACATTAGCTCTTTGGCTAATCATCTCAATGGAAATGCCCATCCTGCCAGTTGTGTACCTTTCTTCTAAGATCTTTTTGATGTCTTTCTTCTCAGATCTTTTAGATGTCAGTGTAAAAGTATCTTATCTCAAAAGTGGGACATTCTATGTTTCAAAATCCAGTCTTCAATTCAGTTGTCTTTAAAAGCCCACAGCTCAGATCAACTCACTTTACAGAATAATCCAGCTTACTCTGTAGGATTAGCTTGTCACCTCTCTTTATTTACTTATCCAATAGCTTGAGATCACCTTCAAATTTTTCAAGCAATGGTTTTTCTATTTTCTCCCAGTTGATTGATACAGTTACAAAGAATGCCTTTAATTTGCTCACAATGTACGTATAGTCTCCTGTGAGATAGAGCTTCTGGATCTTAGTGAAAGGAGAAACACAGAAATAACTCTATTGATGCTTCCCTTTCCTCATTAAGAATGTCTTTTCCAGTTATTCTTGCCAGACATTTTTATCTTGAGCCCAAACTGCAATAGAATTCATCTGCAAAACTCAGTAGTTTGGCAACAGTCTCTGAAACGAGATGAATTAACCGTGGCATTCACCTTGCAGGCTACTGAGGGTATTTTTCTATCACTGCTGAGTTTTCATTTAATAAGACAAAGCATATTTACAGAGAAGATCTGCAGGAAGAAAGACTGACATCTACTGTAATCCAAACCAGCATTTTGATGCTCAGTGCACATGAAAGACAACCACCAAAGAATAGAGCACACCCTTTTGCTTATACTCTGTACAGTCCATCCCTTTCAAACACCTATGACATCAGAACCTTTTATATTTTCATTCCCTCCACCCCCATGCATAACTCTTCTACAGCAGTCTATCATTCAGAAATAGGTTTTTGTCTTCAAAAGCTACATCTTCTTATTCTTGCTCTAAGTGAGAAAATGCCAGTTTCAGATCAGCAGCTCAATTCTGCCTTCTTTAAACATAATGCAAACTTTCCAGACAGTGCAGTAGATACAAGATGAAATTCCTGAGATACTTTTAATTGTATTTTTCCAAATACGTGTTTATGAAGTGTGTACTAAGTTCAAAGTTTCAAAGTTGACTGCTCAAGAAGGACAATTTTAATGTCTCTAGTCCCAGGCAGAGCTCCTCATGAGATTTTCACAAGTTTAAAGCAGAAAAAATATACAGACAAATTCAGTCAGCTAATCTGTCATTCTTACTGTTGTGTTCAAGTAGCACACAGAAAACTTGAAAAGCAGTTGACCAGATTGAACGGATCAGCTCCAAAAGCAACAAGTGACTGCCACCTCTCATGCCCAGACTCACACAGCTAAATGTGCTGACCACTGAAGGGCAGCCCAAAAGTGATCAGCCCTTAAAAAAAATCCTCTTTCAGTCTGCCACCCTCCATATTTGTCCATGGGGCAAGCAAGCCTCTGTTGGGTTGTCCTGAAAGTAAAACAACAAGCATGGCAGTGATTCAGGCATGTTGATGCAGAAACACATGGTTCTTTCCTGAAGGGAGAAAACACACTCCTAACTTATAAAACAAGCAAGCTGCTTCTCTCATGGACTTGCAAAAAGAGAAACAGAGCATTTAAAAGAAACCTCAGCAGATGTTCAGTGCCACGAAGAGATAAATCATGTGACACTTCTTTTCTGCTGGAAGAATATACTCTACACTACACAGCAGAATCACAGTACACTACTATTCACCACGAAAAGAAATCACCTAGTCCATCAAAACCCATCATGGTTCCGTATTTTATTCCTCTTCCCTGAGCTGAAAGTATGCAAAACATTTTCTTTCCCCCCTGCCCAAGTTTTGCATAAATATTCACAAATAACCTGAGGAAAAATATGAAAAGTTATAGAAATGTTTTAAGCAAACAAAATAGTGAAATGGATCCTTTCAGTGAACGGCAGGGAGGTTAGAATGAAGATGGAACATAAAAATTACTGGGGTACCAGCAAACAGGAGGAAATACTTATGATTAAACAGTGAAAAGGACTCCCAGTAGCTCATACAGTAATAAAACCTTTTATAGATTACTAAGAAAACATTCCCTGACCATAATTGAGGGCATCTATCATGTGGTGGGTGCAAAAATTGGAATATCTGCAGCAAAACCTTAAGGGGGCAGAGTTCAACCTCTTTCTAGTTGAATGCAGTGTCAAAGTACCACATGTTCTTGTAATAAGTTGCTGGGAAGGCAAAAATCACACCGCAAGCTTTCTCTCTTCCAAGAGAAAGAATGGTTCATTCGTGGTTGGTAAATCTCTATTTTGAAATCCTATAATTAAAGTAAATAATTAATATACATTTTCTTAGTCTTATATTTCTGCTCCTCTGGCATTTCTTATAGATTTGTATTTGGAGTGAAAAGTGAGACTTGGGTTTGCATATTTTTCTAATCATTATTTTACGCAGTCTTGTCTCTGCAATACATGATAGCTCTGGTCTTCAGCAGTCTTGTGTTACTACCACACATACGTCCAGACAGTGATAGAAAATTGCCATGTTGTGTGTGAGAAAGAGGGTTAATCTACTCATTACCCTACAAAGCAGGGGATAAAATTTATGATCTGGAGTTGCTAGAATCACTAGGTGTTCTAAATGTAAAGCACACGGTCCTCCATTTCTCCTAGAGATAATTTATTTTTACATATAAGAGTGGGAATTGTGGGATTTGTACATCTAGTGCAGGATTTGGTCAGCCAGCCTCATCTTCCTTGCTTAACTTTGAGAAATCACTGGTGATTAAGACCCATTTTCACACAGAAATGTAGGACCTGTTGTTTACGATCTCGCTCTGAAGCAACTCCATTTCCAACATGAGTTTCTTCCTCAAAGGTGTTGTAGTAATCGCAAGTGTCAGAAGTTTGAGCTGACACAGAAAAAAAAATTCATTAAGTAATTTTTTCATTTATTAATCTGTCATAGATGAGAACAGCAATAACACATTTGCTGAATACTATATAGCTGAGACATTCTTCTCTCAACTGCTTCACTACAAAAAGGTTGAAAGCAAGTTAAAGAAAGAAATGCATACTAAGAAAGAAATGTTTTAATCAGAGATTGCAAACCAAAACAGAATGCCAGATGAACCATGTCATGTTTATCTGTAAGGGCCGTAGTTATGCCATTAGCTTTCCCTCAGTACAATTTGTTCAGGCCAGTGGGAAGTTTCATGTAAAAAAATCAATGATTCAATCTGGCCCTATAAACATCAGGCAGTCTAGCCATCTACAGCATTCTGGCAGATTCAGGACAAGATGGATGAGATTCTTTCTTTGAAATTTGCTCTCTGAAAGTAGAAAAATGACCAGAGGGTGGCATATTAAAAAGATTACAGTCTTAAAAAAAATAGTTGTCTAGGATGATCAGAAAAGTCAAGTAAATTGCAAAGTGGTAGTCACTCCCTAGTGTAATTTGTATCATCAACACCCAAAGAATCATCAAGTATAAAGCAACAGCTGTGACGAACACAACCTCCGCAGCTTAGACGTGCTGCCTCATAGTAACACCCCACCATGGCAGCTCTTTGCAAGCAAATGCCAACCCTCTGGCTTCCTCTACTGGCCCTTTCTAAGGAACTCAGGCAGATCACCATATAAGAAGATATAGACTGAAGGGCAGAAAAAGAGATCATGGCACTGATTTGAGTGTTTAAGCACTGACTGTTCCTCTGCTCTTACTGAAAGGTGGAAACCCCTGAAGTAGTCACTGATTGCTCTAGGGGCATTATGGGAGCTCTGGACATCTCTTTTTGACATCCTTTGATACTAGTAACAAGGTGCAGGAAGTATTACGTCCCAGTTAAACCCATATTTATGTGGAAAAAAGGGTGATGACCCCAGCTCTAGTGTGATTGGCCTATCGAATCTTCTCAGAGAAAAATCCTTTTTAAACTGTGATCCCTCCCTTGTAGCCTATAGATGACAAGTGGTCCTCTGCCAGTTACACCCTCATTGTCTAAGATGTTCTACATAATTGCTTCAAATTTATTTATATATTACAACTCTGTAGCCACTCTATCCCTTCTATTTCTATTTATTTTCTAAACATTAAATAAAGTACGCTTCCAATTTAATTAAAAAAAAAAGGAAGTAAAACGTTACTGTTGCTCAAACTGTATAACATTTTAGTGGATAATTTATGTGCTTACAGCAAACTGCAGATTCATTTATAAATGGCACACACAATGCCATTTTTCTGACAACACAAAACTCTACGATGTGACTCAATTAAGTCATGGTTCATAGGCATGAATGCCTTCTCTGGTGCTCAGAAATGTGCTACAGTCACGGTGCTCAGTGCACCGGCAATGTCATATAGTTTACAGCCAAACAGAAGTACTGTAGAGTACTTCAGCTGCCTGAAACAGCAGCTGTACTCTCTTCTCACTCTGGGCAATGGAAGAGGAATCTTCCAAAACAGCATTTTCCTCCAGGCTACTGTATTCAGAGGTCAATCCAAAATCATGAACTTAGGGCCATTGCACCTTTTAATTTGGCCATGTCAGTCACTTACTCAAATACTCCACGAAGATATTGCCCAAAATCAGTTGTGACTCAAAACCATATGTGGTTTAGATGTTGATGGGAGTTCTGTGTAGGGGATGAACAAGTAAGAAGTGTGAGATTTGACCCTTTATGGAGTAACAGAGTGAAGCAGAGATGAGTCAGTCTGTAAGGAACTGATACAGCCCTGCATTCAAGGTTACCATAATGAAATTACAGTGCACATTTGAAAGTAATAAGAAGGCCACTCCAATGTTCTTTTGGCACAAGATACTCTCTTATCAAAAGAATCAAATTTTGGGAGCCCTAAATAGACTTCTCACATTTCTGTGCAGCCCAGTTCAATCTTCTAAATTGCTCATGCTTGCCTCACAATGGCAAATGTAATCAGATAAATTAAGATTATTCTCTAATGTAATTTACCAAAAACCAAGTTCCATAACAGGTTCTGTGCTACAAGAGTATCAAGTACACACAGTATCTTCTGAACCTGCATGTGACTTTGAATTACTGTCTTGACGTTAAAAATGGGAAAAGGAAATTCATACTGACTTGTAAATTAAATATGAAATAGCACAAAAAACATAATGCCTGTCTATTTATGGAATACTTTTACTAGACAATATTAATACAAATGTAAGTGTATAGAGGCAGAAAATACACAAGTGGCTAGGAATTTTTTTTACAAAGAGGCAATTTAGTCCTAAGTAACTTCAACCTGCTAAATTTCTTTACTTTTCATGGCACAAACATAGGAATTGTCACACCATTGAAAACTACAGGCCAGTTTGGCACACAGCTTCAGACTAAACCATTTAGATGTACTCTACAACCAGCTGCTGACTTGCTGTATCCTATCAATGCACCATCCAAGGCAGAAGGCTATACACACACAACACATTCAGCACAAGTAGTTGAACTTATTGCTTTTTCCTTACCCCTCCAACATAAACAACTTTTCAAGTTATCTGAAGACAGCATTGTGGACAGTATAATCCACTTACACAATACCCTGATATGATAAAAATGAAATGTTCTCTGTAGCAGCGAACTAAGAAACTGCTCTGGCTTTCTACCCTCCACCTCAGTACCACCAATGTAGTTCTGGAGCATCAATATCTACATCCAAGGTCCTTTCCTTTCACAGTCAGTGGAAAGAAACAGAAGCTCGAGACTCATCTCTTCTTAGAGACATCTCCTCAGGCTTTTCTCAGAGGTGAGCAGTGTCCAGCGAGAGATTGGACTAGCTGACTTCCACAAGTCCCTTTCCACCCATTTTTTTTCTGTAACTCTGTGTAAAGCCTAAGTGGTATTTTGTTCCAGGAATACACAGTGAACTACTGCAGCTCCACAGCCAGCACTAATGAAAAATGTGATGTCCTGATAAGAAAATGAGATAAAACCTTTTTTTGCTGCTAGTAGGAGGCAGTATATCACAAGTCATTAAGTCTTCCACAGTAGTAAAGAGTTGAATTGCTCCATCTATTACGGGACATCACACACAAGAATACCTAGTTCTACAGAAGGCTTTCCATATTGTGGAAACACTCTTCCAGAATGGACATTTAATGAGGAGCCAGGTGAAAGGAGGAGCATAGAAGTTACATGCACATGCTGGTTATTTTTCTAAGCATCTCATATTGTACTTTCTTTGGAAGGATCGCTCTTCTCTCCTGCGTAGGAGCTGTAATAATTAAGCCTGTAGATTTGAACTAGAACTGCATAAGGTAAATATCTGACTGATTTGATCTTCTGAAATTTAAAATACATGATTTATCTGCTTTAGACCTTAACTATGTACGTCTAAGTGAGTCATCTTCAGCTCCTTGTGCTTTACACAACAAGAGAGAGGCACAAAGACGTGGTGGCTTTACTTGCTGTTGTGGTTTAACCCCAGCCAGCAGCTCAGTCCCCACCCCTGCTGTGGGTTGGATGAGAGAATCGGAAGAGCAAAAAAGAGAAAACTCATCAATTGAGATAAAGACAGTTTTACAGGGAGCCTTCTCTGAAGATTTTGTGTCTTCCTCAGGTAATGAAGAGATAAAGTTATACATCTAAAATTAGTACAAAGGAACACCAGGTGATGACTCTCAAGGTGTCTTGCACACATTAATAAACCTATCAGGTATAGTCACCATGAAAGCAAATGCCTTCATTGAGAAAGCTGCAACAAAAAAGGCATATTCCCTCTTCAAATTAATTTGAATGTAGTAATGTTTGACTTATGTTTTAGGTAGTATTCCGCATGCAGATGTGAAAAGAACAAGATTACCATTACTTTAAAAAGCCATAATTTTTTCTTAAGACTAGGTATCTGCGTGTTTAAGCCTCAGCTCAGCATTGCTTATCAAGTTGTTCCCTGGAATATGTTTATATAAAGAAATTTTTTTGTTTGTTTGTTTGTTTGTTTGTTTGTTTGTTTGTTTTTTTAAGTAATGCTGCTTTGACTTTCCAGTTTGGCACTTTATTTCAGAGAAATGACATCTTTTTGTAAGGATGGCAATAAAACAAAGTGTGCATTACCTCTCAAGTGCAAATGCATTTTACTCCTGTGACTTTCTTGTCTGGAGATAGGAAGTCCTGGGGGAAACCTAATAGCAATCTTCCAATAGTTAAGATAACTGAGACATGCTCTTTAATGAGGGAATGTGGAAGAACAACAGACAGTAGTCACAAACAGAAACAGGGAAGGATCGAGCAGGATATAAGGGAAAAAAACCTAAAAAACTACAGAGACATTTCAATCTTTCAGTCACTACAGAATACCGTGTTTGAATGCCCTAATGACAAACAGGTCTTGAAATTCTTACGCAGGTAGAGGTGTTTTCTGGCTGACCAGTAGCTGAAAACCATGTATTCTCTTTCTCCATTGATGGAACTTCTCTTAGGAAGGTTCAAAACACATCACAAGGATTTATTATTATATTTAGAAATGTGTGATAACTTTTTTCTGCTAAGAAGAAGAGGAAGACTACTGTTTCCACAATACAATTACTCTTCCTTTAAAGGGAAAATCCCATATAAAATAAAGCCTGCTCTGGAACCCAGTTAACTTGATGATAAAAATGCCTTCCCTCCATGAGTAAATGACTACAGCAGAGTTTCTGCTACTTTATTGATTTTGGGCTTCACTGTGCACTGTCTAGCTTGCACACAGAGGCAGCATTCCACTTTATCTTTTCTCTGTGCTAATCTAGTGGAAGCCATTGTACAAATTAGGACTGATCTCCTTAAGATTAAGATTCATAGTTATGGGCTTTGTCAGTGTCTTTAAGTAATTTAATAACACAGTGTATCTGTTGGATGGATTGAATGGACAGTGTTCAGATAAGTTCAGCTTTTGAAGACAGACCAGACTAATTTCTCCAGTGAAGACCACATGTGGAGGAGGAAAAAAAAAAAAAAAAAAAAAAAAGGAAAGAAAAGAGAAGGAAAAAAACAAAGTAAAATTCATAAATGTTTCTGAAATCAAAAATTCCAGAAGAAATGTAAGAGGACATTACAGCAGGGGAAGTTCCATTTCTTTAAAAAGTCCTGGTAATCGAAAAATATACTTCCTTTTCTCCTTTTTTTTCCTAATCTATCTCTTCCACTTACCTGAAAGCACATAATATTTCTTTTGTGTTGCTTTACTGGCAGCAGAGAGTAAAGGAGCACTCAGCACTATCTCTCAGCATAGTTCATAGGAAGTTTTGTTACACCAAGACTGGTCCAAGAGAAGAGTCATAACTTGGAGGCCCAGCATTCCAATAGTAGGATTTTGACCTTTCCCACCTTCCACACTTTTGGTAAGAGATAATACAGAAAAAATTGTCAAAGGCTTATAGAAAGATGCCTTCTCACACGCCTTCTCACATGCATGACTGCTTCCTTGTTACTCAAGATTCTGATTTCCTTATGACAACCCCACCGGTTCAGAAAATTAAACACTTACTCTAAAAAATATCCATACTAACACAGTTATTATGAGCACTGCAAAGAAAGCATTAAAGTCAAAATTAAGGTTTAAAACAAAATTAATCACAGCTTGTAGGAAAAAGCATTTTAAATGCATGAGCAATCATTTAACCACTCACTAATTTCAATGTGTTCAAATGGCTGCTGCATTTAAAGCTATCAAAAGCTTTCATTGATTAGGCTGCTTATCCACAGTTATCTGAAGTATTTTGTAGAGTCATGAAGAACTAAAACAAATAACACTGTGTTAGACAACTGGTTCCTTGTACTTTTGGGGTCAAGTGGTGAAGTTTCCAAATATTTTATACTTGTGTTTTGTTTCATATGCTCTTCTGAACAACCATGCCTAGGACTTTCCACCCAGGGAGCCAGAAAAGTGCATGGCCAAGAATGTGGGAATTACCAGTCTTTCACCTTGGTGCCTCTAGTTTTCTGCTTTATAAATCAGAAATAATATTGCCACCATTTTTTTCTGGAACATTTTAAATATTATAGGCCTCATCTACAAGCAACTAATTCTACAGGCCACATATACTACTCTGGCTCCATTGAGGTCAATGGCAAAGTGCCTCTCTATTTCAGAAAGGGCAGATTTTTCTCTCATTGGCTTGAACAACAGATCAGGCCCTGTTGCTAAGCCAGAATTGAACAATTATTATTATTTTAAACTCTATAAATATTTACTTGAAGCACAAAAGCACGTGTCATGTCAATTCTAGCTCAGCAGTGGATAGGTACAGGCCTAACACCTTCGGCTGTTGGCAGAGTCTGGTCCAGTATTTCCAGTGGGTCTGTTCAGGAGCTGCGGGTGTCTGTTGGTGCAGCATATCTGTCAACACATTCCACAGTAGATGTAATAGACAGCAGACAGTGTTTTCTTGAACTGACATACTAAAGTTGCAAGCATTCAGTTGCTGCTTAAACACTCAGAAAACAGCTCTTTCAGAAAGTTTTGCCAATTTTTATTATCTTTTTAGACTAGGATATAGTTTCACCACCAGCACATGGCAAAATTCTTTCAGCAATTAAAAGGATCTTGCATGATCATGGAATAGGTATAATTATATTCTTGTATGTCCACTGAGGCTCCTCAAAATTCTGTGTCATGCCACACAACTTCATTTTAGACAAGTGAAAGTACACCAATCTGATTTTAACAATATATGGCATTTATTGACTTATTATAAATGAAGATAAGTTATGTTTCCTGTCAGGCTAAAATAAATATAAAGAATGACATTGCTCACCATTTATCATCGTGAGAAATTTTATAGATGACAGAAACTATTTTGATAATGATTCATTGTGCTAATTTAATTATTAATTATTCCCACTACCTTTTACAGGAAGAAAATACCAGCTTTCTGGCAATGAGTAGAGAAATAATAAATTGTGGCAATAATTTGAATAAGAAGAACACATTAAAATCTTGGTCAGCATTTCTAAGCCCAGATACCTACAAGTGGATAAAGTCACATCTGACACCTCTGCAGAGGTAGAGGAAGAACCTGCACTTCTTCTTTCCTCCATTAGCTTTTGGTAACAAATCAGCATGCTTGAAAATTAAGCCTTTTGGTATGCAAGCGTCATCTCAGATACAAGTGACTGATTTTAGGACTATGGTTATAGCACATTCCTTCTCCTCTCACTGGAAGACAAGTTCCTGTCTGGACAATCCCAAGGTTGGTTGTTTATCCTTTGGAGATAGGCTAGATATGCTACAATTCTTCAGAATGGAACAGGTATCTTTGGGAGGGGGAGGGTCAGATGGGACAAAAAGTCATAAAAAACATGGGGGGAAAAAAAAATAGTTATTTCCTATTCCTTGCAACAAAAAAAGATGAAATGTTCAAACATGACGTTTCAAACAAAGACATTGTTACAATTTGGCAAAGTATATAAATGTATTTTGACTGCCAAATAAAATTGAAGTAGGA
>JAYRBT010000001.1:90040273-90066229 GCA_036023395.1 Myiotriccus ornatus
ACTTCAGGCCATTCCCTCAGGTCCTGTCACTGGTCACCACAGAGAAGAGATCAGTGCCTGCCCCTCCTCTTCCCCTCCCAAGGAAGTTTTAACTGCAATGAGGTGTCCCCTCAGTCTCCTCCAGCATGAACAGACCAAGTGCCCTCAGCCACTCCTCCTACAGCTTCCCCTCAAGTTGCTTCACCATCTTTGTTGCCTCTTTTGGACTCTCTCTAATAGCTTAATATCTTGCTTATATTGTGGTGCCCAAAACTGAACACAATATTCAAGGTAAGGCTGCCCCAGTGCAGGGCAGAGCAGGACAATCTCCTCCCTCAACTCGCTGGTGATGCTTTGCCTGATGCCCCCCAGGATAGGGCTGGCCCTCTTGGCTGCCAGGGCACTGCTGACTCATATTTAACTTGGCATTGACAAAGAAAGCTTTCTGCTTCCCATCACATTTTCCTAAGCATCTCTAACTGAATATAATGGTGAAGATTTAATCATGGATATTTAGTATGACCCAATTCTTTTACTCCATCTTGAGATCAAGAGACCAAAAAAAGGAAAAATGGCTAAACAAATGAAAGTGCAAGCAGTTGCAGCCTTCAGTTCTCATTGACCTCCTTGTAGCCCTGAACTTTGTCCTGGTTTTTATGCACAAATTTTTCATCTGAAATTTTGCAAAATGTTCCAAAATTAAATGAAATTACTTTAAAAGGATCGATAATATTGTAAGACACCTCAGCTTAAAATAAATTCTTAACTTCTTTTTTGGAGGGAAAGAGATTTGAAATAAGCTTGTGTGTATGCTCAGAAAATATTAAAGATGTCCCTGAATCAGATTAAGTGCTAGCTCTTTGGACCCTAATATCTTGGCATGCTGCCAGATAGCAATCGTAGTGATTGAGTCATTTTGTATAGGGAAACGCTCCTCAGATAATGCCCAAGTGAGTCATGAGATCTAATTCCATTAAAAAGAGTCATGAGGCCCACAATATTAATTAAATTTATGCTACTAAGCAGAGGAATGCTTAATGGAAGAGGACAAGAATAATTCATTTTGAGTCCCTTCCAATGGAACCAGAATAGAAGGAGTATTGCCCATACCTGAAATATAAATTTGTTCCTGTATGGTCTTCCAGTTATGAGCTCCATAAGTGCTGGAACAGTTACAATACCATTAGTGAGATTAAAAACATGGGGTGTGGGGTATGGAAGATGCTAAAAGGGATGGTCTGGTGCTTCCCAGAGTCTGTAACCTCTGCCTATCTCTCTCTGAGTGAAATTCTCTTAGATAAGTTCATATGACAACATAAAACAATTTAATGACTTCTCAGTCAAGATAAACATAGACAGGCACAACTCAGGCACAACTTCCATTATTCAGACAGGAGAACCCATGATTTTCTGTGCTAAGCAAAGAGTGGCCTTGTTTTCTGTGTCAGCTGGATGTAACAGAGATGGAGTTTTACACACAGAATGTAAGGAAAGAATGGTATTCCGCAGCCTGAGCTGACTCGCACTTTAATGGTTTCTTTAAGACTTTGACTATACAGGCATTCAGAGATTGGCACCTGTTGAAGTCAAAATAAAGATACATTTACAAATACTTTTGCTAGCTTTTCTGCTGTGGCCCAAAAAAGAGGACTACTAATCTGTATATTTTTTAATAATCGAACCTTTATTCTGGAGTACTTGAGTTTCATGTACGATGGTAAATTTCATTCCACACCCTTTCTTTTTGCTTTCATTTATGAGTAGCCCAAAGGAAGCAAGAAAAATGCCACCAACACAGTATACACTTAAACTGAATATAATATTGACACATATAGTAAAAACCACAGTAACCCACTTGACTTGCAGCAAGCCAAGCCACCTGTCACATATGGCAGGAGCTCTGCTCCATCTGCACCAGCAAGCAGCACAGCACAGCACCAGGACTGTAGAGAGGTTGCTGAGGAGCCCCTGCTCCCTTTGAGTGTCAGGGGTTGCTTTGGGCTGCTGCGGCTCAAGGACCCAGAAGCCAGCAGGCAGAGCTCACTGACTGTGCTCCTCCAGCACAGCTTTCAGTGACATTCCAGCAAAAGGACTGCAGCGTTCGTAGATCCCTTGAAAAGTAGTGACCTGAGGGACAAAGCTGCAGTTAGCACTTCCATTAGTCGTGAAGCGAGTATTTTAATCTCTAAACTCCTCAATTACAATGTTTAACATAATTTCTTCACTGCTTCTTTCTGCAACTAATTAAAAATATTCATCATTAAAATCCGATAAAACATATTTCAGTTACTGCTTCACACCTTGTCTTGACTGAAAAGGTGGTTTATGCCTTGACATAACTAAATTGGTTGTGAGTTCCAGACTGCTGAAGCAAGCCTCCTATAACAAGATGATCTGTCTTCAAGTCATTTTTGTCTTGGCAGTTGCAGACAATGATTTCATCAAGTCTAACACAAAAATGCCCTATTTGCTTCTCAAACAAACCCTAATCTTGTAATCTAGGGGAAAAAAATGAAGCATGAAAAGGTAGCACTTCAATCAGTGAATTTAAAAAGGCTTCAACATACAGTCTTTATTTTGTTTCAAACCAATTACTTTGTAAAAAAAGCACGGTAAATAATGAAAGAGATTGTTACTTAAGTCATTGATGTCAGGTGAAAAATCATCTTTAGTAATTTTAGTTTCTTCCAATTGGATTTAACTTTTACATACCCCTCTGGAAAACATGCATAGATCCATATTTTATTTTCATTGCACCTCTTGATATTGAGAAGACCACTGTACTGAGCCACAGGCTAAATATAAAAATAAATAGTAATTCGAACTACTGATGTAAACATATATTACTTGATCACTTGGTGCTTACTTGTACAGTTGACTTCAACGTAACAAGGATAACAATAAAAAAAAAAGAATGTATTTCCCTAAGGATGCCGAAATGTATCACTTACCTCATGCAATTAATTACAATTGTTTGAAAAAAATACTTACTGAAATAGTTAGGAACATTTACACACTATTTTATTTCTCAAATTGTTGGACTAGATCTTCAGTTCTATCTTTTTAGATAGATACTCCAGTGGCACAAAGGTCAGAAAGCCCCTTTTGCACAAGAAAACAATGTAAATACAATCTAAAAACCTTAAGAACAATCCACCAATTCCACCCTCACTTGGGTTATCCACTGTACTCCTGCCAAAATGGTGACCTCAGTTGCACTCCTTCACTATGACCTTTGCAGGACATCAGAGAAGTGACTTGCCACAAACACAGCCACAATGTGCTTAAAGAAACAAGGTAGAGGCAGCAGTTGAAAATCTGGGTAAGCATCTTACAAAAATACCATCCTAAAGCTGCAGTGCTATTTTGTTCTCTCCTCCAACACAGCTCTTGCTGAACAGTAAAGCATCCTAATGAATTCATAAGATAAATGGTCATTGGTCAGTCAAAGTACAACTCAATCCTTTTTGGCAACTCACAGGAAAAAAGTAACAAGAATGCAAAGGGCTTAAAGGTTAATAACAATAAAAGAAATAATTAAAAATCTTGTAAGAGAAATCTCTCTAAACAATCTTCTGCTCCAGCAAATTCATTTTTTAAACTAGCTATTAAAATATAAACCACCCTATGAAATATTTTCATTGTCTCCTCACAGTCCCTTTCTGAATTTGTGCCAGCAGAGCTATTAGCAGTGATTGAAGGTGAGACAGACAAGACGAAATTCTCCAGAGAACAAGCCGAGAGACGCCTTTCTACCCTCAACCCATCAACTATAATGAATGATAGGCACAGTGCATGACAGGGACTGAAATAGGAGACTGTGACAAAGACAGGCTTAGGAGTGCTTCAGAATAATTCATTCAGTTGCATTTGGCAGCAGCAGATCATAATATTTTTTGTGTAGCTACGCTGTCAGTGCAAAAAAATAAAACATGGAATCACATTTGCATGCTGATTCTATTACAGTCAGAAAGAAAGGAGTAGTGAGTTAATCAAATGTTTGTTATATTCTCCCTCCAGTTTCCTGCTGCCCATAAGCACACAGGGCAGTATGAGACAGACACATGAGGCTGAATGGGGATCAAGGCCTAACTCACAATGTATTGATTGCAGCTGCTTCTCCTCTCTCCCTCGAGTGACGGTCCATGCTAGAAAAACACACTGCTTTATTCATCAGCTGTGTTTGGAGTCTCTTTGCTGAAAGAAGAGTTGGAAACATCTCTTCAAGAGAGGAAAGGGACCAGGGAGAAACTCAGAGAGAGATCCAGTCCTGATTTGGAAATCCGACTTCAAGAAGCAAAATTTCAACCCCAGCCACCACCTTACAGCTGTCATCACATCACAGTGACTCTCTGACCATGCTTTACCTACTGAAATCAGTGGCCACAGGACCCCAACACCTTTGTATCCACACAAGTTCACAGGCACAGTGACTTGTCAAAGCCAGGCAGAGATACACTGAACTAGAACCATAGTCCCAGCCTGAACTCAAGAAAGCCATGTAACATGGTTGGTAGAGGACTTCTGCAAGGTGTCACTACAGAGGGTGGTGGTGGCAGACAGTACTGACATCTTCAAAAGAACTCAGGTCAAAAACCCTTAAAGCAGGGTTAGGCTCTAACATCCCTAACACAGCCGCTTTAGACAGCCAGGAGCCTGACGAGAGGGAACTCTGGGAGACCAAGCACTCAGCCCAAGCCCTGGGCCCCATGACCCCTGTCCAACATGGCAGGATATTTCCTATATTCTTTGGGTTATTCTCCATCTCTGATGGATTTAAGCTAATAGGGATACACCAAAAATGCCTATTTCATTGTGTCTGGTGCAGAAGCTACACAAATTCCCTGCAGTCTAACTATAGTAACAAAAGCATTCATCTAGGATATAGAAAAATAAATATAATCACTTATTCAATTATGTAAACAGGTCCAGTCTTTATACAAGAGGTATAAAATGTTTTTATGACAGAGACTGGTACAGCCAATGGGTTATGCAGGGACTATCCTTAAAGATGGAAGATGCCGTTTTCAATTCCCATCAGATAGGAGAGGGGACTGAACTTCTGTCTATCACGTCACAGATGACTGCCCTGAACACTGAGCTTACTGCTGGGAAGGAGGAAAGACGCTTCCTCTGGTGGCATTATACAACCATGACCCCTTGCTCTACTTAGAATAAAAATGAGCACGGGCACTTACTTTCAGGAGTTTTGTTCAAGGAGTCCCCAGTGGAAAAAGGCACTTTTCTGAGGCAGAGGACAGGCTGGCTCAGCAGGCTGCTTGCCAGTCTCCTCATTGTGGGGTTATTCAGGATCCCCATCCTCTGCACAGAGGTTGTCACCATTCAAACTGAGGGCTGACGACCATTGTAGGAGCCCAGCACCCAATGCTCTCCCGGGACATCATTTCCAGTCCAAGCTGTGTATGCCCTGAGGGTGACAACTAACACTAAATCCTTCCTTCAGAACACTAACACACTAACTGCGACAATCTGCAACCTCCTTCCCCTGTTCTAAGTAAAAAGATAAATTATGATGAATGACAACAGGTGATTTACAAGGTTTTTTAGCATGTTCAGTTCTGTCTAAAGTAAAGATCTGGCTCCAGTGAAGTCAGTAGCAAAACCTCCATTTCTTTTATAATGATTCCCAGTAAAGAAATAATACAATACTAAGGCATCAAAATAAGACTATTGGTTAATTGCAGTATAAATATTCTTACTGGAAAACTGATTAGGTGAGTGCAATGGCGATAGATTACAAAGCCTGATGTAAAATTAAATGTACTCATCATTTGGTGACTGCAAGAAGAAGTTAATATCTTCTTTCGCTAACATTTCATACCCACAACAGAAACACAGATAGGTCTGAATCATGCTAGTGTTAAGAATTAGAAATTTGCCTGTACTACATACTGTGGGAAAGAAATGGTTGAGTTCGTTCCCCCACCTCAGGGTGGGTAGAACATGAATATGTGGAAATGCTTGTTAAATAATTACCTTTCTGCAACAACTACTGTTCCTTCCAAACTAGCCAGATTTCCTCACACAGGTGATACTCCCCAGGGAGCAGGTAAGAAACCTTTCCAAACCTGGAGGGTTATGTCCTCCTGCAAGAAGTCTTACTGTTTTCAGGGGAATTATTTGGGGAGAAGGGAGCTGCAGCTCCTAGCATTAGGAAGAAAGTCAGAAGCAGTCTTCAAAAAAATGAAGACAGATGTTTACAAGCATGTGAGTGTAACACCGAATGTAGGGAGATACAGCAGTCGCTATGACTGGCTACCCAAAGAGCTTGGCCAAGTTAGCTCAGCTTGAGCCAGACTACAGGTACAGTTCAGTTTAAGACTAAGCCATTTAAATTTAGGCTTTTGCATGGAAATGCAAAGGATTTGAAGCAGCAACTGGAGTTGAGATCCGGAGCTTGATTCAGCTGCCCAAACTCCATGCCTTTTAGAATTCCTTGCTACTGAGATCTCCCTGGGGTAGCAGGTAAATGCAGCAGGCACAGGACAGGTCAGAGACCACCTCCCCTCCAGAGCAGCCACAGAAAGCCAGCAGAATAACTGGGGCATCTCACCAATGCTCAGGCACCAGAACCATGCCCTTGATTCACATGTGAAAAACCTCCCACCTGTACCTAAATGTAGGTGTGTTAATCTGGAGATGATTAAGATTGATTAGGACCTAGCCATGGCACCCCTGCATTGGAGGGACACTCCTGCCATCCCTTCTTCTGTGTGTATATAGGACACAAGACACGGAAGTAAAACTGTTCCTGTGTCAACAGGTACTGATACCTGTATGACACACTTCTGTCATTATTTATTCATGGGAATACTAACTTTGTGCAGGAGAAAAAACAGCCTTTATTCAAGAATCCGAACAATAATGACAATTTTTTTTTTTATACATCACATTTTTTTCCCAGAAGATACATTAACAGGTATCCACAGGCATGCAAGCTACTCATCTCCTCATAAAACACATCCTTGTATTTTTCAATACCTAGCATTTTAAAAGGCTTGACAAGTCTAACAGCATTTTTACAGGCAGAAAAAATACAAAGCTTTTTAATATACAAAACAGAAAGAAGTATCTCATTTTGTGTATCGATTCCTCTCAAAACACTTTGAGGCCCACAGGGAGCTTGAATAAGAAATTCTTATGAATGCCTTTTGTCATTCTCCTCTCAGAAACAAAACAGCATAAATAAAATAAATAGCAAAGTAGTCTCTTTCTACTGCATGACACACAAGCAAAAACGGCATAAATCATCTTTAAAATGTCCATGGGCAAAGTGTGTTCAGAGCTGTTTGCCTATCAGTTTACAAATGAGAGTTTAATCTTTGCGCGTCAAAGGTAAAAGCAGGACATGGGAAAGATTTATTAAAAGTCATGATTGGTTTGCTTCAGATCTAAACAATAACCTGCTTCTTGGAAACCTGTCAAATGAAGGCCCAGCTGTTTCATTTCAGGCCTAACCAGAGTGACCCTGAACACAGCCTAATTGGCTCCTCCATTTACGCTCATTTCATTTGCGGCTTGCTGCTGCAGCAGGACAGAGACAACATTCCCAGGCTTAGCACACCCAGATGCCTTTTATTTACAACACAGAATCTGAATTTTATCAGTGTCTAATGCTTGATTTTGAGACTATTACACCAGCTAATGCCTTTTTTTTCCCCTAAATTACTCCTATGTAGCCTCAACCTTAACTGCATCTATTATGATTTGTATCTTGTAAACTGTCAAAGGACTGAATTTTTACTGCAGATGAGATGACTGCAATGAACGCGTGACTCATTGCCACATCTTTTATTGATGGGGCTGGGGGTTACGCTGCATGACATTAGCAGAGGAAGAAAGATGATTTGCAAATTAAACTCTGTGAAAAGACTAGCATCTTGCAGGAGACTATGGCCAGGAATTAGTTTCCTCCTAGGGGGTTGGCCTTTTAGAATCATATTCTTACTGATTTAACATTTTTTCAATCTTTGGTCTGATTTTATTTCTTAGTCACAGTCAATTCTCTTTCTCTTTGCCTAGCCATGTTCTCATTGCTGTATGCCAAAATGAAATCACTTAAATACAAAATACTCAGTGGTAGGCAATTCACTATTTATCTTTCCTTGAAAGCCTTCTCACGTACAGTCAGTCAATGCAGAAGTAAATCACTGCTCCTGAATCTCTCTTCCCCAAACACCTAGATATCCTGACTTTCTCAACTATTTTGTTTTTCTTCCCCAGCTTTCTAAACGAAACCAACATCCAGGCACTACCTCTGGCCGAATTCTCTTAGAACAGATATTATTTTCTTTCTGTAAATAGCAATAAACAAACCCAGAGCCTGATGAAGACCAAGGGTTTGACAGAGATTATGCATTTCTCATGAAGTAACAAGATCTTTCTCAGCTCCCCATAAAGCCCCTCTCCCCTAAACTTCCACACACTAAACAACAGCAAATGAACAGAGCCGTGTAGACCTACAGTTCAAGTTGGCAACCTAATATTATCTCAAGTGGGGCTTCACACAGACTCTGTAAGAGGAGAAAGGGCTGCAGGTAATTTCCCCATCCCAGGGGGAAGTACTTGAGGTGTGGCCTCACCAAGTACAGGGGAAGAATCACTTCCCTAATCCTCCTGGCCACATTATTTCTGATACAGGCTAAGATGCCTTTGGCCTTCTTGGTCACCTGGACACACACAAAAGAACTAGAAGCTGCATTTATAAACAATCAACTAAGGGAAAAATAAAACGAAAGTAGTTGGAGAGTATGACAAAGTTCTGTCCAGAAAAGAAAGAGAATTATACAGGACAGCTGGGAAGGCACCTTTATTAAAGACAAACTATAACATCGAGTGCAGCAGTCTTATCATGGGCTACAGCTACAACAGAACAAATGATCCTACCAGTCTGCTGGGAAAACATCATGCAAATTATAACTGTATACCTGTTGAGGTTTGTTTTGTTTTCTCCAGTTATCTCCCTTTTTGTTTGCTCTTTTATTGACGTATTGGAAATCACAATCTGGGCAGAGTTAGTATACCTTTCACTAACTGGTCATAGGCAACCTCTTGGATAGAGTGAAAGAGATTACTTCAATAAAGACATCAAACTAAAAATATTTTTTCCTCCATTATTTTTTTCTATCATCTCAGCAAATTATGCAGTCATGGAACCCCACTTGCTCTTTACCATGATAATGACGTTCCTACTTACACATCTACATCTTCCTACCAGGGATTATGAAATATTAGCTAAACTGAGCTTCAGTGTTACTGGGAGGAAAATGTCTAACACATGTATGTGTCAGTATCTGTGGGCACCCTTTGCAAATACATATATATATATATAGATTTTTGGGCTGCAGAGTTGGGGGAGGTAGTTAAAAGTCTCAAACCTTGAGATTAAATGAGTGTTCATCTAGAAGGGAATGAAGTAAGCAGCTTGCAAACTGCTGCAGATAAGAACCCATGTGTTTCAGGAATATGTGTTGGCAATGCTAGTGAAGTAACTTGGCCTCCAGGTCCCTTTCAGGTGACAGGTGGTTCTGTTACTGCTTTTCTCAGCCTGTTATGTCCATCAGTAGTTGCTGAGAGCAAAAGAGATCTGTGTATCACTATATTTTGAATCCAACAAGAAACTAACAAATATTTATCATCTAGCTCTCTTGCACAGGTAATCTATCACTTCCAAAATTTTCTGTTAAAGAAATAAGAAGTATTTTTGCTCACAGTCAGTAGAATTATAATTTTTCCTTTAAAAAATACTTACGAAAACAGGGTTGGTAATAGACTCAGCTACATTTGTTCTGTACCTCCTCTGACACTGTTAGAGAGTGTACTGGGTTTGCATGGCCAGGTTTTGGTAGTGGGGGAATACAGGGGTGGCTTCTATAAGAAGCTGCCAGAAGTTTCCCCCATGTCCAATGGAGCCAATACTAGTCTGCTCCAAGACAGACCCACAGCCAGCCAAGGCTGAGCCCATCAGTATCAGTGGTAGGTCCTCTGGGATAATAGATTTAAGAAGCGGGAAGGTTACTGGGCAACAGCATTCAGAGAAGAGTGAGAATATATGAGACCAACAGCCCTGCAGACACCAAGATAAGTGAAGAAGAAGGGGGAGAAGATGCCGGAGGCGCAGGAACAGAGATTCCCCTACAGTCCATGTGTTACAACCTGGTTTAGAAGCTCCATGCCTTAGTGGGTGTTACACTTTTATTTCAGGCTTCAAGAGACACCTACGCAAACTCTTGCAAAGCCTTTTAATTCTTTGGTACCTTGAAGTCACGTCCAGAACAAAAAAAACACATTTTTCTCTAAGAGATTTCTTTTAATTTGGTGAGGACATAAACATTTTGGCAAGAAAAGGTGTTACAGAAATAACATGCAACTTTCCAAAAGCATTACAACAGATTATGAGACTAGCAAGCATTGCTATAGTAAGGGAACCTTCGTTACACCCAGCAAACACAAAACCTTATACAACTTAAGTGAGAAACTTGCAACTGAAGTGAAATACAGAAAATAGGTGCTTCAGTTGCCCACAAGAGTAAAGGAAGGGAGATTAAGAGAAGAATAAAGAGAGAAAGAGAGCAGAGAGATATATTTACCACTCTGGAGGTCACATGTTGACAGATCGGGGGGGCAGAGGCCAAGGGAAAATGGAGGCCTTGTGCGTGTGTTTGTGGACTGGTTATTGTGGTCACCCCTCTAGGCAGGACCTTTGGCTCACTGCCACTCACTGTCCCCTTAGCCAAAGCGAGGGATGCCACAGCCAACTGGAGGCTTCAGGCGTGGGTGGGCCACCAGGGGAACCGTGCTGACAGCCCAGCTGCATGGCTTTCCCTGCCACGTGCTCTGCATGGGCGCAACCGTGTCGGCTCCAGGCCTAGCCCTAGCCCTTCCCCCTCCCCTCCCCACAAGCAGACAACATGGTTTGTTCTACCCATCAGTCAAACAGTCCAGTGAGATACAAATCTGGTCTCTGACACCATGGCAGGCTGTCCCCTGGCAGCCCATGGAAGTCCACAGTGGAGCAGACATCCACCTGCAGCCCCTGGAGGACCCCATGATGATAACTGGTGAGTGATCTCTCCCTGTTCCTCATCTCAACCCATGAGCCTTTCATTGCACTTTCTCCCCCCCTGCCCAGCTGAGAAGGGAGTGTTAGAGTGGCTTTGGTGGATATCTGGCATCTGGCCAGGGTCAAACCACCACAGAGAAAAGTAATACTAAACTTGAGGTAAATTACTTGAGACAGAAACTTGAAAATAATATAAATCTACTTAATGCTTCTGACCATTTAAATTAGACAGTAAATAATATATTTCAGTGTCGTGAGTATTCTGAGACCAAACAAGGATCCAGAGATCAAATAGGCCAAAAACTCATGTAGAACCCAAGGCAATTGTCAGGACTTTTTGGAGACATCATATATGCTACTGCTTCGGAAAGACCAGACACAACTTGATCTTATCTAGAAACAATCTTCTTTCACCTACAGAAAATGATCCCACGGGTTCCATCTTGCAAGCATTTTAACCAGAATGAATTATACTAATTAAAACCGATTACACCACCTCAGCTTCACTCAATGCTCACAGACCAATGAATACTGTGTCTGGCTGGCAGACACCCAGCTCTTTAAAAAGGACAATATTGAATTTTGCCATTTGTTTATTATTTTTTAATTATTTATCTTGCTTTTTACTAGCATATTTTTGAAAAGTTTGAAGAATTTTGCATAGTTGACCTTTTGTTGCATAGGTGAAGTCTAGATAAATTCATAATTACTTTGCCAGTATATACTCATGTCCAGAAAAGATCACAACTAAATAATCAGCATACTGAATGTCTCCAGTAACTGAGTTGCTAGTGACCCAAAGGCTATATTTAAAAGGCAGAACGAGCAAGTTTTAAGCAGAGGTACTCAAAAAAAAAAAAAAAAGAAAAAAAAAAAGAAAAAAAAAAAAGTAAAGAAAGAGAAAAGGAAGAAGGAGAAGAAGACATTATTTAACGTGAATTATTTTGGCTATGCCTGACTGAGCCTGCAGAGCTAACCACCCGAGGCCATCACTAGGTTTAAGCATGTGCTGACATCACCACTCAGCCCGTTCAGTGCAGTGCTGCAGTTAACTTGATTTTGGAAAGAAAGGTTTGCCAGATGCCTTTAGCAGCTGTGGATGAGTTAACAGCTTGTCAAAGTAGTAGCACAATAAAGACTCTTCCAGGACAATGAGATACCCCTACTTTTTTAAAACAAAAGTGGAAAACTTGGCTCTGAGGAATATATAAGGCATTTCCTGCCAAAACAGCTATTCTAATAATGACTATCTTCCTCTCAGTTGAGGGTATGTGGTAGATTAAATGTATGTTTCAGGAACACACTGGGAGTCCCACTGAAACCCAACCAGCCTATAAATGACATGCAACCTTCTATTTTTTTCTGATGTTGCCAACGTACCTCTCTTTGAAAGCTTTTTAAAGAACTATTATTTCAACATACAAACGGTTTTTGCTGCTGTTAGCCTCCACAAACACTGCACAAAGAAAGAATAAACCCATTACACTCATTTTTTCTGCTTTTATCCTTTGATGAGCTTGGGGAGGAGAAAAAGAGAAAGAAATATCTCCCACAGGCAGCAAGTATACCTAATAACTGTGCTCATGTTCCTCTAACAGGAACAATTCACTCTCAATTTTAATGATAGTTACTTCTTATGTGCCTGTTATTCTCACAATTTTATAATAGATTTCAACGCTTACTGCAATGAGACCACAAGTCCTTACCAGTGTACAAAACCCATGTGTGAGAAAATTTAAATTAGTCCGCAGCTTCCCTTGCTGAATGGTATCACAGTGAGCCATGTTTTATTCATCAACCACAAACCTGACTTTTTAAAAAAATTCTTCTCTACTGTTTAAAATAGCAGAAAGAGCATTTGTGTCAGTCATTTGCTCCATAAACTGAAACTCTGGGGCAGACTTTGGCTTGGACAAGTGCATCTTTATGGAAGTCAATGTAGACATCGCATCAGAAAGCTGCTGCAAGCCTGTGTTCAGAAACAGGATGACAATCTCTATGCTCTCTGCACAGAGGATGCAGTTTTATGTTCTCCACACAGTCGTTTCATCTTGTACCCTACACTCTCGTATGACTGCGTACACTTGGGTTTCCTCTTCTTATGATTGTGTCCAAAGGCTTCTGTGGAAAAGGCATTGTCACAAAATAACTCCCTTTCGGCATCATCACTACAAGTTACTTTGTTAAATGTACCGTGATGAGTCAAACAAAAAATATGGGCTTTGTACAATTTTCAAAAAAAACACGAAGAAATGCAACAGTGAGAGAAAACAGCTCATCTCTACTAGGCTGAGTGATCAGGAAGGGATCTGAGGATGCCGCCAAACACCTAAGAAAGCTGTCTTAAGGAGTCAAAGCTTGTGCCTCAAGGCTCACCGATGGCATAATGGTATTTTGATTACTGCTATCCTATGTGTGCAATAAATCCATACCTTTGCAATTACTCCTGAAATACTTATTCAATTATATAGGCAAAGATTAAGGAAGACAGACACAAGATGTGCTTCTTGTATTTGCACAACAAGTAACTGCATCCAAGGGTTATAAGACAGGGGAGGAAGACTTACTTGATTCTTTGTCATTTCTATGTGCGTGGACTGCATGTAAGTCACAGTCACAGTTAGAAACTATGAGAATTGACATTTAAGGATGAAAAAGCATTCTTTGCAAATTTTCATATTCACCACTCAGGATGTTTCTAGGACAAAAATAAATTGTGCCTAATTAGTACCTGCAGAGCCATAGCAGTGCCTCTTATCTAAGTTAATAGCAGCCACAGACAGACAATCAAGAATAAAATTTGGCCAGCAATCAGGATGAGAACCTGTGGAGAAGTCATGTTTATCACATCACAGGCAATACAGTAGGGTTAAAAACAGCAACCTTCATCAATAATTTAGCCACCAGGCAGATTCACTTCTGCATCAGAAAGCTCCAGCAGGATAAATGAAATTCATACTCTTTATTCTGGCATTCAACAATGTTTACCACTTTATTAGAAAAGGCAATAAGAAAGTGTTTCCCCTCTTTCATCTCACACTTCCATAAGGAATAAACTGGAACACACCAGCAGGTTGCAAATCACTGGTCATTAGTGCTGACTAGGACTGAATTGTAAACCACAAATTTTCGAAGCTCCTTCATTTCCAACAGCATTTTGCAACAATGCCTGCATCGTATCCAAGAAGGTCAGAGTATGTAGCTCTCTTGGTTGTAACATTTAAGGTGTTTGTTTACTTTTCATGGCACTGTGAATAGTCTGGCTCAGCAGACTTTTACTAACAAAGTTGTGAAGTGCTTCAGTTTGCTGAGGAAAACCAAACTTCCTTATCAGCACTTTTCAGAGTATCTCAAGTACCTGGTAAACGGCTGAAAGAAGCAACAGTCATACAGCCACCAGCTGTTGGTGGATTGTCCTGCACGGGCATACACAGTGCTGGACACAGTGGCATTCATGGAGACCCTGTGAGCTTGGTTAACTTGGTTTTGGAGCACCTGCACAGAGCTGACATGGATCTGGATATGCTAGAAAGAACAGAAAAGAGATGCCAAGTTAGCTTCACTGCAGCTACAATTCATTCATGTTTCAGTTCTTGCATTTCACCTTTTTTTCTTACCCCTTATACAGTTACATCATCTGGTGTTTTGTGCGACAAACCAAGAGCTGAGGTTTTATAAGGGATTCCAGTAAGGAGAAGCCAGCGAACCAGTTAGCTATTACTGGTATAACTTTTTGTTTAGAAGAATACCCAAAGAGAAAGAAAAAAATTCTTTGGTTTTCTGGTTTTGTGTTTCCTCCCTTACACAAATAACATGGAGCTGACTATACTATACTCTAAACATTCTTTCCTTATAAATAATATTGCTACTTGCATTGTGTCTTTACTTTAACTCTCCCGTTTCAAGGTCCAAAGCAGATGACACAAAATGTCTCCACTCTGCTGGCTGCAAGAACCAGGAAAACAGTAACTAATTCAACTTCTTCCTTCCTCTGAGACTTGCCTGCCAGAAGTGTATGATTCAAGGGCGTTATTCTTGCAGAGTGGCAAAGTCAGGGGAAAGACTTGCATCAAACCTGATTAGAGTCCTTCATGGGGTACTGAAAATTATTCATCAAACAGTTGAGCAGTGAATAATGTGTGACTGTCAGGCTGTTCAGCAGCAGCTTCAGAGGAGCAGCGCACCCTCCAACAGTTTTCCTGATGCTGTTTACTCCTGATTAGGCACCTCACTGGCCCAGACCCAGTATGGGCTCTCTCTCTGCCTCTCCACCGCTGAACTTCAGGATGCTGTTGCCAGGGTAACTTCTCCTGCAGAGGTTTTAGATTCAAATTCCAATATTTACCTGACCAGTGCTCGTAACTCCTTGTTATTTTCTCTCCCTTCACTAGGATTTCCTCAGCCAACACATCTGCTAGGTATTTACCAAATCCCCAGGTGAAAGGAACATGACCATGGCTGAAGAGACTTTCTTCTCTAAAGCAGAAGAGAGCTGTGGAAAATTAATTCAGTCAGCCACAAAGTGTCAGCCTGCTCATCTCATGTCTGATGCTCCATACTCTCCAACCCACCACTACTGCACTTACAGTTGGTCCCAATCAAGCTGGGTTATTTTGTGGTTTTCTGGGACAGGACAGTGTGGATGCACACTGAATATCAGCACAAACATGGGCATTATATGCATGAAAAATTGAGGTGCAAAAAGTATACAGGTTATAAAAAAGGCAATTGAGCCCTGCATAAAAAGGGCCAATGCCACATGTGATGTTCTACTTCATGTGAAACTAGGTGATTGCACAGGGAAGACGGGGTTATTTTATAAGTTGTATGTTCACAGTGATGTGCAACATCAAACTTCCCTGAATGTCAAGTGGACTTAACACTGGAGGGTTTTTTCCACTGTTTCAGTCCAGTACCTCAGCACTGTACACGTTGCTGTCATGACCACACACAGATGCTATGTAATATTAATTGCGATTTTTTTCTTCATCATTTAGTGCTATTTTCTCATCCACAAACCCTGTATTGCCAAAATAATAGATAGACCCAGCTCATCCACACATATCACTTCAATATCAAAGCTGCCTTGCACTGCCTCTACTTGGGGCTGAAATGTATGCCCCGGTTCTTCATACAGCTATCTTAAATGAAGGATCTACTCATTTCTACAAAATTTAACCCAACCCACAATGATATAACCTACTCTGTCAAGCAATGAACACATTTTGAATGGTCAAACTGTACCTGAAACTTGCTCATTCTAAAGCAGACTGTTTCTGACCTTAACTAAATAATTCACACTTGCTAGCACAACAGTAATTGAAGCCTAGTAGCTCTGAAAGTGCTTGTTCCAGAATGAATATCTGATGCTTATTCTTACGCCCAGAGGCAAACACATTTATTACATTTTGCAGTTGGCAATCACAGACATAAGAATTAAAGTCTTTTTTGAAGAAAACCCTTTTGAGATTCACCTGTTTGTCTGGAAAATAAAATTTTTAAAGAGGAAGGAAGAAGAATGACAAAAGAAAGACATCGGTGTTGAGCATGCTTCAAAACCACAGCGAAGGAGCACTTAAAATGTATCCTGCTGTTCAATTAAGGAGAAGAAGAAAAGAAAGTACCTATAGGTTTTAAAATGTCATGACATTCTTTTACAGAAAAAAAAAAGCAAGAACGGGGTGCCCAGAAAGGTCTTTGTTTTCAATTTCAGGCAAAATTGTAGCAAATATTAAAAATTTAGACAATTAAATATTTAATTAAACTGATGATCAAAGTTTCTACCAAACATTGAAAAGGATTGGAAGGTGGGTTTTGTCTTGCCTCTTTATGATGCATAAATTTCAGCCTTGCATTAAATACATTTTATAAAATGCATTACATTGTGAGTCTGGTCAATGGAGGCTGTGTCTTGATTGGTAGAGTACTCTATTCCCCAGTGGCACTGGCTGCCTTTTTACATTGAATTTCTAAGCCATCCTTTATTACAGCATATATCTGTGAAAGCATTCAGTCGTGCAAACAATAACAAAGCACAAACAAAGGGTGTTTGTATTTTAAGCCATACACTGTAAATGCAGAAAAGATGACCTCAAACTACTTACCACAGTAGAAAATGGCAGTGGATAATATTCATGTTTACTTGTCTGAAATTTTTTTAATAGGGAATTGTTTGCCTGGGGACAGAGGTGGGGGAGAATCTGGTGTTTCCTGGTCCCTGGCATGCCTTAGTTTGGGGATTTTGCAGGGTGACACACAGCACAGTAAACCAGCTGCTGCATGCATTTAGAAAACACCAACTCAAATTCCCACTGAAAGTTTTTAAAATAGAAATGTTGCAGGAACAAAGACTGACCAGTGAAGGCTATTTCTCTTGAGCCTTTAGAAAGCTCTAGGATAAAAGTGTCTGGGTTATTATTTTCCTCATGCTTATGTTTACTTGCCCTACAGCTCAGAGGTAGGGAGGGCATTCAGAGTTTGCCTCCCTGGAATCAGAGTAAGGCCAGTTCAATAGCCAAAGCCAGCAGTCAAAAAGTGCTCCCAGATCAAAAAACTGTCCCTGTTTTTCACCAGAAAAGAGTGGTGTGGTTTAAGCACCAAACTTCAGAAGGGAATTCACCAATAAAAATAGGAAATAAAAACAGAAAAGGGGCTTTGTCCACCACAAACATTGACAAGTCCAATCTGACACCAAAGTCCTCTCATTTAAGGACAGAGGATTTTTCTAGGCACTAAGATACCTGAAACTTACATTTTCCAGTCGCCGAGGTCCTTTTAAAAGTGAGATTTTAGGTCCCTGCTTCCCTTTGTGAAAGTAAAACAGCAGCACATACACACATGAGGGTGGACTCACCCCTCGGCAAAGACACAGTCTCTCCAAAGCACTTCACAAGGTATCAGAAGGGGACATTTCTTGCAGCTGACACTAGCAGCAGATTTTTCTGTAGCTTGACAAAATGAACGTTGAATTTGCTGAAAACCAAAACGGGGAGAGGCAAGAGATATCACGAAGCAAATAGAGGGGGAAGAGTTACTATGAAGCGAAGCAACAGGTACAAGCAGCAGCCATCAAATCACTATCACAGCAGTGGGAACCAATTATTTTTCATTGCTAGCAAGACTTTTGATTATTTTAACAAAATACAGCAAAAATCTCTCGGAAGAACGCAAACGCCTTCTCCCTCCGGCCTGAGGGCGGCTGGGGACTGTATGGTGCCATTCCCCGAGAGCTCCGCAGCGGGCAGCGCCGCGGGGCCGGGGCAGGAGCCGGAGCATCCTGCGGGCATCGCTGGCGCCGCCTCAAATTATTCAGAGCAGTGCCATCTACCGGAGCCAGGTCGTAATGAGGACTTTCCCGAAGGCCTGCTCTTTGTTTTTCGTTCCTGTCTTTAATTAACTTGCCTGTTTTGATAGACGAGGCGACGGCTGATGAATGCTGAAGATTTTAGAAGTACCCTTTGTATTTCATTAAAATGCCTCACAAAAATGTTTTCTAAAGGTCAAACTTCTCAGTATGGTGCTCGGTTTCTTTAGATGTTTTAAATCATGAGGGAGAAAAGGGACTTCTATTTTTTTATTTTTAATTGATACTCTCCAGCACAATAAAAGCTCAATCAGTAAAGCACTTAAGCAAATCCTCACCTTTAAGCATCTAAGTGGTTTCTCTGATGGTGGCAGAAATAATTGCATGTCCTCAAAGTCCTGTAGAGCAAGGCATGAGATCAGGGTGAAAAAGAAAAAGAATATATTTCTAAAAGTATCTGTCTTTTATCTACCAAGGAAAAAGTATCTGTTTCTTAGTTACCAAAGTTACTCAGACATATTCTGGACTCAGAATTCTGCATTTAAATAAAAAAAATAAAAAAAAGAAAGATAGAAAAAAAAAGAAAAAAATAACTCTGAGAAGAGTATATGAAGTAAAAATTTAGTTCTTATATGTAGAAAATATGTATATTGTAAAATCACTGTTTGAATTAGAACTAATAGAAAATGGAGTATTTAAAGTCATCAACAAGTCGATATTCACAAGTTCAAAAATTCTTTTATTATCTTTTTGAATTATAGACTTTGCATAACTGATGCTTATAACCACAAACCCTTTCTGGATGTTTTAATGTACTAAAAATCTCTCCCTACCTATGTTTCTAAGAGCATCAGGAACAATAATAATTCTAATTTTACAGCTTCTGTACTAGCTCTAGTTTTACACTTGAGAAACTCAGATACAGGTAGAATTTAAGCTGTGCTAATCAATCCTGGATAACCTACCTGAGTTATTGAGGGACTCTGCAGGAGATATAAAAGATGGTTGCCTTATCACTTTATGGACTGTACAAAGAAGCTGATGAGGAAATAATTTTTAGAAGAAAAATAAAGGACCTCTAGTGAAAGTATCCTGGTTACATTTTTAAAGAAAAAAAAAGTCTTAGAAAAACTTGTAATTAAATTGTGGGCTTCGGTGCTATGTTTTATTATGGACATCAAAATATAGAAATATGTTCCTAAAGGGTTATCTACATTTATGGATGATAACTCCATCAAAGAGTTATAGTTCTATATCTTTGTTTTCCAAAATGCCTTTTAATGGTCTTATGGATATTTGAAGCACATTTTCAGTCAGCTCCTGCGTCAGTTGTGAGTGTGTTTTGCACCACCGCAGATCTATCCCTAGATCTTTCACACTGTTCTCCAGGCAATGTGATGCACATCACTACTGGCCAGCTGTGATCATTTTGTCTTGGAGCTTACTGCCACATCTACAGAAGGGTTTTGAGCACCCATATTTAGTGTGATGGTCTCTGTTGGCAGCTGGGAAGCCTCCAAAGAGCCAGACAGATCCTTCAGAGCAGTTGAATCCCTCGAGCTTAAATTCCTGGTATGCAATTTTTGCCAGCACATTTGCCTAAACCCCACTGGGATGGGATTTCCTCAAATACTGGTGATCCCTCAAACCTCTAATCCAACAGAGAGCATCAGAGCATACTTCTAGGAGAAGCTTCATGCTCAGGGTAAACTATTGCTTTGGAAGAAAAAAAACTTCTAAAATTAGGTTGGTTGGTTCAGGACTTGATGAATGGGTACAGCTGTCATGGGAAGCTGTACAAAGTGAGCGAGGTAAAGAGCATCTAATATCTACCCTGGCTGCAAGCAGACCCACAAACTCCTATTTCCAGCCACGCAAGAGTCACCCAACAGCTCTTGTGATCTGTACCAGATCCAGCAGGTCCTGGTGAGGTATTGCAGTTTTCAGAATTGGAAGCTTTTGTTTCATTATGAAGTTCCTACATCAATTCTCCCAGCATCTTATGTCAGTCATTTAAGTGCTTTTTAAGGAGGAATGTGGGAACAAGTTAATCTGGCAGCACTTGCACTCATTCAGAATCAAAAGGAAGTGTTTTGGCCTTGGAGCTGAGTGGGAGTGTGTGAAACAAAACACTGAGTTTGCAAAAAGTCCTGGGAATTTTAGTTAACTGAATGACAACACCAGGTGCTGTTTACCAAAGAACCCTAATAAAGGGGAAACACAGAGAGAGCTCTGTGGAGAACCCCAAAAAATGGATTATGGTGTGTGTGCAACCTCATTTCTTCATTGTCCATATTTGGTGGCCCCGACACGATGTGCGTTACCGGAGTTTTTGACTACCATGACCCAATGGGGTTAACTGCCGGGAGAAAGTCTGTCTCCACTTGAATTTGTTCACAGCAGAGGAAAGCAGGGTGTTGTAAACACAAAAGGCTGAATTTCATGATGAAATAGTAAAGCACTGAAAGCCCCTCCATTGTTACGAAGGCATCTGTACTGATCTTCTAAGAGCAGAAGAGGAATGTAAACAAAAGAAGACTCTGGCAGAAAAGCAGATAGAGACAGACATGCTTTGGAGACCAGCCAGTCTTTTTTACTTATATCACTCCCATACTCCCTTTGCACTGGATTTTGAGAGGGCCTACAGTCAAAATCCAACAAAATGTAGCAAGAAAATCTGCTTATGGATTTAACACCACATATCCAGCTGTGATATATCACAGAATCCTAATTTCAGCAGCCTGCAGCTGGGTTAGCTTCTTGCAGACACCAGGGATAAAAGGTAGCTGGTGGATGCCCAGGTCACTGTAGATGAGGTGAGATGGAGCCCTTGGATTTGATGTGAACAGAATGCTTCCTCCTGCAACAGTTCTCCTGAGAGTGCTCCAGTGCACTGATGACACATGGTAGATGCTAGAGACACACTAGGAATGTTCGTAAAGTCGTGCTGTCAGTTTTCATGTGCCAGTAAAGGAAACAAGTAGTATATAATACACAGTCCTGCTGTATGGCAACAAATTCCCTATAAAAATGCTGGTGGAAGCCTTGGCAACACCAGTTGCTTAAACAGAGGAGAACACTGGATTAAAATTTTGAGGGCTTATTAATACAGGAAAAAAAAATCTTCATTTCTGACTCACTTCTGTGTTTGTATCATGAAATGCTCACAGTCCTGACAAGTGTGAGAAGGTTCCTCATATAAGTGTTTCCTGATCTGACTTTCTGAATTAGATTTGCTAAGTGTTGGCTGCCAGCTGGTAAATGAGAAGTGAAACCAGTCATCAGTTTCTGCACCGGCTGTTCTGGGACAGCAGCTTCAGGTGCTAAGTCTTGAGATTGGTTCCCTGAAGCTTTTGAAGACAATGGAAGGGGTTTAATACATTTTATATCTATAACTATTACACATAATTGCATTTCCTACATGCATTGGGATGTATCCACTGTCTTTGCAGACTAAGGGATCACTGAGTTACTTCCACAGGGTCCTTCAAGCAAGTCAGGTGCTAATCTAGCATATTACCAATACATTTGCCCATGGCAGATATGACCCACAGGAGATTTCTCTCCCTCTGGAGATGCAACTGAGGGACAGATGGAGGTGTCCAAGGTGATCAGGCTCTTACTGCTTAGGCAGTTAAATCCACATAGCCCTTATGCTATGTGGCCCCAGATAAGCCCATCTCTACACCCCAGGACTAGCTGGTGGTGTACAGCCCCTCCACTGCTTCACCACCAACCACAAAACTCCCTGAAGTCAGCTGCAGCTGCCTTCTTCAAGCAGCAATGCCACCCTTAGTGAAACACAGGAAATCCCCGTAAATAAGTCTCGGAACTTGCCATTTTGTTACAAGGTTTACAGTAGAGACAGGATTAGGAGAGCACAATGAACATGGCAAAAAAGGTAATTCAAGTGATGATAAACAAGATAAAGAAGTAGCTGCAGTCATGTAGAGGTATGTCTTTGTGGTTTGCAAAAATGAATACTGTTTAATAGATAGGTGTGATTACTGATCGTGTTCAGCAGGCTACTTACAATGAAAGTTTTATTAAAACTCACAATTATGTTATGCAACAAGTAAAAAAATGAATAGCTTATTTTGAGGAAAAAAATGAGTTCTACTCTCAAACTTTTGACCCCAAAACAACAAAACACTTAGACAAATGTTTGATTTCAATCATATGCTGAAGTTCCCAAAATCAAGGAAATAAAACAAAATAGGATTTCAGAGTGGTTTGAATCAGCCACAAACTTAATTTCCCTGAAGAGTTCTGTTTCAGTTATATTTCATCATAAAATATGAAGGTCATGGGGGGAGAGGTTTTAACTGCTTTTGGTATTTCTAAATATATTTTTGAATCAGCCAAATTGTAAAATATGGGTTTGCAGAATTCCATAAAGTGAGTGGCCAGTGAAAGTTACAAACCTTCTGGTATTACAAAATCACAACTCAGCATGTTAGCAAACTCCAGGTCCAGTTTTTGTATAGTTTAGGTTAGGGGGGTTTAATAGTTTACTTGAGCTAAGAGATTCTGCTTTCCTTCAAATAACTTAGAAAATCTGTGTAGCTGACTGTAAGAGAAGGGTGAAAAAGACATAATCAGTCTTACATAAAACCTGGAAATAAGCATAGGAACATGTTAAGAGCAAGCAGATTATTTCACTATTTTAATTTGTCAGATTTGAAATTTGGCATATATGTTAGTACTTACCTTGCCACTACTAGTTAGTATTACAGTAGAAAGAGTAAAATTGAACCTGCATAAAATCACCTTCACAGAGTGGCCATTTAGCCGTCAAACCCCAGCAGTGATCACGGCGCATTGGTTGAATGCCATGTCATTAAGGTACAACTCAAAAAAAAGTTTAGAAGCACTCTTACACGTGACAACACCACACCTGAAGAAACAGTGCTGTCAGGTAGGTCACAGCACCATTAAATGTTCAGAACATGGAGATGTGGACAGGAACTCCAATCTCAGAGCTCCACTATCACATGGTAAAAATGATTGATATTCCACAAGTTGCACTCTGAACATCATGTGCTAAGATAGACTCAAAAATTCAAAGCTTAGACAAGAGTCTTTGCATGTTGATTGATGGCCTTGTGTCACTCTGGTTTATGGGTTATGACCACTGGAGACTTCAAAATGAACTAAGCCAAACATAACAGCATCCTTGCTCAGTGAAGCAAGGATGCAGGACTCAGAAACCAAACTGTTCTGTCAAAAAAGAAAATATTTAGCTCAAAAAATCTGTCAGACTTTCAACACTTTTGACAGTTTCCATATTCAATGCATATAAAAGAGAGTACGATGAATGCAGTCAAAGCATCCAGAATGCTTCTTTGACATTAAAATATCTAATCTGGTTGACTACCCTTAAATAATTCACACATCTCTTTTATGCTGGTTTCCCTGTCTTCGGTGTTCTATAGATGAAATATCTTCATTAAAGTAAACAAAAACTACTCTTCTTATATGGGGTAGTATTAGAAGCTGTCCTTACGCACAGTATGAAACTATGAGTATGTTTTAATGACACTGATGAACAGCATATATTAACTGCAATCCTTTAAGCATACAAATATCAAGTATATTTATCCTGTATTAGGACTGTAATTTCTTGTGACAGGAGGAATATTTCTCAGCATGTAAGACGAAATATATATAAAAGGTCATGATTACCCAATCCTTCAAATTCAGCCATAGTTTTTATAAGGACATTATTTATAAGATATGAGTGGTTAATTTGCAATCTTCTGTTCTTTAATTTTGTTAGGAATCCTCACGTCTCACATGTTTCTTGTTGAAAAAGAAAAATCACATAAAACTGGATTATTAATATGTTGCTGAACTTTTCACAATGTAGAAAGCTACAAACAGGACAGAGTTTATGAACTCTCACCAAATTCAACAGAAGAGTTTTAGATCAGACATAAGCAATCTAAGAAAAGACACCTATCCAAAATGATAAAAGGATAAGTGGCCATAATTTTCCTAATTTTGTACTGAAGGCACACATGAAAGATTTTAACTGAGATTTAATACTCGTTATTGACTTTCCAGGAGACATTTTTCTAGACAATTAGAAGACTAAAGAATGAACATTGTTAAAAGAGAAGAAATTCCTAACAAACCATGCTCTTACACTTTTGTCATTCATACAGTTTAGATCAATGGACAAGTACCTGACAGGTAATTTTTTATTCCTGTAGCATTCTCACTTTATATCTGTTTCGGCCTTAAACTCTACTTTTCTGACAGACAGATGCTGTCCTTCTCTCTTGCAGGTGACATGTGCAACTGTGTAGTTGAGCATCCCAAAAAACAAGACTGGAGCTACAGGAATAGAGAGTATGACACAAAGTACACAGAAAAACAGAACCTCATGTGCCTCCTTTACAATCTCTGGACAAGAGGATTGTTCCCTACGAGATACATTTTTAAGCAGAGTGGGGAAAATATCTGTTTACTACAGAATTTTTAGATGCTTGTAAGATTTTTTAAAGCCTTACAAATTACAATAGTTTGTAAGTCTCCACCATCACAAACTAGCTCTTCTCCCATTAAATTAATAGATATATCACCCTACATTTTTATGGAAGCAGGACTCTAGCCACACATTTTAGAAATGAGGCTATTTATGCAGGGGTTTTTTTCAGACCTTCTGTTCAACACTTGGTTGGACAACAAAGATTTAGACTAAAGAATTTTCTTTATTTCTCTATGTACATACGTTTATATATAGGTTACTATATATATATATACACCATATATAGACTTGTGGGTGAGATTACTTAAAGTGTACAGTTCCAAATACATTATATTGATAGTCATAGCTGAGTCTCTATCTATCTTGCCTAACTTCAGGAACTTGAAAGGGTGCCTACCTCAGAATTCTGGTTGTTTTAGCTGCCCCACTTGTCAATGAAGAGAGGTAGACAATTCAGTGAAGGCAATTCAGCTGCATCTGAGACTGGGGATACCATGCACGTGGAGTTTTACACACACAAAGGGAGATCTTACACGTGGCAAAGCAACCAGGTGCTTGGAGAAAAGTCCTGCCCAACATGTCTTGATCAGTTACTACAAACTTTAACTGCGTGGAACTCCATCCTGGTAGTCCATGATAGCTGTCTCACAGCTGTAATACCTGATTTGAAAAGACAGCTTGTCAGACTTGACCAATACAAACTGGCTGTTCAGAAAAGGTTTTTCAAATCATCTTTCCACCATACAAGGGATATACTAGAAGAAACGAGCCACAGGCTGTTTAAATATAGCATGCAACACCACAGTTGCCATTGTATCTTGAGGGAAAGGTAACAGGCATTTTAAACCCCAAAGTTATGTCTTACAGCAATAGGACAAGAGGGCATGGGCTTAAACTCTGTCAGGGGAGGTTTAGGTTGGATATTAGAAATAAGTTCTTTACAGACAGAGTGATTAGGCACTGGAATGGCCTGCCCAGAGACATGGTGGATTCACCGTCCCTGGAGGTTTTTAAGATGAGTCTGGATGTGGCACTGAGTGCCATGATCTAGTAATCACAGTGGGGTTGGATCAAGGGTTGGACTTGATGATCTCAGAG
>JAYRBT010000001.1:90066329-90089382 GCA_036023395.1 Myiotriccus ornatus
GCTGTCCTCAGGACAACCTGTCTTACTGTTGAAGACTGAGGTAAAGAAGGTGTTAAATACCTCAGCCTTTTCCTCACCTTTGATAACTACGTTCCCCTCCATGTCCAATAAAGAATGGAGGTTTTCCTTGTCCCTCCTTTTGCTACTGATGTATCTATAGAAAGACTTTTTATTATCCCTAACAGAAGTGGCAAGATTAAGTTCATATTTTGCTTTCGTCTCTCTGATTTTCTTTCTACAAGACCCAACTATATTCCTAAACTCTTCCTGAGTAGCCAGACATTTTAGTGCCTAAGGTATTACAGGGTAGCACTTGAGCATCCTGTTATACCACCAGTAATCCCAAGAATTAAATTAAATTAAATCTCCAGGCTTCAGCTGTAATGAAGAAGTGCATGTTTCTTCTCAGGAAATAATCGCAAAAAATTTGTGCAAGTCTGGCTGTGTTTTGCTCTAAGCTACCTTCTGATTTTCATGCAGCCTCAGAGGCAGGTTGCAGTTGCCAGAAGCCCCAAGGGATCCATATGAAATAGAAAATCCAAGGCAGTGAAGCAATTTTGTCTCAATCACATCCTTGTCTAAAGGGGTATAGAAGATGTATACATATACATAGGGTCTTAAGAGCCAATGTGTTTTCCCTGGCTTACAGGCATTTTGTTCTGCTGCTGAGGTTCAAATACTCACTAAACGGTCAAATTGTAGCCTCAGAAAGAAATGCCAGTTGAAAGAGGACAGATATGAAATTATACAGTTTACAAAGTCCCCTTCAAAGAAGGTTTGATTACATCAATAAAGAAAGGTCAATAAAGAGATCATGCAAATAGCCTGTTGAATAACTTCACTTAATGCAGGTGGAGGTATCCACAAGAAGCTGTGCTACAAAGCAGATGTTTGGCTTGAATGGAAATATTTTCACATCAGTTCACCAAGACAGTTGCTAAAAAAACCCCACTATTACTGTGGCATGAAGTTTGCATGCGGATCCTTAAATGCAACACATGACAACTTACTCTGTTTAGGAGAACTAGAATCTTGGATCCAGCTTTAAGAACAAGGGCCATCTGTTGATACAAAGGAATCAGCACAGAGCTGTGGACAACATATATTATCTTTGTAGTGCATATTTTAAAAAGCATTTCTTTTCTGCTATAATTTGGCAGTTTCAGGGTGACAGGAAAGGATGGAGAAAATTAATCACATTTTAAGTTAGTGGTGCTCTGAGGAAAAGGACTGTAAGTACTCAATCAGCACTTGCTCATCAATTCGTGCATGGCTGGAAATTCGGACACATACCCAGTATTTGCAGTCTACAGAGTCTTCAGTTACATTTGCTGTACACATCTGTCTTCACCTCTGGTTGCTCATCACAGCATGAATTAAGTCTTGGGGCACCAGTCCCACAAAGCATCTGGCACAAATTCTGTGGTTTCCTTTGGGAAGAAACAAGGACACAGTTGTGCCAAGCACCTAAAACTAAGCAGTGCTCCCAAGTTCTCTAAGGTAGACTGTTGTTACATGGATGTTCAAGTCTAAGCCTGAGAACATGAACAGCTTCTACCTCATCTACGGCAAGTAATGCTGCCTGCATTGGCATTGTCCACACTGAGGACAAAGAGGAGTCTGCCGCCAACTGAATCATGTATTGACGTGTGAATTAATGTTTTAAAGTACACTCCATCATTTATTATATACAAAGGGTACCAAGCTCTGTAACTGTTTATTAAAAATTTCTGTTTTCCTTCCCACGGCTCTAACCCAAATCTCATTTACAAGTAGGAACGTGTTATGTTATTCTGCATAGTGAACACCCAACCTTTTATTTTTACAAAAGAATTTCCAGAAACAATGCCAAAAGCATGCAGTGTCACTGACAGGGTGACACTGCAGCACTTTATATGCATATTTTCTTGGGAAAAGTGTTTAGAAAAAGCTGCAGGATTCTAATTAAACTTATTCACTTGACTATGTATGCCCACAATAACAAGATTATATACTAATATGAACATGGACCCCAACACATACAAAGTTGGTCAGAGTTATACACACTGGGGGCTCCTGCACTTCCTCCAGCAGGAAACTCTGCTGGAGAGAGGATACTTAAAGCAAAGAAATTTCTCAAGTGTGATGGTAATGGAACGTAAGTGCTTTACTGATAGGGACTGCACTCAAATGTGTCACTGATTTAAATCCATAGACTTTTCATTCCATGTTTACACTTAACATTTCCCTCAGTACTTACTTTGCTATTACATAAATATATCTGTGACAATTATCTCACCTGCACCTGGATGCAACCCAGACATTCATTAAATAACCATTACAAGATTGGTAGTACTGTTCCTATTTTACAGATACCTGCAGGATTGTTCTCAACAACGTATGGGCTGCAACAGCTGGGAGTCTATGACAGGACATGGTTTGTGATTAACTCCAGAGGCATCCCACAGCACAAAAAGCTTTCGTTGCTTAAGGTTGCTCACTGACTCATATTCAGGTCAAGCTTAAATCAGTCACCAAGAGATGAATGCAGCTTTAAAATTCAGGAAGCCTCAAAGTGAAATCTAGGTCTTTCCAGAGCGCCTTTTCATTTCTCCAAAGTACACATTTTTCTGAGTGAAGAGTACAGGTTAGTATCTAAGGATTTCAATAGCTTTAAAATGTAATGCTAAATTCAAAATATTTTAACATCTTTTGGAATACAGACTGTGTTTTGTCCAGCAGAGGGAGACCAGCGTTTCAGAGAAATGTAATACAAACATTAAGCATAACAAAGAAAAAAAATTTCACTCAAATGTATCAGATATAGACTTTAATATAGAGTTTAATTCATAAGACATAGCATCCTATATTATCTAGACAGGTACACATAGGTAAATATCTGATGAAAATCAGACTTAAAATCATATCATAGGGCTTGATACTGATGTAGGATTTGTAACCTTCATCCCATTTCAAGCCTGATCCTGTACAAATAACAAAACACAGCCAAGCTAAAATCATATCAAATAATAAAATAAAATTAAACAAACATAGTGTTTTTTACATGAGGAAATACCTGCCAGCACTTTGCACTCAGGAAAAGGTCAATGGAAACCTGGAGGAAGCTCTCTGCAGAGAGTGCCTGGTCTTTTTTTTAAAGTAGCCCTGTAAATCATAATCCTAGACCAGAAATTCAGTCCCTGAGCCAGTGAGTTTAATTCTCGTCTCCCTGTGGGTTTTGACCTCACTGTAGCTTATCTAGCCGAGTTCACTGTTCAAAGGCTACTGAGATTCACAGCTGCAATAAAAGAGTCACTCAATAAGCAGTTCTTGGGTTTTCTTTGTTTATACTCACCAGTTGATATGCTTTGGGGATTAGTGTGTTGTCAGCATGGCTGCATAACTGAAAGGGTGGTGAATTTTACATTAACATTACAAACCAGGAAATGGACTGCCAGGTGCAGATATGAGAAGAACAAACAGAACCAGCTCAGGTTTAACACAGGGAGGAAAATGGCAAATCTTCCCACGACAGAACTTGAAAGAAGAAATATTAAACTTTAACCTTGTGTTGTCATCCTTCAGAAGAAAAACCTGGTGTCAGAGCCAGAAGAAGATCAAGTGGTTGACCAAAGACCAAATGCATATTTCATACCACAGGACACTTTCTCAGCAAGTGGAAGAGGAAGAAGGAAGAGGGGGCAATCATGATATACAACATTTACCTTTTGGAACAACCACTATGTGTGCTGAAGCCCTGTTTCCCAGGAAGTGGCCAGACATCACCTGCTGATGGGAAGTAGAGGGTAAAATCTCCTTGGCTGATGTAGTTGCCAAGCCACGTTCCATGATATTTGAAAAGTCATGGCAGTCAGGTGAAGTCCCAGGTGATTGGAAAAAAAGGGAAAATTGTATCCATCTTTAAAAAAGCATAGAAAGGAGGACCCTGTCAGCCTCTCCTCTGTGCCTGGAAAGACCATGGAACAGATCCTACTAGAAGCAATGCTAAGGCACATGGAAGACAGAGGAGTGATTCAGGACAGCCAGCACAGCTTCACACAAGGCAAGTCCTGCCTGACCAAACCTAGTGGCCTTCTATGATGGAGTGAATATGTCAGGGGACAAGGGAAGGGTTATAGACATTATTTATCTGGATTTCAGTAAAGCTTTCACAGTTCCCCACAACATCCTCCTCTCTAAATTGGAGAGAGATGGATTTGGTGGGACCTGGACAGGCTCAAGAAGTGGGTCCACAGGAATCTCATGAGGTTTAACAAGACCAAGTGCAAGGTGCTGCACCTGGGCCAGGGAAACTCCCAGTTTCAATACAGGTTGGGGGATGAACAGATCAAGACCAGCCCTGCCAAGAAGGATTTGGGGGTGCTGGTGGATGAGAGGCAGGAGATGACCTGGCAATGTGCACTTGCAGCCCAGAAAACCAACTGTATTCTGGGGTGCATCAAAAGCAGTGTGGCCAGCAAATCAAGTGAGGTGAATCTGCCCCTCTGCTCTGGTGAGACCTCACCTGAAGTACTGTTTCCAGCTCTGGGGGCTCCAGCACAGGACAGACATCAGCCTGCTGGAGCAAGTCCAGAGGCATGCCACAAAGATGGAGGGATGGAGCATTTTTCCTGTAAGGAAAGACTGAGAGAAGGGGGATTGTTCAGCCTGGAGAAGAGAAGGCTTTGAGGTGACCTAATTGTGGCCTTCCAGTACCTGAAGGGAGCCTACAAGAAACATGGGAAGGGACTTCTTACAAGGACATGTAGTGACAGGACAAGGGGGAATGCTTTCCAACTGAAAGAGGGTAGGTTTACATTAGTTGTTAGGAAGAAATTCTTTACTGTGAGGGTGGTGAGACACTAGATAGAACAGGTTGTCCAGAGAAGTTGTGAATGCCACATATACAAAATGCAGAAAATTTTCCCCTTAAAAGCCCTCACATTGCTATTAAGTATTAGTGTAGTAGGCTTACACAGAGCAACTACCATGTGGGCTGAAACCCTGCTTCCCGGACAGTGGCTGGACATCACCTGCTGTTGGGAAGTAGAGAACAAAATCTTTTGGGATTTCTTCCCTTTGCTTGTGCACATGCAACCTTTGCAAAATCATTTATTCCAAGACTGTTCACAATGACAGAGGCAAATTAAAATAATCTTGCTGAAGCTACTGACCAACATTTAATGTTGTTGCCAGTAAAGGATCATACTTTAGATGAGAATTCAAAGTACTTTTCTTTTGCAGGATTAGAAAGGATTTCACAGAAAAAGGATTTCACTCCATTTAAACTGTTCAGCTGTTGGCTGCTGCTGCACTTCCTCCTCCACTCTCCTCACACTGATAGGAAGAATGGAATCTCCACCCACCCAAGCTTTCATCCTACTTGTGCCTGAAGATCTAAGTTGCTGCGTAGTTGTCAATACAGCCAAGGACTGCAGACGTTGAAGCAGAAAAAATTCTCTGGCAAGTTTCTTTTTTTATATTTTTAATTTCTTGAGTCATTGCCCAATGAAACATCTTGCTCTGCTCAACTGAATTTGTGTGAAATTGCTGTGAGTAAACAAGAAAACGAAAGGAAATAGTCTAGCAACGTTTGCGGTTGGGATTGAAATGTCTTTTCTCTTTTCTGACTGATATTTTTAATTGAGATTAGTTCTATAGCCTCCCCTAAAGCAGAGCTTTCCTCTGACCAGATTCAAAGATCTGAAAGTTATGGCTAAGAAGGGGCCTCCTTGAGAGAAATCCAGAAATCAATAACTAGTTACTGTGAAACAGATTGATCTAAGTAATTAAAGCCTAACAACCTTTAGTTAATGATCTATCTAGTTCAGGTTATTTATAAGCAACAAACTTCAAAATACAGTAGAGAACTCCGGGAGTGAAAAGATCCAGGAACAAAAGACACAAAAGGTCTGCAAATATTTTCGTGAGTATGAAGCACAAAGGGTGTTAGGAGGAATTTCTGTTTATTTTCTCTCCGGAGGAAGGGTTGGGTCCTGAATGCTGATTTCATTGCCAAATGTTATGCTCTGCTTTCTTTTGAATCACACCTCTTTTTCTTGCCTTTCAAAGGCATCGTATATACAGTCAGAATTTTACATAAATATATTTGTTATGGGAATAATGGCTTTTTTATCTTTTTGTATCTGAGTAAACAGAGTGATTTTTAGGGATACTGAGAACTATCAGTAATATATCAAGCATTTCTGAAAATGAGATCCAGCTTTAAAGAGTCTACATATGAATCCAGATAGGCCAAACCATGGCCAAAGAAATCAGAGGACACAGAATTCAGTCAATAAGAGAGACCTCAAGAATGGATGAGTAAATTTAGGTTTTTTTTCAGAGCAACCAGGTTAATTCCAAGCCTTTCTTTCTTCATGCAGTGCTCAACAGCCATGGATAAAATGAAAGATTTGAGTCTGAAAGGCACAATTACCCGTGGTGAGTTAACTGATGTGGAAGGTGTTCCCTTCACAAAACCAATGGTCATCACGTGGGATCAAGTATACAAGTTCAAAGCCAGACCTGACGATGTGCTCATTTCAACCTATGCAAAAGCAGGTTGGTATGTGTAGAAAGAGAATAGAAAAGTTTGGGATAGTGCTTATTGTTGAAATTGAAAACTATGTTTTCCTATTGTGACTGATATTTGTATCATTCCAAACCACACACATTTTAAAGACATGAAGCTGTGTCATCTGTGACTAGTAACTTCTGACTTCTTTGGCAGAAATAACAACAATCTGTTACTACTGAAGTACAGATGGCCAAAGTCTAATGATCTATACTTCCCTTGATTGAGATTACATTTATATTAATGGCAACAATAGAAATTTTTCCACCAATATGTAATGATTTAACAATGCCTAGAAAAAAGTCATCATTACTAAGAAATAATAGAAACTGACTGAAATGACTATGGAATGTATCATATATTTAGGGAACTACTTGGTGTGTAAACCAATAGTGGTTTCTGAAAATGGATTACTTAGTTTAAGGAAATAACCAAATTCACTTTATCATTTCAGCCAATGAAATTAAATACCCACTATTAATATTAGTTATCTGGCATTTTATTCAGTGCCTGGCCACTATTTCTCTTCCTCATCAGACCCTTTATACTTACTACACAGGAAAACAATTAATAACAAGCATCAATATTAATCCCGCATGAATGAAAACATGTACAGTGTAAGAGATTCAGGAACAGATATGGGAACATTTGATAATCATAAAAAAATAATTACTTGAATTAACAATATTTAAGAGCAGTTTTGTTGTGGGTTTTTTTCAGTAGGGGAAAAAAACACCAAAAAATACACCATTAGTTTTGTAGAACCTGAAAGCTTTTAATTCACTGTCTGCATACTGAAAGCAAAACCACATTTTTTTTATCCAGTCTGGATTAAAACCTCCCAGTCACTGAACTGAAAAAAAGTTGGGAGTCCATTTGACATTATGTCATATCTGCCTGAGGTGCACAATTCAAGCATCTTAACAGCTGAATTTCCTTCCCACATTGCTTTCCAAGTTATCCCTTGGCCTGTTCTCTAGCTGACCTGCCACAGTATCTCACAGGAGATGTGGTTAACACAGTGATCAAAGCTAAAAAAGAAAAGAGGCATGAGATACACAATACTGTAACACAAGATTTTGCAGTCACTCAGGCAGATGAAGTGTTATGTACTTCATATAATAACCTTCATTAAAGGGGTTCAAATGGAAACTTTGCAAATACTGCCATTGTTTTAAATTTTCAAACCGTATGAAATTTTTACTCACTTGAAGTTCACGTATTGCACTTTTTCACTCAAATTCAGCATGAAAACATAAGTTGAAATACCTGAATTTTCATAAGGTATGAAAATTGGAATGAGGGAGTTTCATTCCTCTCTGCAAATAATACAACCTCAAAAAAAATAGTGAGTTTATCCCAGAGCTTTTTTTTAGTACTGGTGTGGGGTTGGGGGCTATTTCTTTTGGCATGAAGCAGCCTGTTGTAAAATGGAATCCCTGAAACTCTGCTTTGGGAATTACCTTTGTATTCCTAATTAAGTATTATTCTCCCATTATTCTCTCTTTCCACTTTGTCTATTATCTTTTGTGCTATTCCTTCCTCCTTAATGCAGAGTCCATCCTTCTGGCTTTCAGTTCCCTAGAAGAGACTCATGGCTATCCTGGTGGGAAACATCTAAACACTTGACATTTTCAGGTACCACATGGACCCAGGAGATAGTGGATATGATTCAACAAAATGGAGACATTGAGAAGTGTAGACGTGAAACAACTTACAAGCGCCATCCTTTCCTTGAGTGGTTTATTGCAGAGCCTCCATCTGAACGTTACTCAGGTGAATATTATACAAGAAGGTTTGTATTTTAGACAAAATGAAACAAAACAAGCACTTGGTGCTGATGCCGTAAGTTTCCTGAGAAAGGTCCCAATTGCTTTGTTACAGAACTATGCACCATCAAGGACTAGCTCAGTTGCTTTAACATAAACATCTAGTACTACTCAAGGTGATGCAAGGCCGGCAGATGTAACTCAGGTGCTACTGAAGACCGTGCTGTTTTAGTGGTATCCAAAAGCTGTGAATGATACTCCACGGTACCTAAACTGGATAGCAACTTGTGGACAATTGAATCCCATTCTCTGATTACAGGCTGTATGGAAGAGAAACCCATCACTGATGTATTCCCAAAAGGTGGATAATATTTTCAGTGGTTTTGCCACTGTTTCAAGTAACTGCTGTTCAGTTCTAGGGTCTAGTCATCTAAACAAGCTATGGGACCTTCAGGCAACCAGCAGGCATCACTGGTTTGCAAAGACAGTTTCCTATAAGAGTCTTCCCCCAACAAGGGCTCCACTTTCACACAAATTTTTGTCACAATCCCTTCACATTTGAAGCTAAAAAGCTTGACTAACTCTGCAGAAGTGCTACTTTTTCTAAGTTAGACTGTATTGACACTGAGAGAGAGACAAAAAAACTATGATGACAGAGGATGATAGAAGATGACAGTGAAAAAAAATTATGAAGGTCATGACAGTTGTTTAAAAAGGAGAGGAAAGGAAATAACACATCTCCAAATACCACCAGTAATTCCCAAGTACTCCCATATATTCACAGCTACTGAAAATCCACTGTCGTTCCCCTGGTTCCTCTTTACGTGCTATCCAGAAAGTCTAGTCAGCCAGTCCTATTCTGCTATTCTAGAAAGGAGCAAAAATTTCTTACCTGTACAAGTGGGAGGAGATCACTAAATATTGCAAAGGAAAAACTGTGGTTCGGTAATTATAAATCAGTATTCATCGTTATCCCTCAGAATGCAGGAGTTAGACGTGGACCCAAGAAAGCAAGAAGATATGAACCAGTATTTCCCCTTTTAACTTGAATATATAGGTAAAAACTTCCCTAGAAACACTGAGGATGCTTACGTAATGTTGCTTATGTTACACTGTTGTGTAATTGATTGGTGCAAGGTGTACTGCTGAAAAGTCATGGTCAAAATCACATGTACGAGAATAGCAAAGAAGTGCTAGTGCAATTTAGAGAACAACTCACATCTCATAATTAAATATCCCACAGGTATAGAGTTAGCTAATGCCATGCCATCTCCAAGAACAATAAAAACTCATCTGCCTGTGCAGCTGATGCCTCCCTCCTTCTGGGAACAAAACTGTAAGGTAAGGCTGAGGAGGTTGGACTCAATTCTACTTCATGGGCAAAGAAAATTACATAAACCAGGACAGAATATGTTTTCCAGAATGTCCATGAAACCTAAAGGTCCCCACAGATATTTTTCCTTTAATGTGCAAAGTCTGTGAAAATGTAAAGAAGTCACGACTAAGTTACCTGAGCTGGATTTTAGAAAATGGCAGCTTCAAAGCAATATCTCCTAAAACGCTGTCATCAGGGTCCAACAAAACTTTAGGATATGCTCAATATCTACAAAGTCATGTGTAAGTTAATTTTTTTTTCTCTCTCTCTTTTCATGTCAATAAAGATAATCTATGTGGCAAGAAATGCAAAAGACAACCTGGTGTCATACTACCATTTCCACAGAATGAACAAGGGATTGCCTGAGCCAGGAACCTGGGAGGAATTCATGGAGAAATTCATGACTGGACAAGGTGATGAAATGCAATCAGTTGTATAAGAGATTTTGTTAATTTTAAAAATCCATTGCAATGATTTATTTATTTCAGCTGTGGTTTGATATCTAGTGATGATTTCACTCTGTGGAATGATAACTACTGAAGATGTTTCAGTCATAATTTATCTTCATTCATGGGTTTTTATTAGTATCTAAGGGATTATTAAACCTATCTTTACACTCCCATTTGGAGAAAAAAAACACCCAACCCCTACTCTTTATTCTGTGATCTTTCAGAAACCTATACGATGATTTTCAGGCTTAATCTCCTCTCTCTGACTTTAAAAGAAGCCAGCTGAAAAGGAATAGAGGTTTAATTGTGTTTATTCTAACATGATATACAGGAAACTACGGGTTAATTTTGTCAGAAATGTGCAGTGGCAATTTTAGATACAGAAGTATTTTTACATAAATTAAACTATCTAAAAATAGGGTAGGGCATATGAAAAAAAGACGGTTATCTTACTAAGGGCAAGCAACCCCAGAAGCTGATTCTTCCTTTTCTAAAAGAGATGCCCATATCACAGAATATCCAAGAAAGAAAACCTGGTCAGGTGGGTGGCAGTTTACAGTTTAGGTCATGAAAGCTTCCTTAGGTCCTTAATATTTTTGCCACCATGTAGGCCTAGAAATAACACTAGCTGGACCAGCATGAGAGTTTCATGCCTAAAGGAGACCTTGTGTCTTGTGTTTGACCAGCTCAGCTTGGGAGCCATCTGTCCCAGTGCAAACACATAGAAGACTGATTAGCTACCTCTGTCCTAGATGATCATCTTGATACTTGCTGGAGAGAAACAGGCACTTCTGACAGAATACCAAATATTTAAATCAGTTAGAATCACAGAATAATACAAGCTGGAAGGCACTTTCAGTGTCCATCTGGTCCAAACCCCTGCTAAAAGCAGGGCCAGTCAAGACTAGCCTTGTCCAGCTGATGAGATGAATCACTGGAAATTTCTTTCCACTGACTGCAAAGACAGCCTGGATTTTTCATTCAGGAGTAATAACCTGCATTTGTTGCCCTCTAAAGTTACACATGGATCCTGCTCTGAGCATCCATACTCCAGAGGGATTAATAGCACAATTCCTGTGACAAGCACAGAGCAAAGCAGTCATGGCCACAGTGATTTAAAACCAGATGGTAAATTCCCAGGCATTGGTCATAAGGGAACCATGAACGCCACATGTGTTAAAGACAATTAGGGCATTTATAGCTGCTGTTGATGTTACTTCTTTTTCAGTGCTCTGGGGTTCCTGGTATGACCATGTAAAAGGATGGTGGAAGGCAAAAGATAAGCACCGTATTCTCTATCTCTTCTATGAAGATATGAAGGAGGTAAAAGGCTGAATGTATGTTTATAGAGCTCTGAAATCCAGAAGTCTACTAGATACTGCCTACAAGCTAGTTCTGTATTATAATGCCAGCTGTATCAGTAAAACTTATGACAATCTGATCTTCTCAGTCTGAGAATTGCAGCTTTAACACTGTGTTTGATTTCTTTTCTTTTCCTGGCTCTTTTTTTTATTCCATGTCATTGTCTCTGCAGAATCCAAAGCAAGAAATTCAGAAGATTGCAAAGTTCCTGGAGAAGGACTTGAGTCAGGAGGTTCTAAACAAGATAGTCCACAACACCTCATTTGAGGTAATGAAGGAAAATCCCATGGCAAACTACACTAAAGACTTTCATGGAATAATGGATCACTCCGTTTCCCCATTCATGAGAAAAGGTACTGAGGTTTGCTACTTAAATCAACTCTTTTTGGTTGTCATTCTGCTTTGAAATAAACCTTGAAGTACAAGTATTTAGTGAGTTCTGGATAATTGGCTTCAGGAAATGCTGATAAATTAATCTTTTTTCTTTGTTTGCTTTGGTGTTTCTTAGGGACTGTTGCAGACTGGAAAAATCATTTCACTGTGGCACAGAATGAGAAATTTGATGAAGATTATAAGAAGAAAATGTCTGATACCTCTCTTGTTTTTCGCACGGAATTGTGATTATTTGCAATGGGAATTAATGATCTTCAGTCTTTTCCATGTCATATATTTTTCCTTCACAAAATGCCAGTGTCCCTACGATTTCCATCTCTCTTCACACCCCGCTGAATTTTCATTATTTTCAGAGTGCCCAAATTATGCCAAAATTTAAGTCTTGCTGAAGAAAATAATTCCACTGGATACTTCTCATTCATCCCTCCCACAATAACTTTCAGCATTAATAAAAATATTCCAGACATTCTTTGAGCTTTTGTCTTTGTAAAACTGTAGTAGATATTGCTGGCACTTTCAAATAAAACTCTAACAAAAACTAGGAACCAATAGGAAAAAAGGGTGTTAAAAGAGCACAACAGATTGTACGAACATTAATGAAGAAATAACAACAAACAAATTTAAAGGTGGTCAAGTATAAAGAGAGCAACAGAACAGCACAAAGTAGAATAAATTTCCTTTTCTCTCATTTTAAGCTGGACATCATAAATGCTGTTGAGATGAAAGCAATGTTTCCAAAACCACCAAACACCCCTTACTTCCTTTGATCAAATTTGCTGAAGGGCTACACAGAGGCATTTATTTACAATACAGCTGTAGAGACAGTAGTCCTTACTGCATTAAGAGAAGAAGCTTTTCTAACATTTGCCTTCTCAACTGGGTATCATATTCTTCTGTTAACATTTGGAGAATTCTGAAAGTTGATACAAACCAGGTCAAGAGTCAGTGCTGCATATACCACCTCCATCTTCACAGTGTTCATCAGATGTCTCACGTTATTGCCTCCTCCTTTATTCCGCTCTTAATCAAATACATAAACATCCCATTGAGGGCTCTTAGTTGCAATAGGGCCTGGTTGATATTAGAAAATAAAAACCAGTTCTGCTTCAGCATTAGTACCACCACTATAACCATGCTTTGAGCTTGTGCAAAATTAACTAAAGCAATTCATACCCAGTTAATTATAGGCAACTGTTACCAATCCACTTTTGGTTTTAAAGTGTCACCATTGAGCTTGGCACACAAAAAAGACTCCAAAGAGTTCCTGCTTAACTGGGTTTGCGCTCTGAATGTTAGAGGGAACGCAGTGTAGACTACAGAAGCTGAAGGAAAATATTCTCTTAGTCTCATTTAGTCTAGTTTAGTCTAGTTTAACACAAAAAATGCTTGCTGGGGATATTTTCTCTTTGGCCCATGTCAACATGCACAGTCCATTTCAGGCAACCTACTTAATCCAAATATCTAAAATGAATGCAGTCCTCTAAAGGGCAGCAATAATCTTTCAACAAGTTTGAAAACAAACAAAAGGCTTCAAGTTAAATGTGGGTTACATTGGCAGTTCCCTGCCCAATGAGTTTCCCCCAAAAATGAAGGAATCATTGAAACCAGAAACACACATTTAATATATAAAGCACACTATTTTTTTTTTTTTAAGGCTTAAATCAACAGATTCCTGCCCACAAACAAAGGATGTCTCAGTAAAATGACTACCTGAGAAAAAAATTACCTGTCAGAGGCACTGCTGTTCATCACAGCAAGGCTAAATACCAGCCTGAGGAGCTTTCTTCTACTTGTTTGGTTTTCGTTTATGATTAACTTGATTTACTATCTCACTATTGCCAGTATGAGGAAAAGGTGTTGGTTGCCTGCTCTCTCAGATATTTCCATTCTCCTGGATTGCTCTATGAAACCACATGAGTCAGCACACTTTGTCAATCTAATCCTCATTCAGTGCCACAGGAGATATCAGTAAATGGAAAACATGCTTAACTCAGTATCTTGGTGACATTTTCTGAGCAGTTCTGTACGAAAGGTCACATAGAAGACATATTTGCTCCTCCTTTGAAATCTCTGATCTATCAGAAGTACAAAATGCTGACAGTGGCTGAAAGGGAGCTGCACAGCCACCACAAGGATAGAGGCACCATATAATAAGGGGCTTGTATCACATTGGGAAGTCACCTTTGCTCCCTCACTTGCTTAGGTAACTCTTCACCCAGCTGTAATTCATCTGCTATGACCAACAGATAAAAACTGACACAGGTCAGAGTGCAGTCTTAGATTAAAAAAGGGGGAAAACAAACACAAGCTTCTGGTGCAAACAAAGGACTGTTTACTGTGGAGGTAGAACTCTGTACAGAACTTTATTAGACATACCTCCTGAATATACATCTAAGCTTTATATTCATCCAGTTACCTAGATGCACAGTTTTACTAACCTTCTCAGGTGCAAGATCTTCTATGTCAGTTTAGCTAATGCAATCCTTCAGCAACTTCTTCAATGCTGCTTGTGGCTTCTTTTATAAAAGGGTGTACATGCAGAGTTTTGATAGCGGAGAAACTCTGTTATTCATCTCTAAAAAAAAGTCTCAAAATCAGTGCTGATTAATACAGGTTAACTGTTTTAACTGTCACATGGTTCTGTTTCATAGCTCTGCATGAACAACTACCAAAACGAATCCTCTTGCAGGAATGACTGAAGATTCCTGCTTTGATACAGACTGTTTAACAGTGACTGCTGTATTATTCCTAGAGTAGTCGTGACCAGCCCTTAGCTTGGCTGTCAACAGCAACTAAGGGAGCTGTTTTACTTTCACATGGAATGCAACCATTTGTGAAACAGAACAGAAGAAGCACCAAGCTTCAAAAAATTAAAGAAAGAAACACAGAAGAGAGCTGTTTTATCTTCCTAGGTAGCATTCAAAGACAGATGGACACTGCTTTCCTTTCCACTAATTTAACTGTAGATAATCTGCTTCATGCTTGGATTGAAAGTCCAGTTAGGAAAACAGACTGTGTACACGAAGAAGTTTTTATTTAATTTGTCCTATCTATATCAGATATGGATATCCTATCCTATAACGTATACTTTGTAAGTTTTTTATAGTGATTTGTGACAACACGTTCACAAAATGTGTTATCTTTACAACAAGGTTAATTATTAATGTTGCCATTTTCCTGAGGTACATTAACATATTTTAAGCCTGGACTGAATCTTCCATATTCCCTCACATCCTCAATGTATGCTGCAAGGTCTATCTCACTGTAGGTGAGCCTGGAGGCACACTGAAAATGAAAGTTAAGGCCTTCATACTGATAGGTTGCAACCAAACTGTGCTGCCAGACTGAAAGTTATAGGCTTATGCTGGATAAAAAGGCTCTGTCTGCCCTCCAAACCAAGAACAAACTTAGGCACTGTGTAGGTAGATCGGGAATACTGTCATGCAGCAGCGTCCCATGGTTAATGTTGAAGAGGCAAATTACTCGTAGACTATTTTGCAGAAGGGCTTTGGCATAGCCTGCTGCAAGGGCAGCTGGTATTTATCTGCTGTGTGAGCTCACACTGCCTTTAGGACTGTGTCATGGCTCACAGTTGAAGCCATCTACCATGACATGGAGACAGAGGAATTATGACAAGAGCAAGCTACACTGGGTCCTGCTCTGGTACAGTCCATATAGGTGTAGGTAGAGTCTTAGGTTAGGCACCTAAAAATGAAGGTAACTAATTTTTTTTTTTTTTCAGTTGTTAAAATTGGGCCTCTTGATTCACAGTAACCTTTGTACCAATAACCTTCATTCATAGTCTAATTGCTACTACCTCTGTGTGCAGTTAAAAGGACTTTCGTATTCTGTTAACAACTGACCAGGCTTTCATAGTCAGACGCAACCCCACGTGCAGGAAAAAAATTGTTCCTTGTTTCAATTTCATTCTAATTATTCAGCAGGCTTGGTGGGATTTGCTGATAAGAACACCAAACTAATCACCTCTGTTTCCTACTGCAGTTTAAGACCAGAATTAAGGACTGTGTATACAATTTTGGTTTTTTAGCACCTAATCAAATCCTTCATACACAAATTAGTACTGAGATTAATAACTCTAAACTTTTTTCATTCCACTCCCGTAAAAAGCTATCAAACCTCAACCCAACCCAACGCGGTATGTAGAAAAGACATAGAATTAGCTCAAAGCAAGAACTCTGACCCAGCATGGTGCACGAGCAGGAGTTTGAGACCTTCAGAATCTGTTGCAAAGGCAGATTCTACAGTGGAAAGTATTCAAAGCATCAGCTCTTGTATGCTGAAAACACATTCCTCAGCTGCAAAACTACAGTAATTTTCTCATTCTGTGCTCTTCAGAAAATTCTTGCAGGTCTAATAATTCCAGTCATGGTGAACAAGCATTTGCACCCTGCCTTGAAGGGCTAATCACAGCACTGTGGGACTTGGCTTCCCAACGAAAGCAGGATTGAAAGTTTGTTATGGTCTGCCCCAACACATCTCATAAATGTCCTGACAATCTTCTTTTACATAAACAATGCTCTTTAAAAATATTAATTCTCTTTTACAAAGATAATAATATTACAGGATATAGAAAGCATGTAAATTATTCTAGTTTTTCTCACTTGTTTCAAATTAGACGCATGAATTATTACGTTCAACTTACTGTCTCCTTCTACATACGTAAGAAATGCAATTCATAAACTGTTTAAGAAAACTATGTAAGACTATTGCAGGTACAAATTGACACTTTTTTCCCCACAAAATATGGAGCAATGTACAGTTTGTTGTAACAAACCAAAACAATCAAATCCAAAATCCTCAATCTTTTTTCTTCTAGTTATTCTAGAAACTTTTTAACATTTTTGTACCATTCCCTAATCAGGATGCTTTGTACTTGCTTTTGCAATTCAGGACCAGAACAAAAGACTGTCAAGACAATCTCAAATGTAAAAATATACCTAAATTCTGTTGCACAAAATGGAGGGGGGTGGGAGGGGAGAATTGGCCTGTCTCTGTGAAGTACCTGTCTCACAGGAACAGGGAGCAGGGGGGGTGAGTAGTTCCCAGCCAGAATCCCCAGAAAGCCTGGGATGAGTGAGCCAGTCTTCAGTACAAACACATCTGAAAACTCTTTTGTGTCTGCCTTGGATTGTCTCCAAAATCAATTTCTTTATAGACTAAGACATAAGATGACCCAAGAGTTGGATCATAATACATATTTTCTGAGGACAGATGGAAGGAGAAAATTTGCATGAAACATTGTTTTCTCTGGGGTTTTCCAAAAGAGAAGGTAAACTTTCCTGAAGTGTTCTCCCAAATGTCTAAATTCTATTGGAGGCTGACCTCGAAGCACAAGAGCTGTGCAGTATGGCATTGTTTGGTATGAAAAGCTTCAGTTAAGAATAGTTTTGGAAGGACTTGTATCTAGAAAGGTCTTCTTGAAATTGTGTCAAACACCCATGTTAGATCATGGCAGCACAGGTGTAGGTACTCAGCTCAGAGTATCCCAAAGGGGAAAGGGAAAGGAAGAATTAACCTGTTCAATGCCCTATGACACTTCTAAAAAGTATAATAGAAGCAATGAAAAAACAGCTTCTTGATGTTTCATTAGGGACATTTATTTTTTGCCAGCAACCTGCGTGACCATGGAACCATATGTTCCTGCCACAGTTGTGTACCTGCATAGATTACAATACACAGTAAATATATATAATGTACAGTGAATGCATTGGAGGGGAAAAAGAAAAAAGGAAACAATTTCTGAGGTATATGTAAGAACCTTTCTGTCTTTTGTCACTAGTTGCCATTTGAAATTTAAAAGGAAAATGACTGTAAGCAGACTTGGAAAAATGCAAATTATTCTCCTGAGAGCAGCATTTTGACTAACATGACTCTCATTTTTTAAATTAAAATAGATATTCTTCCATGACATTATAATTAACTTGGTGATATTCAGTATTTATCCAATGAACCGTAAATATGCCTAAACTGTTTCTCTCAGGCAACTTCTCATTAAAAATCAATTACTTATCATGAAATGTGAAAAATAATTCAGGCACTACCAAAGTGCATGCATGATTACAATGAAAAACCTGTACCCTTTAAAGTAGGTATTGGTCCCCTCAAATACCTACCCAAACTGGGATAAAAAATGCCTCTTAAAAAACGCATGACTACAAGCCATAATATCTGGCTTCTTGGTAATTTTTTCTGGAAGTCCTTCACCTTCATTTTTAAATTTACAGAATGACAGAATACTTCAGTGTTGGAAGGGACCTCTGGGATCATCTAGTCTAACCTTCCTGCAAAGGCAGGGTAACCTAGAGCAGGTTATACAGGAACACATCCAAGTGGGTTTGGAATGCCTTCAGAGGAGGAGACTTCACAACCTCCCCGGACAGCCTGTTCCAGTGCTCTGCCACTCTCAGTGTAAAGTTCTTCCTCATGTTGAAATGAAACTTTCTGTGTTTTAGTTTCTGGTCATTGCTCCTCGTCCTGTCGCTGGTCACCTCCGAAAAGAGTCTGGCGCCATCCTCTTGTCACCCGTCGCATTTACTCGATAAATAACTTAATCACTCTGTGCTTCCATCAAGATATTAAAAACAGGGTCTTGAATAGTTAAGTTTCTGCCTGAGCACTTTGCCCTTCACGTCGTGTTCTCCCGACGGCGACAGCGAGAGACACTCGTGCCTGCAGCAGTGGGTTCCCGTCAGGAGCCCTTCAGGAACAGGGAAGGGGCAGGCTACAGGGGAGGTGTAGCCGTACCCCTGTGCCGCTTTTATGAGGCGGAGACCATGATCTCGGCAGCGCTACCCGCTCTTCCCAGCTCACGCCCGCCTCAGGCCGGCTCCGCCGCCGGGGCAGCCGGGACCGGGCCCAGGCCCAGCGCGGGCGGCCGCCCGCCCCCGGGGCGGTGCTCGGTGACGGGCCGGGAGCCGCGTTCCCGGCGTGCCGGGATGACGGAGGCGGAAGCGGGCCGGGCAGGATGTAGCGGCGCTGACAGCGGCTGCGGCGCCGCGACCTGCCCGCCCCTGCCGCCGGCCGGCCCCGCCATGGAGGTAACGCTGCCGGGGGAGAGGGGGCGCGGGGCCCTCGGAGGGGGGGAACCGGAGCTGGAGGGCAGGGGATGCTGCGTGACCTTGGGGTGCAGCATGGCGGGGCCGGGGAGGGTGAGGACCAGCCCCTTCTCCGCCTCCCCCTCCCGGGGTCCCTGCCCGCGGTGACGGGCGGGGAAGCCCGCGGGGCCCTGCGCCGCCTCCCGGCTGCCCCCGCGGGCGGCGCAGCCCCGGTGGGCGGCAGCTGCGCGGGGCCCGCCCGGGCCGCGGTGGGAAGGGGCGCTCCGGCCCTGCCCTGCGGAAATGCGAGCGCCGGGACGGGCTGCGAGGGATTGCTCCGTGCCCCTCCTGCTTACGGGGTGGGGACGTCGCGGTGTTGTCGGGGCCGGGGGAGAGCAGGCGGCGCTCGAAGGGACTCGAGGGGAGCGGCGCTCGGGTGACACGGCGGGTGCGCGGAGTGGCTGCTCTGAGAGAGCACCCACGGGCCGACAAGGGCTCCTGTTCCACTGCGGTGACACGCTGTGTTAACACCACGTCAGCTGTGAAACACCTACCAACACAAGCAAATGAATCGCTGGAGCGTCTGTATCTAGTGTAGCTTTCATAAAACACCAAGGCAAATCCAAATACCGCGTTGAAGAGTTTAAAGTTCATACAGTAAACTGACTCTGCTGGTAATGTCTGAGCTGCTCACGTTCTAATGGAGCTTCAGTGCTGCTGTTGAAGCGATTACAATTCAAAAAGTGTTTTGGTGTGACTTGGTACACTTAGAGTTGGTGATGCCTAATAGTTGCACATTGCTCAGAAAATTGCTTTCGGTGGTGGTCATTACTGCCACAGTTCACAACAAAGACTAATATGTTGCATTTGTGCATTGGTTAGGCTTTCTAAGGCTTTTTTTCTGTGTTAAGCTATTGCAAAAGTGAGGGACAGATAGCAGTTAAAATATATAGAACATGCTGAAATGTGGCATGGAAACACCTTAGAGTAGATGAAGTAGGCTTGAAATAAATTAAAAAAATGTGTATATATATGTGTATATATATATCAGTAAAGTATGGAAGCATACCCTGGTTTCAGAATGGTGGACTAGAAACCTAAATATCCTTGCAGTATTCAGTGTTGGGCTTAAAAGCATACTTACTGTCTGCTGGCTTGCAGCTTGGATGCACCTAATCAACGAGAAGTTTAGGGTCTTTTAGTAGCTCATTTTCCTTCTTGTTCTTCTATTTCAAACGGGTGAAGCACTTTACATGAACTGCCTCTGGGTTCTGTTACCAGAACAGCAAAACTGGATGTGTTGTTTTACATGATATGTGTTTCTGCCTCTGTATGTATTAAGCTAATGCTTAAAGGAGAGTAAAAATATTGTGAGAAAAAGATTCATCTGACCTTGCTGTAGTATGGAGAGACGTGAGCTGTTATTTTCTAAACAGCTGTACTTAATTATGCTAAGCATACTGCTTGTAGTGACAGTGTTTTGCTAAGTCTGCTGCTGAAATATTGAGTGTAACTTACACAAAGTTTTATGTACCAAGAGAACATGAAACTTAAACCTTATAGCTTTTTTGTAATGCTGTATTTATGTTTATGGGCATGTTATTTTTTAATAAGTTTGGTCTTGCCATCTGAAAAAAACCCCCCTTTTTGCCCATGTGATACATACATAAGTATAACTGCCTTTGTCCTTGGCTTGTACTTGAACTTGTATTTCTAATGATGATCTTTTTATTATCTGTATCCCCTGTTCCTCCTAAATTGTTAGTGATTCTCCATTCTCATAGTGTTCCGATTCAGTTTGGTTTTTCCTTAGTTTCTACTCTAAGGGTTTTGGGGGTTTTTTGGCAGAATAAAAAAAGTAGCAAAATAAAAGTGAAGGTATGTGTGTACACATACGTACACACACAAACATGTAGATATATAAAAATACAAATATTTTTTTATGTACATATACTCACGCACATATGATAGTACGAAGGAAGAAGCAGGGTAAAGATCAAAACTTGGAAATGCTACCCTTAATATATTGGAAGCGTCTATTCCATTTTCCTTCGCACCGTCATGGCTACATATGTTTCTTCATGTTCCTGATCATATGTAAACATATCTCATATAAATCACAGCAAAGTAATAAGAGCCTCCCAGATTAGATCTGTGGAAGTTTACAGAAGAAGGCATTATGCATGTATGTTAGGAATAGGGAGCCCAGAATATGCGAGCTTTTTCAGATACATTTGTCAGGCCAGCAATTACAGCAGTAACTAGTATGTTTAAAAAACAGAAAGAAAAGGGGGAGTTATAATTCAGGGTTTAAAAGAGTCTTGACTTTGGAGAGTCTTTTCAAATATAGTTTCTTAGGCAAACAATTTTAGCAGTACTAATGTGTTTAACAAACAAAAAATATATTGGGACTTTATGTGGTTCAAAAGGTCCTAAAGTTTGATTTAACTGCAGCCCCTCTACAAGTTTTTTTTTGTTCATACCTTTTTTTAATGTCTCTTTTCAGAATGAGGTAGTGAGTCACACTTTTTAAGCTGCTCGTAAATAAAATTATTTTTCAGTGCATCAACTCTAGATGTCAGTTCGGTAATGGAATCATTAGATCATACTGGTTTGCACATCAAGAGTTTTCTATTCTGCTGTTCTAATAATCATGGTAGCTCTTTTTCCGTTATGCTTCTGACTAGTCCCACAAATATCTTGTTTTTAAATTTTATTTTAATTTTTTTCAAGATAGTTACTGCAGATTGTACTTTATTTTGTTACAGGTTCAAGATGCTGGGCAGGATATGGTGGCGTCTTCTGGCACACCAGGATCAGGCAAATCAAAGGTAATCAATCCTCAAAAAGTTAATTTATTTGGATAGCAGTAGTTGAAAGAGTTACAGCTTAGCATGCAAGCTGTGACTAATACGAAGACATAAAGGTATTTTTAACATTTCCTGTCTTCTAGACAGGAAAAACTGATTTATAAATACTAGGATAAGGTATCTTGGAAAACATGCAGAAAAAAATCTCTTCTTGATATGTTCCCTTCTGTTATATTTGATAAATTATTAATAGCATCCAGTTTTGGCAGTAGTCTGATTCATAATGGTCACAGACAACTTTGAATGTATTGGAAGTAAATTTTAAAAATGACAATGTTAGGACAGTATGCTATTTTCAAAACATTTTTCAAATTATATTACTGAATTGTAATCCTTCCCAACTGAGTTTTCCTCTCTAACTGATGCTATCCAATTCTGTGCTCCAAAATTGTTTCAGAAAAGTACAGAATTAGGAGTAGTTTCTGTTATTGCACTTAGAATAACAGAATTGGATAACAGAATGGCAGTAACTTGGACTGTTTCTCTTCTTGCGTATACATGGTAAGAGTTTCTTGCCCTAAAATTCAACTTCTCAGAAGTCAGATGCTAAAATACCCTCTTTCTGTCAATGTTGGGATTAGAGGAAACTGATTTCTCTAATATGTACTTTTTTTACAGCTGGACACATTGCCCAAAGAAGACCTCATTAAGTTTGCAAAAAAGCAAATGATGCTTATACAGAAAGTGAAGTCAAGATGTACAGGTACCTTACTGGAAAGAGAACAATTTCTGCCTTAATGTTTGGTGCTATCTTACCTTTTCTAATATCACTGCATGTTTTTTATGGGTAGATTTAAATTCTAGGCAAATATCCTAGATTTTCTTTTCTGCAATTTTGCTGTTTATTGTGGAATGATAGGGTCTGAAGTCTTTAGAGTAAGAATGGGAAGAAAAAGAAGCATTGCTTTTGTCAGGTATGAAATTAAGTTTGATCTGGCAGTATGGGCATGACGGAACAGTGTAGCTTGCGTAAAAGTTGCAGTAGGACGTCATTGTCTGTTCCCCATATTGGCACAGGGATAAATACCTGTTGCTTTTCAGGAAGTAAATGGAAGGGGGAATGTCTGTGATAGTTTTTTGCATAATTAGTGCTGTTGCAGAGCACAGTGGCTTCTTTAAGATAGTTAGCTAGTTTCTATTTAATCATCTTGGACGGTGGCAGTGAGGTCCTGAGGACGTAGATGGATTGCCTTATAGGGCTAACGGGCTCCATCTGCCCGGGGA
>JAYRBT010000001.1:90089482-90121090 GCA_036023395.1 Myiotriccus ornatus
TCCGCGCACACTGTAACTCACCTAAAAAATCCAACGCGCAGGCTGGAAGGTGTAAAGACCTTCCCCGGTTCTTCGTTTGCGAAGGCGGGCCATATATATTTAATCATCTGCTGCTATAACAAGAAATTGTAAACTACTCCAAACAAAATTTTACGTTAACCACCTAAAAGTATTCTGTGTAAATCTGTGCTATCCTCCTCCGCTTTGCTGTCCCCTTTCCTCCAGTGGCCCGCTACTCATACTGGTGTCACTTCCCCTTGTTTGGAATTACAATTAATTAATTATGCTGACTGCTGGTAGCTGCCCAGTGAAACAAAAAGGATCTAGGGATGGGCTATACCAGGCTTTTCCTCAGTGGGGTTATTCATGAGACCTTGTGTTTCTGCCTAATGCCATTTTCAGAGAACCGGTAGGTACTGAGTATCTTTCCTCTGGCTTAAATTGATCATGAAATAGAAGGTAAGATGGTCATCAAAAGAATTTCTGTCTGTTGTCCCTCTGTCCAAACAAGGAAGTTTTGCTTCCTCAGAAAACCGTGCTCAGTGTTAGAACTGTAAAAGTACTACTGAATATTTGGCCTCTTTCCATTAGTCCTTTCTATCACTCAGTAACAAACAAAAATTGATGAAGTAAAAAACATCTCTGATTTGAACAAAAGTGTTGTTAGGCACTGGATTTACTAGAGATTTGCTACTGTGATGGAGCATCAATTCATGCTGTGAAATTTCTTTACTTTTTTGAGAACTGGAGAAAGAGATTGAAGAACTGAGATCTAAAGCAGCTACTGCAGGAGCTGATGATATTATTCAGGTATGAATACGTAATGAGTTTCTACTGTATTACATAAAGTTAGCTGAAATAAATCCACAGAAATAATATGGTAAATAGTAAATAGCTTTTAAACTATTATTTAAATTGCATGGATTTTATTTTCAGGAATATAAGGCATTTCCTAAAACCTTTTTTTTTCCCCTCCTCCCCCCAAGTCCTTCCTCCACTTGTCATAAATCCTGTTGGTTCTGTGAGGAATTATACAGAATAGTACAGTTTCCAGGGAGAACTTATCACAGTCCTTCAGTACTTGAAATGGGCTTATAAGATGGGGACAAAACTTTTCAGCAGGGCCTTTTGTGATAGGACAAGAAGCAAGAGGTTGCCCAGAGAGGTGAGAGATGCCCCATCCCTGGAAACATTCAAAGTCAGGTTGGACAAGGCTCTGAGCAACTTGATAGAGTTGAAGATACTCCCTGCTTATTGGAGCTGGTTTGGACTAGATCACCTTTAAAGGTCCCTTCCCACCCAAACAATTCAATAAATGTCCCCAGCAAGACTTTTTCCTTGTGTAGCTGGTTAGACAGGCTTTTGTTTAGTGTGGAATGACCATTGCAGAAAGACTTCAGCCATTTAGAAGACTTCTGAGACAGTCATATGATGAGATTAGAAATACATAATTAAAGTTGCATGTCACAAGAAGTACTTTTGGGAAAGTAACTCAAATAGTTTTGATGTGGCAAGAACATGTAATTTTCAACATAAGGGTCATAGCATATGAAAGTGAAGATTGGTAGTGAGGAGGACTTTATCAATTACAGAATCGTTTTGAATAATTTGGAGGGACAATTCTACAGAAAGTGGACTTCCCCACCACCACCTGGTGATTAAAAATGAGCTGATCACAAGTAGGATTTTTAACAGAACCAACATCATTGTTTGAGTCTACCTATTTCATATCAGTCTTATTTGGGCTGAAAGTAATTTTTAAAATCAGACTGTGTTTAATTGACAAAAAGGGTCATAATGAATGTGTGAGTTCCTACATTTTTCAAAAATCATTGTTTCCATTGTTAACAAACTCCTCTTTCAATGATCTTTCTCATTTAATATTAGGCTCTCACAGAAAGACTGGACGTTGTACTTCTGGAAAAAGCTGAAAGTCAGCAGCAGTGCATAGCTCTGAGAAAAGAAAATACTCAAATAAAGCAAGAAGGGGAGGTATTGAAAAAAGCCATGGAATAGTACAAAAATATTTCAGAATTCTGTTTATTTTCTAGGTTTGCTTGTTGTGTTTTTAATTTTGACCTTTTTCTTCACTTACCTGTGTTTGATCTTTTAAAAAATCTAAAAAGATCTAAAGGCTTCATATATTAAAGCACATTTTCTCTGTACCCCCTAATCCGTAGTAATAAATATAAAATTCATATGTACGTCATCTAGATCCACAGCTGCAAAAAGAATTCAGTCTTTGTATTAGCAGCCTACATATGTTACAGTTTCAATCAGTCATATCTGTCTTTTCACAGGAGATAGGAGGTTTACGTTTAGATATTCATAAGGACCCTGTCAGCTAAGGCATCTATTTTATATCAATAATCTCAATTAATAATAAAATGAAGAGTGAATTGCTTGCGATCAATGAACAATGTTATATTCCAGATACTTGAATTTGATGTACTAAAAGTAATTTGATCTTTAATATGTTATTAGGGTAGTTGCTAAAGCTGAAGTCTGTCATGAACATTTTGTGAAATTATTCTGGTAAACATGATTTAGGACTTAGTTTTCCTTTCTCCTTCTGCAAATGTTCTTGTACTCTGTTGTGTTAGAATTGTCTTAATATAGTTAGATATTTAAAAACTATAGCAATAAGGACTCCTATATTTTCTAATTTGTTATTGTAAACAGTTCATTTGAAAATTCTGTGTGCTAAATTACCAGTATTTAATAACTTGCTTGTTTGTTTAGGCTGCAGTGGCTAAGACAGAAGAATTGCAGAAGCTACTGGAACAATCAAGTATTGACTCTCTGGAAGAAATAAGAGCTTTGAAGTGTGAATTAGCAAATGCACAATGCAAGCACAATGAGGATTTAAAAAAGCTGAAAATGGAATTAGATGAACAAGTGAAAAAACAAATGGAGCTGATGGAACAGGTTGAACATCATAGTGACAGTCAAAAAGAAGTTACGAGATTACAAGATGACGTCCAGAGAATTAAATCTACTTACGAGGAGCAAATTTTGTGTCTGAGCAAGCAGTTGGAAACTGTGAGTGAAGACAAAACCAAAGAAGTAACAAATCTGCAAGAAACTATTAAAACCAACTCTCAGTGTTACCATAATGAAATCAAAAATCTGAATGAAGAGCTTGAAAAATTAAAAATTGCCCATCAGGAAGAAGTATCAGAATTGATGCATCAGATTGAAATATCATCTAAAGAAAATGAAGAAAAGCAAAATCAAATAAATGAGTTACAGCACAATTTGGCAGAAAAAAATGCAAAGGATAAAATGCATGCTCATACTGACCAGCGTGAGTACGACTTGGAGCAGCTGAGAGAAGTCTTAAATAAAAATGTAGAAAACAGGATAGATGTTGCAGATACACCAGAAGAACCTTGTGTAGAAGCGAAAATGGAAGCAAAGGTTAGGTACCTGGAGCATAGTTTAGAAGAACTCCAGTCCCAACATAGTATATTAAAAGATGAGTTAACTTACCTGAGCAATGTCAAACTAAAGCTGGAAGAGGAAATCCATCGCATAAAGGATGAGTACTTTCATGAGCGGGAAGATCTGGATTTTAAGATAAATGAATTGCAGCTTACTAAAGAAGATTACTGCAGTGTAATTGAAAAACTAAAATTGGAGCTTCAAGCAGCAAGACAGCACTATGAATCTGCTGTAAAAGAACATAAATTAGAGATTCAAACTCTGAAAGAGCAACACAAGACAGAAATTTCTGAATTAAATGAAACTTTGTTATCTGGTTTTGAAAAAGAAAATAAGGTATTAGTTTTTGAAATACAGGAGCTTAGAGAACAACTTGAAAAGCTAACTCAGGAGAAAGAAGAAGCAGTGTCCAATTACAACAGCCTGAGAGAAACAATGGAAACTCTCCAGGCTGAGCTAGGTGAATCTGCTGGAAAGATCAGCCAGGAGTTTGAATCAATGAAACAACAGCAAGCTTCTGATGTCAGTCAACTGCAACAGAAACTCCGAGCTGCTTTCAATGAAAGGGATATTCTTCGTGAAACTGTAAATCGCCTCCAGGAAGAAATAGAAAAATTGCCATCCAATCAGCTAGAGGTAGAAGAACTTAAATGCAAAATCATTAGTCTTCAGGAGGACAATAATGCAATAACAAGCTCCATCAACCAAAAAGAGATTACTATAAAAGAACTGGAAGAGAAGATTGTTGCTCTGACTGATCAAAACAAGGATATTTTAAATGATGTAAAATGCTTGGGTGAAGAGAGAGAAACGCTTCAGGAAAGGTGCAAGCAAGAGGAAGTTAAAATTCAGGAACTTCAGCAAGAAGTAGATGTTGCTAACCAGTACAATAATGACCTGACGAAAAAGGTAGAGGAATTAACAGAGAGACTGAATGAAGCTTTAACTACAAAGACTGAAAGTGCTGAAATGCTAGAGCAACTGGAAAAACAGATTGAATCTCTGGTACATGATAGAGAGCGGCTTTCATCTGAAGTGTGTACTCTTCGTGAGGAAAATAAGAAAATAATTCAGGAAAAAGGTGAATTAAGTGAAGAGCTGGGAAAGATTACATGTGAAAAAGATGGTTGGTTAGTGTTGAAAGAGCAGTCTGAAAACTTAGAAAAGAAACTACAAATGATGACTGCAGAAAAAGACCATATATCAACATTACTTGAAAACGAACAAAGGCATTCATCCCTTGTGAGAACTCAGCTGTACCACCTACTTGAGCAAGTGGGGTCCAGCATTTCAGATTCTAATGAGGAATATGATTCTCTTAACTTGTTAAAAATTGCAAGTGAATGCTTGTCAAAAATTAAAGAAGAGCAGTGCCTTGCTCTGCAAAATGAGGAGGAAGTAATTCGTTTGCAGCGGGAAGTTGAGAGACTAGAGGAAGAAAATGCTGCTCAATATAGAGAACATAGAACTCTGATTCAGGATTTTGAAAAAGAAAAGGCTCTCTTGAGAGAGGAACTGGAAGGAGTGTTGTCTGAAAAAGAAGCTCTTCATCACGATATTCAGGAGCTGAAGAATGCCAGTGAGAAAACAAGGATTGAAAATCAAGATCTTTTAACTAATATTGAAGACATCACTCAAAAACTTGCTTTTTATGAAAGTCCAACACAAGAACAGGAAAAACGATTAGAGAAACAAGACGACTTAAGTTTCATTCTGGAACAAAAGGAAACTGAACTTAGAAATGTGCAAGACGAACTGAGTTCTCTAAAGGTTATATTTTGTTATTGAAGTATACAGACTAAACCTCTAAAGTCTTCAGAATTAAGGTTCAAAAAATACTTTCAATTCTCTCTTTTCTTCTTTTATTTTTTCCCCCCTTGGCCTGAAAGTGAGTTCCCTTTCTGGAAAGCCCATCTAGCATCTCAAAGTCACCTCCCTGGCCCCAGGAAAAAAAAAAAAAAGAAACCAAACCAATCATAATGCTTCTTTGACAAAAGTTACTTGTACTTGAACCTTTCTTCCTATAAATAGCCCTCAAAGCGATCATTTGACTAGATGGACAAACTGACCTCATCGTTTTTCACCTCTTAACTTTCTATGACTCCATCTCAAACAAAACTGCTTGATCTGCATTAGCTCCTCCTAACTTCAGGTCATGGGAATTGCTGGCTGTGTAAAACTGACAGCTGCAGAATTAATGGTCTCCCATTTTTTGTCTTTGGACAGAATGGAAAGCAGCTGTTAAAGCGTTGGAATGTTTTGCTTTCAAGTAACTATGCTTTCACCACGCTGATACAAAATTTCTCTTAAAGACTTTCTTGGTAGTAAAAATGTAGGTAATTTTAGCTGTAGCTGAAACTTCTGGTTGCTTGTTAGGGAAAAAACAAGTATCACAAAGAAATTTTTGTAATACTTCTTATATCTTTGTTTATAATACAGAATTTAATGGAGAGAATGACTGAGAAAACTGATCAACAGTCGTCAGTAGCAGAGCTTCAAGAAAAAATTGGTATCTTCCTCACTGTTCTCTTTTATATAAATTATTTGGGTTCTTTGGATTGTTAGTTTTTCTTTTCATAATTGTTCTGTATTTCCTACAAGCCAAGGACGATGGAGAAGTAGATATCAATGCAGCTTCCTGCTAGGAAGCTATTCTTTCCACTAGGGATTTAAAATATTGTTAGCAATTTTAAGTTGGATATGATTTGATATTTCTTAAGGCTTTTTCTTCCTGTCTACATCTGGCTATAAGCAATGTAGTGGATTTAATCTTTATTTTTTAAATATGGGAAGTGTGTGAATAAGAATTCCTGAGGCTGCCAAGAGGAGAAGGAAGCAACACTTTGCCAAAACTACTCTTGCCTCATTGCAGTTATCCCAACACATTAGCAAGAATATGGTTCTGAGTTGTTAAAATTTATGTAGAAATAGACAGGAATATGGCTCCTAATGTTAACTGTGACGGAAGACTCTGAAACAGGGAAAGTTTCTCCAGGGAAAGATTGTCCTTAAGCTGTCTGTATGTTTAAGCTTGAAATTAAATGTTTAACTGAATTGAACACTTGAACATCTATCCTTGCTTTATATTTTGTTTGGTCTTAAAGTCATGCTGATATTTGTGTTCGAATTGAATTTCATTTCATTTCTCATGAAGAAATAAAAAGGTGTATTTTTTTAATTTTCTTATTTATTTTTTTTAGGGAGGCTGGAAAAAGAATCTGCAGAAAAAGGAGAGAAGCTAAACAAAATTAAGGTTGTTGCTGTGAAAGCAAAGAAAGAATTAGATGCCAGCCGAAAAGAGGTACCTTGACTGTTTCCTAATATGAAGAACATGCTGCATGTGGTGTTCTATTTTAATGATACAACTTCTTTTTAAAAAGATGCAAGCTCTGAAAGAAGAATTGGAGTTGGTTCAGTCAGAAAAGGATCAGTTGTCTGCTTCAATGAAAGAAGTAATTCAAGGAGCTGAAAGCTATAAGGTAAGAATAGTACTGCATTTATGAAAGGCAGTTAACTATCAGAAAATACTTTGGTGTTGAAACCTAGCCTGGATATTGCTATTTACTTGCATAACTATGTTTGGCAAAAGAAATTGTGTCAGTGCAGTTGGATACCAAAATCAAGAAATGTAAGGTTCTGTTAAGGGAACCAACTGCTGTCAGAAGAAAACAAGGCACTTGCTTTCTACTGGAATGCTGTTGCTAAACCTTTTGAATCTAGCGTCATACATCAAACATCATACATTAACAATGTGTTGCTGAGGCAAAACATAAATCCTGACAAATTCTTCAACATACATGATACTGAAGATCAGTTTGAAAATCCTTAAGTGATAAAGACATGAACTAGTATTCCTCTGGGAGCATATCTCTGGGCACATCAAGCAGTAGCAGGTGACAGTCAGCATTGCTTCAGCAAGAGAAAGCTCTTCCTCATAAGACTTACGAGGAGGAACATAATAAGAGCCTTTCAGTATCTACAAAGACATTATCAGGGACAGAGAATCAGGTTATAAATGGTGGTGCAAGACAAGACAGTAGTCTTAAATTGAAATGAGGTACATGGATACATGGATAAACATTTTTAGCCTATGAGCTGGTTGAGCTTTGGAACAAATTGCCCAAGGAAGTGGCACCATCTCCATGCTTGGAAAGACCTGACTGGACTAAGCTCTGAGTTATGAGGTCTGATCTCACTGCTGACCCTAGTTTAAGCAGAAAGTTGAATGTAGACCTGCTGAGGTCTCTTCCAGCCTGAATTATTCTAGAATTTTATTACCTGAAAAGGGTTTCTCCCAGAGTTTGTAGTGGAATAATAGCATTAATTTCACTGTGATGTTTCTGGTGTTGCAGTAAGACAACTCATATACTGAAATATCAGGAAGATAGGTAGGCCTCTGAGATGCATGTGCTTATGCAATATATATATATAGTAAAAAAATTTGATTTTGTGTATGTATTTGTTAAGAATCTTTTGATGGAATATGATAAGCAAGGAGAACAGCTGGATTCTGAAAAAGGCAGAGCAAATAGTCTTGAACGTCAGATAGATGACCTCACAAGACAGCTACAGGTGTCATCCCAGCAGGTCAGTTCTGTATGTGGGTCTGATGTATTGATAATTACTGTAAAAATCCTATCGAGTGTAAGTTTTAATCATATCATTAGTTAGTACTGTTTTGTAGCCTAAGTCTGTTTTGAATGGTGACTTGTAATTCAGGGTGGTTTGTTTGTTCTTTGTCAACATCTGATATCTTACCTGGGCCATGACAAAGGTAAATATATCTAGGGTGTTTGGCTTTGTCAGCAGAAAGAGTTTAATCTGCTCCAGGTCAACTTACAGGAAAGAGCAGGTGTTTATCTCTGGCTTTGTTGGACCATACAACTCTGCTACAAGTATCAAACTTGCACTATTTGTCTGATTGCACAGCTACACTTCTCATGAAGTGCAGTAACCTTTATCTGAGAAATGTTTTTCTTCTATTTCTTCAACAAAATGTGGGTTTGGGTATTTTTTCTGTTTTTTTTTTTAATTTATATAATCAACAGAATATTTGAACATAGTAAATTAATCATGGGGCTTTGCATTTTCCACAAGGATGAGACTTTAGGATGCAGAGTACCATAATATCATTCAGAAGAGTCTAAAATTGTAATTAAGCAGCTGTGAGACACATTTTTGCAAGGGTAGCTGCAATGAGTTTGGTATTTAGGATTTAAACTCCCAGGCCCCATACACTGAAGATTTAGCTAGGCCACCATTTCCTTGTAAGCACAAACCAGTAGTGTAAAACGTAGGAAGAAATAAGGAATTATATTCTGCCTGATTATGCAGGCATTGAATTTTTCGATTTTGTTACAAAGAAACAGTTCTTACTATGTACAATCTCTTGGAAGTCTTGGTGGTTCAATAAGGTTTGCAGTTCAGTCTTTTTTAGGTATTAGTAGTATGATCATTTATTTATAAATACAGCATCTGTATCTGGAGTGGGACAATAAGTATTAAAAGAAGTATTGCATTATTGCGAGACGAAGGTGATTCTTGCAGAAAGAATAAATCTGGAGGGTTTTTTTTCAGGTTTCTTTTAATTCTAGCCATCTTACAGAAAGCTGGGCAAATTAACTCTGAACAAAATAATCAAAATGTGCTAGTGACTTTAATTTAGCCTATGTTTAGCCTGTTTCCTAATCTGGTTTAAAACAATTAAGCTGGACAAGACTCATCTGTAGGAGTGTATATCTTATCTGACAAAAATCACACGCAAGTTCAGCTTATGTTTTTATCTTTTCACGATGACAATTTCAGCATGATCAGTTACGCTCTGCTAATGAAGACCTCCTGGCTCGTGTTGAAACACTGCAAAATAACTCTAAGCTGCTGGAAACTCAGATATTGGAGATGCAAAAAGCCAAGGCAAAGGCTGACAAAGAACTAGAAGCTGAAAGGCTTTTAAAAGAACAGAAAACAAAGGTAGTAGTGTCAAGACAGTGAATGGGCTGAAGTGTTACTTTCACTGGATGTGATTTCTGTTAGACCTTGGTAAATTGTGGTTTTATAGATCAAGTTCCATGCTTTCTCTTTCTGTTACTTGACTGTCTTTTTTGAAAACCTTGTCTGATCACTGAAAGAACTTTGCAAGGCCGTCAATTGGAATAGACTGGGGGGTGTTACTGAATGTGAAAATCACTTCATAATCTTTCGAGTTTTTCTCTGGTTCCTAGTAATTTCCTGAAAAAAAGAAAGAATTATCTTTGTACAACCTAAGCATGTGTGTCTATAAGTATAAACAGATGCTGACATCTATTTTGAAATTGGACTGCATAACTAAGAAGTATTTAAATTTCAGGAACATAGTGGTGCTCTCCGAGAAATGGAGGAGCTTCAGATGCAACTTCAGAAGGAAAAGAAACTTCTGCAGAAAACTATGCTAGAACTAGAGCTGGCCAGAAAGGTAGGGCTGGTGTTTTTGTTAGTGCTTAGTGGACTACCAAAGATTTTGGCCTATCTTGCTGTGTTGAACGTCCTCCCTTCCTGTTCTGAGGATTATAAAGCCTGAGGTGTGTAAGAGGGAAAATGTGAGAGCTTTTGCCCCTGGTTTTGTACTGGAGAGCTGATGCGTACTTTTGGGTTTGGTTTTGTTGGGTTTATTTTTTATTTTTGTTTGTTTGTTTGTTTGTTTTAACTTGGGTTATGTGGCCTGTCATGGGTAGAAGTAGGAAGAGAATTTAGATGTCTGGGGTACATGTATAGTACACTATTCAGAAATCGCCCTTGTTTAAGGGCACAAACTAATATCTACAAAATACCTACTGATAAAACTTAAAGATAGAAACAGGTTTTTCAAACCTTCTGGTTATTGTCTGAAAACAGATTATTTACTGAGCATATGGAAACCCGATGGATGGGTGTTGCTTATGGATATGGATAGTGAAAAAACTTTTGTTAGATGTGCAATATAATTTTTTATATAATTAAAAAGCCTTAGCAGACAAAGCTAATTGTAATCTCTACCTTCATCATGTGTAACTTGCAGGATGCTCAGAAGAGTACACTGATGGATATGGAAATAGCTGATTATGAAAGGCTAGTAAAAGAACTTAATCAGAAGATTACTGATAAAGACAGCAGAATAGAAGATCTTGAGCAAGAAACAAGTATTCAGAAACAGAAGCAAGAGACTCTACAGGAAGAAATAAGTGAGTAAACTATAAACAGCAAAAGTCACTATGGTATAGTTAGTAATGGTAAAAAATGCAATTCAGAAACAACTTTTCAAGTCAATAAGTGAGAATAAGGTTTGCAAGGAATACTAAAGAGTTACACTGGAAAAGTAATTTTGACTTTAAGGAAATTTTACTAGGTTATCATCCAGTATTCAGCAGTTAAAAGCCAATTTGCCTGCCTGATACACTGTTTCTTACCTGATGAAGTTATTCATAAGTTCTGAATGTTGGTGATGGGTTTCATCCTAATATACCACATTCATAAAACTTTACTAGTTAGCATGTGGTTAAAATTTAATTTCTTCCTATCCTTAAGTATAAGTCTTAGAACCATTTCACTTATTTGACAATCTTTGTTGTAATTTAGACAAAGGATACTAAACTTACTGTAAGCTGCTTGTTTGCAGCTCTTAAGGAATCTGTCAGAATTTGCTTAAATATTTTTCAGTATTTTTAAGGAAATACAGGAGGGGATGTTTCCTTTGCATAAAACTGTTGTTTTCTGCATTAGAATTCCTTCAGTCAACTATGCAACAGGATGAGGAAAGAAATGCGAAGATAAAACAACTCCTGGTAAAAACCAAAAAAGAACTGGCTGATTCAAAACAAGCTGTAAGTCCAGACGTTAATGACTGTGTGTTCCGTTTTTACATTAACTTCAAAAAACAGGCTAGTAGCTGAATTATTAAGTTGCTGAGGTTCATGTAGTTTTTAATATCCAGGTAATTTTATCTTGCAGGAAAATGATCATCTAATGTTGCAGGAATCATTGAAAGGGGAACTGGAAGCCAGTCAACAGCAAGTGGAAGCCTATAAGGCAAGAAACTTCACTTTTTTTTAGTGTAAGGTTTCTCATTTAAGTAATACATGTGTGCTTTTTATGGGCAAATGGAATATAGAATGAAGAACAAAAAGGTGTTATTTTTACTACTAAGTTATTTTTTCTTAAATTAAATTAGTTTTGTCTGTTTATTGCTTTCCCCAGATATTTTCCCTGTGGCTTTCTTTAAACAGATTTGCAGCCTTTTTCCTCTTTCCCTTTCCAGCAAAGGAGAGGACTGTGGAGTTTAAAGCTTGCAACTGGGATATGTTTTAAAATGATTCTTTAAAATGGAAGTTATTCAATTTAAAAACAAAATAACACAACATAGCAAAAATCTTAAGTGTTGTCTGTCTGTATAAATTTTGTTGGTTGGGCAGAATAGGAATTGAATGTAATGAAAGTAGCAGGGAAGTGAGAGAGGCTGGCTTTCTTAAATGCTGCCACACCACCATCATAATTTTATCTTGAGTTGTCTCTTTAAGCAACATAATTCTATTAAAAATTATTACATGGTAACCCATGTTTATTTTTTATTCTATTTTTATTGGATTTTAATTTTCTATTCACGAATTCTGTGCAGGAATTACTATAGTAGAATCCTGTGTTCTCAGTGGCATGTCTCCTTGGAGAAGAACACCTTTTGTTATAGTTCAGTTTTCAACTGACTTTTTCAGATTCAAGTGGCTGTTCTGACATCAGAAAAGCATAAAGTTCAGGAACAGCTGCGAACGTCTTCAGAGCAACACCAGCGTACGATGAGTGCTTGCCAGCAAAAAATTGCAACCCTGCAAGAAGAGTGCAGGGCAGCCCAGGTACTCTAGTGGGAGAAGTAATCTTAGAGACTTTAGAAGGGAGGTTTACTGCACTCGCTGTCTGCTTCTCTAAAAATACTTTGCAGACCTTACTCTTCCCTTTTCGTCTGTCAAGGATTTGGGAATTATCCCAGTGCTTAAGATAATTGGGTGGTGGTATAAAGGACAGGACAGACTGTGTACTGGTTGTCATGCATCACTTGTGGAACATCTGGACTGCACACTTATATTTCCATTAGGGAAAACCTTGCAGTGGTAGTGAGGAGTTGGAGTGTATTTAAGATGATCAGCAAGTATACACTCAGGGAAAAGAGAAGTCTTTAAAGAGAAGGGGACAGCAAAAAAAAGGAATATAATTTGCTTCATATAAAACCAGCAAACACAGATACCACTTCAAGAAAAAAAAAAGCTATGAAAAATATATTTGCCAGCACCCTTTAATATGCTGAAATCTGAGCAGCTTCTTAATTGGCAGCTGAACTACATGCAAAGCTTACACTATTGCTGAGGGTTTTTTATTATTTATGGGGTTTTTTGTCCGTATGGCACTGTATTAAATGTTCCTAGAATGTAGTGTTTGCATTGGAGACAGATTCAGAATATAGTAGGACTGCTATGTTCAAACTACCTTTATGGAGATTACTGTACTACTCTGTGGTCTCTGTTGTATGATAGGTATGCAACCTGCAGGTGAGTAATAGCTGAACTTTACAAAATCCTCCTTTTGAAGGTGAGAGCATTTTAGTTATCTTGGGGGTGACTACTGAACCCGTGAGCTTGTCCTAAGACCCAAGAAAGAAAATGTGCACGTGCAGCTTTTCTAGAGTAATATATAAAATGAGTACTTGAAGGATGGGAATGATTCTTGTTGTATAGTGTACAGTCAAGGATGAAGCTACTGTGTTGCAGTTTTCTGAAACTCATGCTATCAGCTGAATTTAGAAGAAAAGACAGACCAAACACCTTTACAATCAACTAAAATATTGTATCTTGTTCTTTGTAATACCACTGCAAGACTGATTTAACTCCTTAAAATTATGCAAAACTTTAAAGCATATTAGATTTTTGTCACCTCAGCAGTATAAGAGGGCAACAGAATTATCCCTTTTTTTTCCTTCACCATTGCCTTCATTTAAAGCTGTTGACAGAACCCTTTGCTTTTGAATCTCTCAGTTGAATGCAGTTTTTGAATTTTCAGGTATTCTTTCTTTTCTTTAATACTAGTATGTTGAAAATTAGTGTCTCAAGTTTCACATTTTGTGATACTTAAATTCTAAAGAAACATGATCTGTTATGGTAGTCACTGTTTTAATTATCCATTTAAAAGAAGAAAATGCAGCATGTGTTTTTAATTTATTTCCCCATGTAAAATACATTTCATTTTAGAGAAATAAGGGGGGAGTACTCAACAGCATAACTTGTTAAGAGTTTGTTTTCTATGTGATAGGCTGAACAAGCATCCGTTACGTCGGAATTTGAGAGCTACAAAGTCCGTGTTCATAATGTTCTAAAACAACAAAAGAATAAATCTGCTTCTAGGACAGAGTCTGAAGGAGCCAAACAAGAGAGGTAAAACTAAAATTTCTATATGCATACAGAAAAATACGGATACTCAAAGTTATTGAGCTTGCCTTTGCTAATTTCTGACCAACAAGGGAATTCCACTAACTGGCTCTTTGCTTCGATACAGAAAATATAAGAAGGGTGCAGTGTGCTTCCCCAGTTACTTTGGTTTGAAGTTTTTTTGTTTGGTTGGTTTGGTTTGGGTTGTCTTTTTTTAATCCAACTGTGGCTCTGCCTAGCTGAACAGAAGAAATATCAATTTCTACCATGGTGGTACTCTGTAATTTCTAATGCCTGGATTTATCTTTTTAACAGTTATTTTTGTGTAGATTACCTGTTGTTACAGCCAGAGGGGAAGTAAGGTGCTAGGAAGTTTCATAAGAATGTCGTGAGCAGAAATTAGCCAGCATATTCTGTGTAGACTTGACATGTCATTTTCTCTGCCATGAAGTATTGTAACCAAGTACCACTTGCAACTAAGAAGGAAAGAGCAGGTTGGTACAGTTCAGCTGAGTTCACTTTGAACTTTTTCAGGAATGAGTGGTTTAGTATAGGTAAAGTTCTGGCTGCCAATTCAGTCATCAGTTCCAGCAGAGTTATGAAATACTGTTGTCGAATCAGCTGCTGCATGAGGAAAGACTTGGAGGAAAAAGTTACACTTCCAAAAGGTCTCTAAAAATCCTTTTAACTATAGTAATAAGACAGGTAAATTCAGATTCATTTTGGAAAGTGGCTCAATTAAATGTAAAAGTCGATCAGTTTCTGTAAGTTACTGTTATAAGTCATTGATGGTTGCCCTTGGTGACAGACTGGGTGTTTCTGTGTGAGATGTCAAAATTCATTTCTGACCATCTTCAAACAGTACCTATAATTGCAGCCAAAAATCCACCAGAGGGCGACTCGTGCTTTGTTGGAGGACTTTGGTTTTATAGTTGGTTTGGGGTTTTTAAAAACATTCCTGTCTTTGAAGCAAGTGAACTGCAACAGTTGCATTTCTCTGTCTCTTCTTTTTGAAGAATTATAAGAAGTTCTAATATTGTTATTTTTTTGTGAGGGAGTGTCACCTTGGAAACAAATTTGTCAAGTAATAAACAGGTGACAAATGGTTAAAAAGAAATTATTTACAAGTATCAACTCTTAAGATTAATGAGATATACAATTCATGAGATAATGGAGATGTCTGCATATATAAATACAGAAAGCATAAAAGGAGAATGTATGTGGCTTTAGACTCTTTATTCTTTGTGTATCTGATTTTGATTTGTTTCTGACCAACTGAGTTTATCTGTTTTTATAAATTTAATGTTGCTTCCTAGTACTTTGCTCAAAATATACTCCAACCATTTGTCCCCTGTATTTGGTCTCATTGAACTAATGTGCATTTACTAAACAAACCAAAAAAAGCCTCTACCGCTTCTAAGAAGAACCTTTTCTCCCAGCTGAATCCCACATATTATTCTCCTTCTTTCTTGTCCCTCCAAACCAGCTTGAAGTAGAAAGTAATGTCAGTCACTCTTTCTACCCCAGTAGTTGCATTCCCAGCAGTTCAAATAGGACGTGGTAAACCTATTTGTGCCTGTATTGAAACAGGATCAGAAATTTGCTAATTGCTTCTTCTGTAGTCACATTCTAAGATATTTTGGTCATGGTGCTGTATTGAATTAATTAATAAATAAGCAATTTGGATCAGCTATCCAAAATGTTGTGGATGTAGTATAGATTCTGAATTATTCTATAATTATTTGTAAATGTATGTCATGTATTTCTTTTTTTTTCCATGTGCAGAGAACAGTTGGAAATGGTGATAGATCAACTTAAAGTTAAGCTGCAAGATGCTCAGCACAACTCACAGATGAATGCGTCTGAACTCCAGGCACTGCAGTCTGAACACGACACCCTGCTGGAAAGACACAATAAGATGCTGCAAGAGACTGTTGCAAAAGAAGCAGAACTCCGTGAAAAGTATGTTCTACTGGTGAATAGACACAGATATTTTGTGTGAACTTTAAGAACTGTGCATGTAGTGGTGTATAACTGTACTTCTCAAAGAAAGGGCACATGATTGAGAAAGTTAAAGGAATTTTCAAAAGGATTGTTTGCTATTTTTCATGAGTCATCAGAAGTTTCAATAATGAAAATGAAATAGTAGCTGATAAGGGAATTTGAGATTTCTGCAAGCTTTTTACCTCTTAGCCATCAGATTTGAAATTTAACATTTTTTAAGCACACTGACTATTTTAAAATCCAATGCTCAGCACTACATTTGTGTTCTACTGCTCAACTAAATTTTAGGGATGTTTTCTATTTAAAAAATAGAAAACATCCCTAAAATTAGTTATATGCAGAGCAAACAATTTCACTGACAAAATATCCAGTCCTGTGTTCACCAACTGCCTTTCTTGCAGAAAGTACTAAAGTACTGGATTTTAAGTCTGTGCTTGCCACAGTCTTAATTTGCTGTTTCATTCAAAATGAAAGGAATCTGTTTAATCTGTATCACATGGCATGAGTACCTCGTACTTGAGCTCCTCACAAAGGGTCTTTCCTTTGTCTGTAGAGGGTACGAAGAAGTTCACAGGAAATATTCAGTAAAAATTACAGCTTAGTATTAGGAACTGTTGAATTCTTGTCACCATCTTTGTACAGTTTTATCTGTTCCTGGTAGCCAGATGATGGCTCACTGTAATCAATCAAATTATGTCCTTCATTTTTCTGGAAACAACTCATTTTACAGTAGGTTCCCTTTATACCTGGAGAGACTGCTCTTTGACATGCTGGCTCTGTTTAAGTCCATATGCTTATAAGGGCAAGTCCTATGCTTGGTCTTTCCATACATGCACTTGTTTAATTGCTTGTGACAATTTTGTTGTGCTTCTGGAGTACCTCCAAACCAAAAAAAAACCCCAACAATTGGTGAGTTACTGACATCTTTCTTTCTAACAGCTACACTCTTCTGCCCTCTTCTGCCCTGAAAGTTGAAGCTTAAAAAAATTAAACTTAGCTTCTTAGAAACCTGTGTTTTTAGAAGTCCTGCATAAGTGTTTGGTAAATAAATGTTATAAGAAGTGGAGTAGAAGGTAAGTGACATGCCCTGTATGACACTATAACCAGTCATGTTGCAATTCTAGAATTTAAGAAGGTTTAGAGCACAGTGTCTCTAATCCTGACTTTTTTTTCCCCAAATATGTCTGAATTTTATGTTCTAAAATAGAAATCAAGAGTTTCTATAGCACAGTACATTCAAATGATAGGTAATCAGCATAACTTTTTCAGTCTTAGATTTCCCCTGTAGAAAGAGGAGTTTAAATGGAAAAAAAGTTGCATGGTCATTCTAAGATAATCATACACATGAAAATTGAAAGCTGCTTCAAACTCTAAAAATTTTGAAATTTAAAAATTGCAGTGTTTTGCTGTGTATGCTGTTTTCAGACTCTGCACAATACAGTCTGAGAACATGGTCATGAAAACAGAGCACGCGCAGATGTTGAGTCAGCTGACAGCCCAGAATGAAGCTCTCCGGAACAATTTCAGAGATCAAGTCAGGAACCTGCAAGAAGAGCACAGGAAAACAGTAGAGACACTTCAGCAGCAACTCTCCAGAGTAGAAGCTCAGCTCTTCCAACTCAAGAGTGAACCAAGTACTAGAGGTAACTTCCAGGCGCAGTACCAGGGTTTCTTGAGTTAGTTACAAATCTGTGCACCTGAGTCTGAATCTAAAACTTGCTTACAGTGTGTGATTCTGTAAATTACCATAAACCTTTTCTGGAGACTCTGCAGCATGCCATAGCTGCAGCATGCCATAGCCCACAGATACCAAGTAAGGAATGTGTCTTTTTTATTACTTACTGTCCCTTGAGAATCTTAAGGTCCTTGAATGCATTCACAGGAGGGCAACAAAGCTGCGGAAAGAGGTGGAAGACTACCCTGTGAAGAGTGGCTAAGAACTCTGGGTTTGCCTAGTCTGCAGAAAAGGAGGGAGGGGCAACCTCATCACTGCCTTAGAGATTCCCAAGGAGGGGAAGTAAAGAGGGAAATGCTGAGCTCTTCTCACTGGTACCCAGTAATAGGATGTGTGGGAATGGTTCAGAGCTGCCCCGGGGAAGATTCAGACTGGACGCTAGGAAGTATCTTCTTACTGAGAGAGTGTTCAAACCCTAAAACAGCCTTCCTAACAAGGTGGTTGATGCCCCAAGCCTGTCAGTGTCTGAGGCATTTGGACAATGCTCTTAACTTTTGGTCAGCCCTGAAGTGGACGAGATGATCGTTATAGGCCCCTTCCAATCTGCATTACTGTTATCTATTCTGTGTCAGCATTGTCAGACAGATGAATGGAAATTAGTTAGCTTGTCTCAGGTTTTGGAGCATACTGGACATCTGCCTCAAGTATGAGAGGTGAAGCTAAAGAAAAGTGTATTGAAAGCTGTTTCAAGAATGTTTGTTATTGGTATACTTGCCATTTGATCCCTCTTCTAATTTAAGATTTTACTGTCCTCAGGCTCAAGTGTTATTTTTGTGTCTGTAAAGTTACTAACCAGGATGTAGTTGGACATTTGCCAAGCAGCAGTAATAGTTTAAGAAGTTAGTCTATTACTGAAGCAGAAGGTCATGAACACAGTATTAAAACACAAGACTTCGTGCCTCTCCTAGGACTGGTTGAAATAAAAGCTAATTCTGTTATGCCTTAAAAATATTTGTCACTCTGATCATAGCTACAATGCATCTTCAGGGAGAGTTGCACGAAGATTTCATAGTCACTGAAATAAAAATTTGCCAATGAATTTTAGGTTTAGAAACAGGCTTTGATTGCAATGATCATTTGGACGTGAAAGGCTGTATTTTTCTACTGTAAATGTTATGTGTCTGGCTTCCTCTTTTTTCTTCACCTGCATTCTAAAGACTAGTTCGTGTCCTGCTCTCAGTCTGAGACAGTCACATCTATGAAATAGCCCTCCCAATTTCATTCTGATGACAAACATCAGGAAGTATTTTTCAGGTCCAGCTGTTTCAAATTCAGGAGCGAAGAACTTGAGGGAAAGGAGAAACACTGACCTTCCTGTCCTCGATGTGCACACTGTAGCTAGGGAAGAGGGAGAAGGTATGGAAACAACGGACACAGAGTCTGTCTCTTCAGCCAGCACCTATGTGCAATCCTTGGAACAACTTCTGAACTCATCAGAAGCAAAACCTGGTAGGTAGAACGTGGCTTTTAGAAGCACTTGCCTCCATAAGTTGCAGAAGTTTCTTCCCTCATGTTTTCATGCTTTTAGGTGCAAGACACAAGTCTGCTTGAGTGCCACTGAATTTACAGTCCTGAATTTCTGTAGGAGTTTCATTCTTGAATAAGGATTAAACTTGCTGCCGTAAAATAAAACATTGATACAGGTTTTAGTAATTTAAAAATGTCGTCTTTCTGAGTTTCTAAAGGGAAAAGACTGGATGAGCAAGCGAATGAATAGTTGCAGAACTTTTTTGCATTCTGAATGAGTCTATACTAGGGACAATTAAGTGCTAATTTAACCTGATTAATGAAAGGATAAAATTTCTGTTCATCTCAGTGAGGCTAATTAGAACAGGAATTTATTCATAGGTTTCTATCAAGGAAAATGAAAGCCATCATGAAGAACAATCTTCTAAGAGTACCCCCAAAACCAGAAAAATACATGGTAGCATCTAATCATGATTTAAAAATCTACTGAACACTTTGTAGAAAACTGTTGAAAATCTCTATCTATGGGTAGGAAACAAGAGGTAATTAAGACCGTATATCTTGATGTACTCTAGAACTGTTTTGCCAGTCCCCTTCTAATATATAAACAAAAGTAGATCAGAAAATTAGCATGCAGCAGCAGCACTGATGCCTGTTAGGTTTGCAGTCTGACTTTGCATGAATTCTGTTTATAAGGAACTACATTAATGAAGTCCTGATGTTAAGTTAGTATGAGGTAGATGCAAGTGCTTTTTCCTTCTCTTAGTTTTCTTTCCCAATTAATTGCAGAACCATCTCAGTGGCAAGCGGAACTCACCAAGGATGAACTGATTCAGAAACTAAACACAACAGCAAAGAGTGCCGATCACTTGAATGAATTACTTCGTGAATCAGAAGCAACCAATGCAATCCTAATGGAACAAATAAAGGTTAGCAGACATGCAAGAGATGTGAGGACAGCTGTAATTTCCACAGTCTGTTTCTTAGACCAAATATTTTAACACCAAATATGTTTCAGAAAATCCCAGCCTATAAAATTTTGGTGATCAAAATTTAATTTTGTAGGAGCTTTTATTGCATGGGTCTAATTAGCATAACTAATAAGCACAACTGCTTCCAAATTGACTTCAATTTTTGGTTTTGGTTGTGTTTTTTTTTTTTTCACCACAGTTTCTACTTGGGTGGGAAGGCAGGGTGAGGGGAGGGGGAAAGGAGTGTGGAGTAAAACCTTCTACCAAAAAACCTCAAGAGTTTGTAAGTTTAACATTTAGTAAAGGGGTCTCTGCTGTTTTCACTTAGACAAAAGCAGTAAACCCCAAGGGAAGCATTGTCTGGTTTCTCTTCCTGTAACCCCTTTTAAAGCTGTCTTACTTTAAAAGAAGATACATGTACTAACGTCTGAGTTCGGTTTGATTTGATTGCACCTCCCTGAGTTTTCTGAAGACATTTCTGAAATTAGCATATTCCCTCAATATGCTTGGCTTTCTTTTCTGAAATGTTTCCAAATGAATGATATCATCAGTTCTCTTGATTTATTTAACTGTTCCACTCTTATTACTCTTTATTGCTGAAATTGTTGTAACTATTGCACAGATTTTATCAAAAAAGGTTATTTTTGATCAATAATAAGTTATTTCTGTACAATATTATCACAAATTCAGTTTTCACTGGATTTTTGTCCTGAACATGTTGTATGCACACATTATTTTTGAAGCAATATGTGCAATTCATTTATTAGGTCTTCAAAAGACCTTTGTTCAGTTGCTCATTGTATGAAGCAAACAATATTGCATATTTTTTCCCTCATCTGCAGCTTCTTAAGAATGAAATAAGAAGACTGGAAAGAAATCAAGAGAGAGAAAAGTCTGTGGCTAATTTAGAATACTTGAAGAATGTTCTACTGCAGTTCATATTTCTAAAATCAGGAAGCGAGAAAGAGCGGCTGCTCCCAGTAATAGACACCATGTTGCAGCTCAGCCCTGAAGAGAAGGGGAAGCTGGTGGCAATTGCCCAAGGTATGTGGTGTTCAAAATATTGTCACAAAAAAAAGAAGTGGATATAAAGGCAACTGAAGTTCTGTGCTTTCTGTTGTGTAGACTTTGAGGGAAAACAAAACTTAGGAACAGTACGCTAGCGAGCTAGTCATAAAACCATTTTGCTTTGTTGGGAAGTTACTATTCAGTGTTCGGGAAACAGAACAAATACCCTAAAATATAAATAAAATTAAGGTAAAATATAATTTTTTCCTGATATATGCACATTTTAGAAAGATTATAGTAAGTTCTAGAAATTTAATGTGTTCCTGTTTTGAGTAAAGTTAAAATTTTTTTTTGTCAAAATAGAGGTTAATATAATTGAAATACTGACTTGGCAGATGTTCCAAGCAGGTAACTAAAGCAGTCCTTTCAAGGCAGTACTGCAGACCTAGTATTAGTTTCTATATATTAACTTTAAAAATATCTTAAAGAAAATATGCTTTTTGTTCACGAAATTAAGGAACTAGGGAAAGAAATAAAAAGAGTTAAGCATTTGCAAGAAATGAACGCAGTAGCTATGTGTATAATAATGATCTTGCTCTGCTTCAAATACTCTGGGCATTTGCTCCCTTAAAACACTTTTTATGGTACTGTTTGTCACTTCTCAAAAGCAGTAACTGTAGCTTCATGAACATCATTAACAACAGACCTATACTTTATTTAAAATTTAATATAAAGAATAAGCACCATGTGCATATATTACTTTAAAAACTTGCAACTTCTGAACAAAATCACATTAAAAAGAGAAGCATTAAAGTACTGCGTTCCATGATAGGCTGTGCATTTGGAAAAATTAGATGTTTTGATGTTGTTCTGGCCCCCTAATGAAGACTGATTGAATTTTTGTGGAGAAAGGTTATAAATGGCCTTTTTTCAAACATCCTTAAGTACCCAAAGTAAAGTGGACTTGGTGATAAAGTCCATGAACATGTTGGTGGCAGCCCAAGAGCGAGTTCCTTCCTCAACACGTTTGAGGACAGCATTTGAAAATGGATAAAGGCCGGGGGAGGGGAATGGGGCAAGGTAATGTAACCAAATAATGCAGTGTCTAACATAATAAACTGAAATGTTTTTCTTCCTCCTTCAGGTGAGGAAGAGAGTACCTCACGGCCCTCTGGGTGGGCTTCGTACCTCCACAGCTGGTCAGGACTTCGATAAAACAGTGGAAACACTGAATCTTTAAACACATTCCACAACTGCAAAAAAAGAGAAATCTTACTGTAGAAAATCTGTTCGTGTTGTAGCGTTGAACTACAGGTTTTTATTTTTGTGTGTTACTTTCAGTTTTCTAGGGTCTTCTAAGAAAGAAGCCCCCAGTAGCCCTGAAAGATGGTTCTACGTTATGCTCTGGCAACAGTGAACCATTTTTCTTGTAAATGTTAAAGCTGAGATAAGAACTATGAGAAATGACAAATTAATTGCAAATTGCCTGGAAACAGAATTTGACAAACCTGTAATGGCTCTTTTGGTATCAGTTTAAAAACTTGATTTAATATATGAACTGGAATAACTAGACTTTAGATTTAAAGCGTTTTAAAGGGTTTACAGTTGCTTTCACGTATTGTTGTCAGCTAGCTAATCTATTGCATGTTTTAGAAATTTAAAATTATTTCCTCACTGGTGATGGTTACAAAATGTCAGATAATTAAGAAACGGAAAGGGCATTTTCTGAACTAAAGTTTTAGTCTTCGTTAATTTTTTTTTTTTTTTGCAAAAGCTAGATTGAAATGTCGAGGCGATGGTTCACAAAATGTAGCGAGTGCATAAATCTCTATGAAATACAATGCTTGGCTCACCTGAGCATGGTACTGTAGTAGAGATTAATGACATTTATGGAGGTCTTAGGGTATACTCCAAGACTCAGAGATCCTAAGTTAGCTGAAGCTTTTGGGAAAAGGGCTTAAGCTATGGCTTTTTAACCTGAAGTCGGAAGTTTGTGGAAAAGATTGGGAAGAAATGTTCCATTACTATAGCGATGTCTGTACTTAGATGAAAAGACTACTCATACTGACTTAGTCATATTGAAGACACTAAAGAAAGAATCTGAATCCATAGGTCAGACTTCTAGCATTAACTTCTAAGAGAGCAGAATGGAGCTTTTATCAATAGATGCATTTTTTAAATGGTCCGATGACCATTACACCCTTCTCTCACTTATCTGTGTGTCCATGTTATTTGCACAGATCTTTTGCACAGATGAGATAATCTCTGTTCTGGGTTACTCAACAGAATGTTATGTTTTTTTCTGAGAAAAATAAATCTTTACCTTCTTCTCTTATCAACACAGCACCTTTTTTTACTTTCAAGTCTCTTCTCCCCTTTACAGTCCATATTACCTTTCACCGTCTTAATTTATTTGTAAGTTATTAAAATGCATACACGTTTAAATCCTGTTTGCGTTTCAACCAGAGTCTTTCCGTACTTTTTACTCATATTTTCATGCTCTCTGTGCTGTTTTACAGAGAATCATTTCCTGGTACACATACCAATACTAAATAGCATTCTTCCTTTCCTACCTTAGTTGAGGCTCTGAGGAAATGATGCTTGTTCCTTTAATATTGCCTTATTTGGGGCTGAGATTGATCTGGACATATGAACAGCAGAAAGTCAACACACTGAGAATAAACTGTTCAGTAGTGTGCTTTTGGTTTAATTTTTACTTCTTGTATATATTTCAGTACACAATCAACAAAGCTAATGGACTTTATTTAGGTATTTTAATTCCTTTCCATCTTAGACACTTTTTTTTTTTTTTTTTACTTCCCCTCCAGTATGTGTTTTAACGGAATCCTTATGGTTTGTGCTACCAGGGAAAACATCTTCTGTGGACTTCCAGATCACAGAACTGGTGATAAGTGGTAGTGTGAGGGATGAGCCTTTTAGATGTCTCTAAGTATCAAACATGAGGTTACGCTTAGGCTTTCTTGTATTAGCCTTTGGAAGGATTTACCGTATCTTTAGAATTCACAATTTGCACCAAATCTCAGATGTTGAGTTCTAACTCTATTCACGGCTGGGTTTGATTAATGTCACTCAAAAGAATGCCAAAACACAGTGAGGGGAGAGATTTGAAATATGTATAAAAATAAGTGCAAGTCATTCCCCTGCTGTGATTTCAACAATGGAAGCACATGAGTAGAAGGGTACAGCTTTTTCTTACTTAGTTCACACTCCGTTTGCAGCTGACCTGATTTAGTCTCTGCTGTTGCTGAAGACCTGTGACAAGTTCCTCTTAAAATGCACATATTTCAGATCTGTAAATTATTTAACATTGTAAGCTGTGAATAAATGTATGCAAGTAACTTATATCACTAGCTGTATTAAATACCAGTTGCTTATTGACTTCTTTCAAGTGTGAGTTGCATGCTCACTGGTTTTAGTAAAACTTGAGGACTGTACTTATGAATGTAGTGAACAACTTGCATTACTTTTTTTTTTTTTTTACAATGGAAGATTGAGATCTTAATTAATGTAAAAGTATTTTCATAACTGTTACTAAACTGTGTTCTATTGCGAAGATTGCCAGGACTTAACCTTTGTGGTAAGCAAATATATTAGAGTTTAATAGACATTTGCAGTAAATGGCATAGAAGAATGTGAACTGGAAGCAGGATTATTTTGCATAGAAAACTTTTTATATGTCATATATTTGCATTTGTAATGTACAGCATTGTAGCTGTGATTTGCTTTCAAAAAGCAGTTTGAAGTTTTAACTAGTACTGTTGCTTGTTGATATTCTGTGGTGCTCATTTTCTGAAAGAGCACTGTGCTAACTTTGCTTTCTCGTTCTTTTTGTTTTCTTTACAGTGCCATGTTTGTTAAAATGTTTCCTAGAAAATGTCACCCTTGCCCAAAGAGTTTATAAGCTTAGGACCAATTTTTATCTTCTATCAGCCTGCCTTCAGCCCAAACCTAAGGAGGGCATAATAATAGTAATAATAAGGATTCTGCTGTCACTATGCAGAGTATATTTATTAATTAAAAACCAAAAATGGGAGTAATTCAGAATTCTCAGACCTATATGTGCACTGTGGCTGAATTTTTAGCTACCTAATGCTGACTTAGAAACAGGTTGTATACCTTTCATATTCCCTTTAGCCAGGAGGGAGACTCATCTGTGCAAGCAAAACTGCTCCAGTTGAAAGACAGGAAGATCAGAGCTTGTCAGGCTGTTGTGCAGACATGGCCAGTTGTAGTTGGGGTTCAGGATGGCCAAAGGGAACCCATTTTAGAAATGATACACGGGAAAGTAGAGTTGCTTTTTTCTTTCGTGACCCTCCCTCCCCAAAGTACAACTGTGAGAATACAGGGTTAGATAATTTTCCATATTTACATTTTCCCTTGGCTATCTCCCTCCATCCCTTTGCTTTGATAGCAGATGATATATCACAAAATTGTGGAGGAATGCTTAAAAACTCTCCTTAGTTTGTACTAAGTGGCTTTGAACCACCTATGCTGCATTTGACTTATGCCTTGGCTTCACCCAGTGCACCAATACTTCCTCAACTACCTGCTACTTCTGTTATTACTGATACTATAAAAATATCTCCCTTTGAAGCCTTGTGAATAGCAGTCACCACCCACAAGCTGAGAAACCAAATGTATGAAGAGGTTAAAATATATTTGTTGTAGTAATTTCAGAGCTGCTAGTCTGGATAGGTAAGTGTTTTGGTTGGAAATAATGTTTTTGATGGCCTTTTCATGTGGCTATCACTTCAATAAAATTCATCTTTACTCAACAGAGTGCCTTTCTTTTTACCTGAATGCCTGTTCTTACCTGAGAAAATGTTACTCAGCTGCAAGTAGAAAACAAGATGATTACCTATGTATTAAAGTTATTTTATGGATCTAGTATAGTATCCACAATTTTTACTTTAGAAGATGATAACAGCAATGGAGTCATGTGGATGAATGGAAAAGAAATTGTTTTGTTATGGGAGGGTTAGCTTTTTTTTTTTAAAGGCTCATTTAAATTTCTTCAAATGTGTTACTAGATTGTTACCAGCAATCTGACAATATCTGACATGAAGAAGAGGAGGGATGCAGAAGCTAATAATGTCTGTGTTTAAAGGATTGCACTTAGTATATTTATTTTAAGTACTAGCCACCTAATAAATTGGCACCCCCTTCTAATAGAAGTGAACTTTGAATGACCTCTTCCCTAATTCCCTGTGATAATTCTTCTTTATCTGCATAGTCGTCCTAGTGCAAAGATTAGATGTTCTGTGGATGAAGAGGGAAGTGGTTGGTTTGTTTGCTTGATTTAAGTGAGTTTGGTGTGTTTATCTTCTTACCAACCATTTTTCTTAGGCTGTGCTTATTATACAAATACATGATCAGGAGGGGATCATAAGCTGTGAAAAGAAAACATAATAAATGGATGTAAGAGTCAAAAAGGAGCCTGATACAGTCAACTTCTAACAGCTTTCACGTAAATATATATGCTATAGGGAAGGGAAATAATAATCTGCTGCTTTTTAAACTGAATTTGATTAAAATTTGTCATATGGTTGTGCAAGGTTGAGAAGGTGTGTCTTAGATTCAAGAGATTTCTTACTGTCCTATGTTCCTCAGAATCATCCTGAGGATCAAGGCAGGATTGAATAATGATAACTGAGAATAGTAAAACAAAGAGTAGAAATGTGCATCAGTTACTGCTCCAACAATTCAGTACACCTTGGTATTAGCAAATTGTTTATTTTTTGCTGTCAGGTAAATGCCTCAAGACTTCTTAAGAATCCAAGGTGAGTGTAATGAGTGTAAAAAACAGTATGCTGTTTTGGGCATGGGCACAGTCCCAGTCCTCTTGAAAGTCTTTTAAATTCATAGACAGTGGATAGCAGCTGTATATGAGTATAGGATTTAAGCAGGGTTTATTGTTTCATTGCTTGAGAATCAAAGCTTGTTCTGAGAGCAGTCAGACTGTTTCCAGAGGGGAGGTACCTGTCAGCTCTTGGATCTCGCCCTTTGCACCACGCAGAGCATCTCAAATATAAAAGCCATAGAAACTATTACAGAGCTCCAGAAAAAAAGCTTTTACTTAAATACTCTTTTACTGTTGTTATTGCCCCTCGGTGGAGTTACACGCTGATGCTCAGTGTCACTCTTGCCAAGGGAGAACACCAATCCTATCGGTTTGGCTTTAGGACCCAAATATTTATACGGACTCGGTAAAGCTCCTCTCACAAGTAGTCACAGCATTTACTTAAACCTGCAGCTGCGGCAATCCAGGTGAAGCTGCTTTTGCAGGGGGAGAGGTGGATAGTCCCTCCGCTCCAAAGGCGGAGGGCTACAGCCTATGGAACAGTGGAAAGAAAAGCAGCTGGTGGTGATAAACACTTAACACAGATCATGTTGTTGATGTGTCGGCTCTCTGTCCCTGCCCTAACATTCCCCACCAGCCTTTCTCTTGGAAACCGGTTAAACTAGTTGTTTGCAGAGCAGTGGGGGGATAGTGGATATCTCAAATGTATCTTGCAGGTGGGGGATTTTCAGAAAACATGGAAAAGCTAACAACGGTTTTTATAACATTCCGGGAAGGATAGGAATTGCAGTGACAAAAAGCTTAAAAGACAAAAATTACACACTTACATGAAAAATATGAGAATTATACCACGATAGCCAAAAGCCATTATTTATTAAGGGACCTGTTTTGTGGTGCTGCCATCAGCTTTTTCTTTAGCCATTTCTGTGTCTGTCCAATTACTGACCTTGTCACAAAGCAGAAATTTATGCTGCTAAATATGGAATTTTAATGATCAATTTTGCAGGGGGTTGAGATTGATCTATAAAAGTAATATCTCTGTTCTTGCACAGTCTCCTTCCCTCTTTCAAGAAATGGTGACACCAAATACACTATGTGTTTCTAAAATGCATGAAGCAGAAATCTGGATGCTTTTATAAAAAATAATTTGTTACTTGTGAATTTGCTAACAGCTTTGCTACGAATATTTAGCTGGACACCCCGTGTTCAAAAATTATTCATACTTACCCAGTCAAAGTTTCCTTCACTGTTGCTTTAACTTCGTATCTTTGAAGGTGTGACATGAAGAACACTGACCCCGTTTACAATTTAATTCCATTGATTGTATTAAGATAAAGAATCATGGGACTGCTCTGCTAATAGGCACTCGGAGTCAGGGTAGGCTTAGACTGAATATTAGAAAGAAATTCTTAAGTGTGAAAGTAGTGAGGCACAGGTTGCTGTCACTTACAGTCACAGAATCAATTATTTTGGAGAAGACCTCGAAGATCATTGAGTCCAACTGTTAACCTGGCATTGCCAAGTCTACCTCTAAACCATGTCCCTAAGTGTCACTGCCAGCTGCAGTACAATAAATTTGGAATTTCAACAGTGATGGAAGATGTAAAATGCTCTGGAAACAAAACATCAAAAGCATATGGCTACTTAAAACTGCATTTTATGCTAGTCTAGCAGGGAGAGATGAGAGGGGGAAAAAAAGATGGATTAATTTTGTGATTAATATGCTGGTCTGGAGACATGGAGTCCAAATCCCCTGCTTTGCCACATGCTTCCTTTGTGAATTTAATTTCAGTTTCTCTGTTTCCTGATTTGGCTGCTGGGGATAATGGCACTTCTCCACCTGATGCCAAGTAAATTAGCAGCATAAAGTTAAACTTTGTGATGGGTTTGTAAGCAGAAATAAGGAGGCAGATTGCCTTTTTTTTTTTTAATAAACTGCAGAGGAAGAAAATGGTCGTAGCCTTCATTATACTGGAATGGAAGGAGTGATATTTTGATTTTGTGGTGTGTGTTTGTGAATCCTATTAAACTCTTTGCCTAAGTATTCTGGACTGAATTTTACAAGATAATTAGAATGCCAGCATGCTGTAATAATAGGTAATGGACAATTTATAACAATTAAGAATTGTTATTTCTGTTGTACAGCAAGACACAACAAAAATTTAAATCAGACCCCAAGGTGCAAACTTGCTGCAAAGCGCACAGAGGGTGGGGAAGCAATCTGTGAAACTGAATTCCTGGCTTTTCTTCATACAGTGTTTCCAAAAGCTGCTGCTACTTAGTGTTTGGCATAAGTACATGTTTGGGGGATGCTCTCCAGCTCTCTATGAGAATGCCTTTGCTACTTCAAGATTATATTACTAGCAGACTGGGCTCTAGGGATTTCATCTTTAAAAGCAGTGGAAAACTGCACATGGTGCAATTTACTTGCCGTTAAATCTATTAATGTGCTCTCCAAAGGAAGTGCCGTAACGGCTGCACTTGTTGGCTGGCACTGCCTGTTAATTATTTCCAGAATTTACTGTTTTGGAGTTTACTGCCCTGGTAGTCATAAGCCTACCCAGCTACCTCCCCCACAGTTTCAGGCTGTGGTGCTCAGAGGTGCTGCTCCTCAGTTGGGCTCAGCAGCCAGGAACAACTGTCTTGTCCAGCTCCCCACGAAGACTTGCAATGGGAGAGGCAACGAAATCCTTGCAGAAAAACTGAGGTTAATTAAAGACATTCATGAAGGTGCCTACAAGTAATGGCAGACTGCCCAAAGCTGATTAGAAAAAACAAAAGGGTTGTATTACCTTCATCTGGCACAGAATGAGTACTTACTTATTTAGATGATATAAGGAAGCTCTGTTGACAGACTCATTGAAATGAGTGGGTGGTTTGGGTTTGTTTTTATTCTGGTTTTTTTTGGGTTGAGGTGGTTTGTTTTTTTTTGAGGGGGGGGCATTTGATTTTTAATATATTTACAGATTGGTTGAGGTTTGTAGGTGCCTCTGGAGGTCACTTGTCCAACCTCCCTGCTCAAGCAGGGCCTCCTACAGCCAGATTCCCAGGACTGTGTCCAGACAACTATAAGATATCTTCAAGGATGGAAGCTCCACAGCCTCCTCAAGCAATCTGTGCTCAGTCACTCTCACAGTGAAAATTTCTCCCTGATATTCAGAGAGAATCTCCTGTGTTTCAGTTTGTGCCCATTGCCTCTGATCCTGTCACTGGGCACCACTGAAAAGAGACTGGTTCTGTCCTCTGTGTACCCTCCCTTTTCAGGTATTTTTATTCATTTCTAAGATCCCTCTAAGCCTTCTCTTCTCCAGGTTGAGCAGTCCCAGCTCTTTCAGTCTCCTCATAGGAGAGGTGCTTCAGTCCCTTAGTCATCTTAGTGGCCATTCGTTGGACTCTTTCCAGTATGTCCATGTATCTCTTGTACTGGGAAGCTCAGAAGTGGACTCAGCCCTCCAGCTGTGGCTTCACCAATGCTGAGTAAAGAGGAGGGATCACTTCCCCCTCTTCTGGCATACTATCCCTTCCCTTTACAACTGAGTACTTTATTTCCCTCTTTGTGCAGAATTGTATTCTCTGTGATGCTGAAGTTTTGCTATGTTTGATTCCTAAAGTTGGCAAGCAAAACTGAACCCTGCCAAAATAACAAATAAACAAACAAAAGTCCGCCAGACAGTCTGATGTTTTTGTGTTTTTACAGTTGTACTTATCTCTAGAACCATGCCACCAAATATCTTTTCTGCATTATAGTCCTGAAAATTTACATTCTTTCCCTGGTTCTTATGGATACCAAAGTAGATGTACTTTATGTACACGTAGTTTGAATTATTCTTTCTGATGTGTGCTTACTGATACCTGTCCATGCTGATTTTCACTGGATTAACATATTCCCCGAGTTATTGTCTTCTTGGAGCCATATAGAGACTTCCTTAATCCTGGCAGGCAAATATTTGCATTTTTCATTCCACCACACCACTTCCTTCTTCTGATATTAAGGACGGCGGTAAGTGGTGATACAGACACCTTAATAATCCCGCATTTTCTGTTACGCTCCTCTCAACTGTTCATTTGTCCATACATCCCTGAAACTGGTATGGTTTGGAGTGAGATCTTTTCTCTCCCAGAAAGGCAGGAGGTTTAGCCTCGGGTTTGGCAGCGCTGGTGTTGAAGGTAACTTACTTGCATTTACTTTCTAAACACGGGGTAGCCGAGCATAAACAACGTGCTGGCCTTTGCCTTTTGGTAGTGTTGCATTTTTAAACAACAATGATTAAAAACGTACTCTTGCTCTAGCGAACTCCCACCTAAGCCTACCTGGTGCCCTAAGGTGAGGCGACAGCTCCCTTGCTACAAATAATCCTGTACTACGCAAACACGCGTAGGAAACAGTCAAAATACTTGGAATTGTTTTGACAGCAATTTTCTGTTCTGGAAAAAAAAAAAAAAAAGAAAATAACAGCAGCAGACGCTCCCAGGAGGCACCTACTTCACGTAACTCTGCGGGGCGTTCTGGCCGCCGCCGCGCCTCCGGCTGGGCTGGCGGAGGAGGCGAGAGATCCGATCCCGCGGGGCTGTTGGGAAGCCTCGGGGGGCGGCGGGACCCCAGGTTTTACCGGGGAGGTGCCTTCGTTCCCGGTGAGGGGGCCGTGAGGGCGCCGCGGGCCGAGCGGGGCCGGGACTTGGCCGGGGCGGGTCCCGGCGGCGGCGCGGTCGCAGCGCGCCCCCCGGCGGCGGGCGGGG
>JAYRBT010000001.1:90132062-90147693 GCA_036023395.1 Myiotriccus ornatus
TGTATAAGTAACAAAGGCGTTGAGGGAAACAGTAGCAGCATCTGGGGGCATCCAAACACAAGGCAGCCTGTGTAGTAGCATGGGTGTGGGAGCCCTCCTGGCCACCTTGCTGGGCAGTCATTCTGCCTTTTCTGTCTTTTCTCAACACCAAAAGAATTTTTTTCTTATGTACTTTGTTATTTTTTTATTACCTTATCACAGCATACTAGGATGTTTGATTTTCTAATAGCTCAGGTGTATCCTGTTTCTTTGCTTCTGTAAATACTCATTTTCTGCACTAAGCAATGTGTGCTTTTACAGGGAATGGATGTCTTCAGTGCTTCATCAACCTAAACTACAGCAGTGGCCTTTGCTGCTGCTTCATCATGGAGGCACGATGCTGTGCTATGAACTGATTACACTCATGTTTAGTGGGGGAGAAGAGAGGAAACTGCACCTGAAGTCAGGAATTGTTTGCTTATTCATTAGTTAAGAAGAGCCAAACTGAGGTCAGTTATAGCTGGCTGGCTAGTGTGCTACTGCTTGCTTCTCTTGAGTTCTCTGTCGCCGTCTGCATCACCCCTTACTCAGAATCAAGTTCCTTTCAAATCTGCGGGGGTCTGTCATTAAGTTCAGTAAAAATGGATTAGTGGAGCTTTGTGACAATTCCTCAAGCCTGTATGCATATAAATAGAGAATTCTGCACCAGTCTGATTATCTTCTGCATGTTGTTAGGAACACAGAAATACCTCAAGACATATATTTGGTATCTCATTGTTTAGTGTTTCTGATAACGTCCAAGTTCTAGAGGTTAGTGTGTTAAACTGATACAGTTGAGACAGCAAGTCTTCCCCAATTCTTCTCAAAGCCAGTTGAAATTCCACTGCTCTGTTTGGGGTGGCTTTAATTACACCTAAGGGTCCCTAAATGGGACATCAGTGGCCAGATAAGCCAAAATACCTGCTAATACTTGGAAACTAGTTCTGTCAGCTTTGAAACCTTGCTTTTTCGTCTGAGGTGTAGGAACAAAACTATCACTGTTTTGAGTTAGTTTTGTCCAAATGGTACAGTAAGGTCAGCCTCCTAACAGGAAGATATTTTCCTAATCTTTTATTTCTCATATTTAAAGAAGAGCAGCTGCTTGTTAGACAAATGGGTCTAGCATGCCTGGCCAGTGTCACATCCATGTGCCCACAGATAAATGGCTTCAGTTGAAGTTGTCACAGGTCGGATTTTAAGCCTAGCAAAGTATATTTTGTATAATTTATATCTTGTTTATAAGAAGCAATTAAGGCTGTTTTCAGCTTTTTTTTTTTCTTCATACAAAAATCCTGAATTTAATTACAAAGGGATCACTTTACTTTATATGTGACCCTATAGTTTTAGTTACAGTATTTTTCAACAGATCTCGGCAACACCTTTTTGTTGCTATATTTGGATTCACATAGTTTGGCAAATCATCGTGCAAATATAAATGTGTGAAAGAAAACAAATATCTGGATCTGAAGGCTATGAAAAGCAAGTCAGCACAGGTCTGCTTGCTCAGAGGGTCGGAGCCCAAATGACAGTTTGGTTTCAGTCCTATGCAGTGGAGTGTTAAGAAGTTACGTATTAATCCAGTGTTCTGCTAAGCAGTATCATTTAATTTGCATTTTCAGCCCAGTAGCCGCTTGACTGATGACCTGCATGTCCTTCTTTTGGCTTTGGTGCAAACAAAATGATTATGGATGGGTACACAAGTAGGAGGTTCCTGTTCACAGGAGCTTTGGTGGGTCCTCAGTTACGCCCCTCTGGGGTATGAATTTTACATCAAGTGTGTTTTGTTCATGAAAGGGAGCCGAGGTTTGGGTGCGCAGTGGAGTTACTGCTGCAGGTCAGTAGGAGGTGGAGTGGGGTTGGAGCCCCTGGAACTGTGGGCTGTGGGGCTCCTGGTGACCTGCCTGAGAGCCAGGCTCTGCCTCTGGCAGAGGTGAGGCCCAGGGGATCTCCTGGGCAGGCGTGGGTCCCAGCTGAGGACACAGGCTGGTGCTGTGCTGCTGTAGTTACATTTTGACAAAGTGAGAACACAATTTTCAAGACAGCGTGAGCAAGGGAGAGGAGCTGTTCCTCACAGCAGTGGTTAGTGAATGATACGCATGATTAAAAGAGCAGCAGGGAAGTTTACATTTATGCATCAGCTTGGTCAAGGCGATTTTAAGAACCTACGATGCATCCCCAAAAAAGCAGGGCTCTGAAATGCCTGTGGCCAGGCAGTTCAGTACTGAAGAGGTTAAAGAAGAAAGGAAGATATAGATAACACAATATCTAAGTCACTGTGGTTTCTAAGGTGGTTTCTAAGTATTTGTATTGCTTGTTCTATGTTTCTTGCTTTACTCGACATTATACCAGTACTTTTCAATGACATTAGAAACAGCACATTGGGATTTAATGGTAAAAACAGGATTTCTGTTCATTTGGTATCATTCCCCACTCCCCCATGAATTTGCTTTTGGTAATGATTTATCCATTAAGTTGCCAAAATCAGAGTCTGTGTGAGTGTTGTGTTGTGTTTGGATTCCTGATTAATTTATGCTGGTGATCTCTGCCAAGTGGTGAGCATCCACTTGGGATGCTTAGAGTTATCTGCTATTATGTCCTTTATAAATGCTTATGGAAAAGCCCACTTCTGAAGGGGATAGTTCCAAGGTAATATTAGTTAGAACACGTTTGCTGCCTTGGCAGCAACAGTGTCAACCAAATGTGGTATTAAAATGATGTTTGGACTACTTTTGCATTCGCTCTGCAGCATTCCCATCAAAGCATCCCAAAAGGCAAGGGGAGTGGGAGAGAGAGTGCTTTGATTACAAGGATCACTAAAAGCCAATACAATGAATAGGATGACTCTGCTGCAAGGAGATTTTTTAGAAAGGTCTCCTTTCCCCTGGCTTGTTTTGTGGCCATGCAGTCTTCAGCAGGAGCAGGGCAGTGAAGTGTCTTGGTCCGTCTTGATATCTGCTCTTAGCTTCCTGCTGTCTCAAAAGGGGCAGTGGTAGGTCCAGCCTCTGCATTTGGCTGCTCTTGCTGTCCAGCCTCACAGGTGTGGTGGCAGCAGCAAGCTTTAGCTATGGGAGCAGAAGAAGAAAGGATCTTCCAAAAAAATCACTTGACCAGCTTTGAGTCACTGCGTTGGTCAGTGTTTCACCTGCATTGCTGGTCAGAGGGTTGGGTGGAAACCCAGGAGCTCCCTGATGCCCTTCTGGAAGATTACCAGATCTCACTCAATCTCTCCCCAAGCACTCACGAAGCGTGGAAGATGACTACCTAGCTTCATATGTATTACAGATTATCCATTCTCTTAATCTTTTTCTGAGGAAGGATTATAATGGTGATTTCTTCATTGTGTCATCCAGGTGTGAATCTAGACTTAAATTTTGAGAGCATATTGCACATGGCCTTGACGTTGTAGTCACTGCCATAAGAGTACAGGCTAGTGTTTTTAGGTATGTTTAGATATAACAGTACTAGCAGATGTCACTGATGCTATAAGGAACTCTGATTCCTATCCCAGTTTCTGAAAGAAAAAATTATTGGTGGTGTTCAGGGTCACACATGTAAGTTAAGTTCAGCTTAGGGCTAAGGCTTACACCTGTGTATGATGCCACTTGGAGGGACAAACATGGTCAAACAGGCATAAATGATGTCTGTGTTTAACTGGGCAGAGCACACAGCACAGAATTTATGATAACTCTTGGAATACTGAAGGTAACTTCATGTTAGTAGGTATTATAGCAGGACAGGTCACCTGCAATATTTGGTTTTTTTAATTTTTTTTAGTATCTGGTCTGGGTAAGAGAGTTTCTAGTGGATTGGTTCTCAACATCATGCAGCACCTTTGAGTCTACCTGAGAGGCTGTGAAATGGGCTGTGCATAAATTGTGTCTCTGAACTGTGATTTCAAGGAGATAGCAGCTTGCTGAAGGTCAGAGAGCAGTCCAGGAATGGTATATAGATTTTGTTGTTTGTGTGGGAAAAAGAAAGCTTAAAAGCAAACACACACAACCAGGAAACAAAGGAAGCCTTTGCTTTCCCAAATGTGTTGCTTTTAAGAACATCAGCAATGAGGTGCTCTTGAACTGGCATTCCATCTCCTGCCTTATGGGGGGGGGAGAAACAGCCCCTGTTGTCCTTAGTGGTGTCTGGTTTACAAATCCTTTGTTTTTATACTCTCAGTTATAGGTTATTGGACTGATTATTCTGTGTTTGGGAAGGTTCTTTTAAGCAATCTAAGCATCCATTAATGATTGGCCTGAGGATAAACCAGTCTGCTTTCTGAGTATAGGGTGTTGCTCTGAACCCAAAAACATGGTGTTCTCCTCCAGCTCCTATTTGGAAAGGAGTCCCTGCAGTAACGCTCATCCCTCCCTTTGGGCAGGTACGTCCTAATTGGCATGGTTGGCCTATCTTAATTTCTTAAAATTTAATAAAAACATGCATTGCTATTGTACTTTATCCACGCACAAATAACATATTAATCAAGATCTCCGTAGGTAAAAGCAAAACAGTGGGAAATCCTATGACTGATCTGACCTCAAGCAAACTTGATCTTAATTTCTCTTCCTTCCCTTTTGCCTCTTACTTCCAGTATATAGTTGCTGTTCCATGGTTCCTGGCCCTGGTGGGTAAAGCTTAGGGCTGATTTAATTTCTAATTTTATTTTTAATATATTTTGACATCTATAGGCTGAAAGTCATGGACATGGAAAAAACAGGATTTAAAGGAACTTTGAGCCACTTGGAGCATGTTTTTTGTGGAAAACAGATTTAATTTCAAGTTTTAGGTACAGGATACTTCAAGGTAATTTAAATCAGGATAATTAAAAAGCTACTTTTCTATAATGATCCCAGGAACAGAAGGCACTGAGTTACAAGTCTTGTTTTGGGAACTGCTGAGCATCTGAAGCTGTTCTCATTCATTTCAGCAGAAGTTCAGAGGCATTTCTCCAAACACTTTTTTCAAGGTGCTCCCCTTGGTCTCAGTTACATTTCACATAATGTATTTCCTGTAATACTGTTGTATATCATCTTCTCTGACTTTATTGCTGTCTTGAATCCATTTACTGGAATTCTGTGCTTTCTTTTCAAGCATATACTGCTAAACACTAATACATCTGGAGCATACTGGGATCTGGTGGAATGCTGGGCTTACCAGGATGAAACTTCATTGTTTCCAATTACAGGCTGTGGCTTGCAGTTGCCTTCCCCTCCCTCCCACTGTCCATCATCTGAAGTCCTCTTGTACTGCTTCAGCTTTTTCTACCCAAGCTGTCCCTACCTGTTGCTGCCTTTGTTCCTTCTTCCTTCAGCGGGGCAGAAGACTCCCTACACGGGCTCCTGCAAATCCCATCTGAACTGGCTTTGTCCACAGTGACTGCAAGAAGTTTGAAATGGCTCAAAAGAGCAGCCCAGCCTGAAAGATTTTAAATGAATTAGAGTGCATGCCCCACATCACGTCTTTTACTGAAATTTTGTTTTCACCTGGTTTTTTTTTTGGTTTTCTTTTTTTGTTTCATTTTAAGCATTTAGGATGGTAGAGTCTTCTCACATTTCTGTAACTTCCCAGTATATTTTGAAGCTCTTATGTAATCAAAAATATGTCCCTTAAATCACAGAGTTGTTAGGATTGGAAGGGACTTCTGGAGATCATCTAGTCCAATCCCCCTACCAAGGCAGAGCCACCTAGAACAGGTGACACAGGAATGTGTCCAGGTGGGCTTTCAATGTCTCCAGGGCAGAAAACTCCACAACCTCCCTGGGCAGCCTATTTCAGTGCTCTGCCACCCTTACTGTAAAGAAGTTCTTCCTCATGTTTAGGTGGAACTTCTGGTGTTTAAAATCTCTAGTTGTGTCAGACACCAGGGGGTTTCTTAGTAAATAGTGGGTTTCTCAGGCTACAGTCTGGCCGACTGTCTCTTCCTGGGTTTTATGTTTGCAGTCATGGGTGAACTAAAAATAACAAAAAGCAGTTTTTCTCCTGATTGCCCCTGCTCACAGGTCACAGCGTGGCAGAGCCATGACACCCTGGAAGCAATGGGGTACCCAGGGCAAGGCAGGGCGCCAGGCACACGGGAGATGCTGTGGGGATGGGAAGAACTGGGCTGCTATGGCCAAGCTCCTACCTGCCAAGCGTGGGTTTGACTTGGGTTGATTTGGGGTAGTTTGTGTTTTGGGGTGTTTTTTTTGGTTCTGTTTTGTTTTTAAATAAAAACTTCCTCTGCATTTTTTTCACCTGAAGTTGAGGGAATCCAAATTGGTTTTCCATGTGTGGTTTCAAATGAAAATGCTTTTCTTCCTCTTTTTCTTTCGGTCAAAAGAACTAGTGGAATTTTTTTTTTGAGTAATATTCAAAGACCTTTTTTTTTCCCCTCAGGCTTATTCTTTACTTTGGACTGATGCCTCGTTTTTCAGTAGCAGATCAGAGCTACCAAGAAAGTGGTCTGATAGACAAGTAAAGTAACTTGTTAAAAATTAATTTGTTACTCTCTTCACACATCAGAATTGATAATTGCATGTTATCGGCCCTGGCATGATCTAAAAATGGTAGTAAAATAAAAATTATTTGGGCTGGCACTTTTTTGCTGTCTTGAATGAGTTCTGTTATGTACTGTGTTCAGAATAACTTGGCATCCTTGCAGCTCTGTACTGCTTAGAAAGCAGGAAAGTAAATTTTGCAAGTAACTTCTTTCTGTTACTGGAATATCTAGTTTACGGAATTCACGTTTACTTTCTGTTAGGCACAACATCTGAGGATTTCCATTTTTTCTGCTAAATCTTATGCTCAAATTAAAGTAGTTATGGTTATTCTGAAAGATGTATATTGGGGTTTTCTGAGTTGTATTGCGGCAGTATTTTCAAATTAGTTCAGAACTTTTGAGTGTCTAGGCAAGTCCCAGGTTAAACCATATTTCTGTCTAGGACTTGTATTTTCCTTATCTATTCCTATCATTATTACAAATGTGTAACTTACCATAAGGGAATTAGTGAAGGGAAAAAATAAGCATATAATTCTGATATTAGTTTGGTTACTGCCCTTATTCTTCTACATTTGCCCTATTTTCCACACAAATAAAAATGACCTGTATCTTACCTCACACCTAAAGTTGATCTTTTTTTTATTTATATGCTATTTGGTGTGCTTCACGACTTCATGACTTGCTGTTTTTATAGCAATTAGAAGTAAATAGAAGTTGAAAAGGGAATGCCTGTTGTCTCTAGAGAAAGCACAAATGATGTGCCAAAAACCCACTGCAGATTAGAACTGACTTCAGACCTCTGTTTTTAACTGCTTGTTAAGGGTAGTTCTTTATCTGAACATGATTATTTATATACATAGCACACTTCATATGTGACCCATATTTAGATTGCTTTAGGATCTCTGTGAATGCTCCTTCTTCACATTCTTTTGTCAAGGGTGTGTGTCCACAGAGGCTTTAAAAACTACTTTTAAGGGAAAAAAGATTCTGAGAAATACCACGCCCTCTTGTTCTAAAGAAACCTTGTGCTGTTTTCCTTTTGGTTATGCTTCTTTTTGTTTTCTTTTTCCTTCCCGAGATTCATGTTACCTGAAAGCGGCCCTGAAGTCTTTGGTGGTACTGTCCAGATACCAGGGAGCAGATGACAGTCAATGTAATTGGCTCTTCAACCCCTGCAGTTTCTTTGTGTCATGTAGTAATTACATGCACATAATTTATAAATAAATAAATATAGATATATTGGGGATATGATAGCTGACATTTTTTTTACTGGTAGATGTATGCAGTCAAAATAATTTGGAGATCACTGCTCTAGTAGATTAGTAGATGGAAAATCAGTTTTCTTGTTTTCCCTTTGTTTGCCACCAGATTGTGGCCCTGCTAAATTCAGCCCTCTGCAAACACAGCCTTCTCCTCGCAGCTTTCAGACACTGTAATGAAATGAATCTCCCAGGTAATTTGGCTGAATACACCACCCTTTCTTCAACAGAAGACTTAAATGAAGGGGTCTGGCTGAAAGGGAAGTGTTCCTGCAGCTTGCTTCTCCAGTGCAATTAGTTGAAAGGCATCCACGTGATCTCTTCCCTTTGATTTGAATGGGAGCTGGCCGGTTTCCCAGTGCAGGCAAAAGAGCTGTTTTCTTCTCCTAAAGTGAAACGCCTGTCTCTGATGCCCCATTTACCGAGGACGGTTAAGGAAGGGGAAGGGGCACAGCCAGCCAGCAGAGTGACTGAGGCCGAGGGGTAGCGAGTGTGGTGCCAAAATTGGCAGGGCTGGCAGGGTGCAGCAAATGCGGAGGTGAGGCAATTCAGGCGGCATTCCCACTGATCCGCCCCACTGTGCCTCCAGGCCTGGATTCCTTCTGTCCCACTGTTCCTTTTCTCTTAGAGAAATGCTTCCCTGCCCTCTCCGAAAATGAAAAATTCAGGAGCCTGCCAAGAGGCTTTGGAGGATGGCCTCCAGTGGGCTGCAGGAGCGTGGTCTTGCTCTTGATGGAGCTGAACAATCTTCAGATGGACCCACAACTTCACCTCATTTGGGGTAATGAACTGCCAAGTGGGCAGCCAGTGCAAGGGAAATGATTTTCCCTCTTTGGACTGCCTAGTGTAAAAATCTCAGGCAGAGGAGTAGGGAAAAAGAGAGGGACAGACAGATGGACATCCTCTGTCTAATTGTGTCCCCAGCCAGCACTTTCAGAGCTGGCTCTTAAACGCCAGAGACCCTGAGCCCGGTGAGCAAACTGCCTGTAACTCCAACACTGGGGTGGGACTGCGCTGCTAATGAGGCCTTTGCTCAGAAGCTTGAGAGCCCTGAAATCCTTCCCTTTTGCTTGAGTTAAACTATTTTGGTTTTTTCCCCTTTCTTTTTAACTAAGAAGCCTTTCTGGTAGACCGTATATCCATACTCCCTGTGGTCAGAGGTGAGGATGCAAGCAAGCCCAGAGCAGGATTTGGTCCCCCATGCTGCACCGTCTTCTCCTACTGGATCTTTGACAAGTGGTGTTGCCTCTGTACCAGCTTCAGGGCTCTCAGCTGAGCCCCACACCACCTCCCTGTCTTACAGGAGTGCTTGAGAGCACACAGTTTAAGCATCATGAGATGCTCAAACACTATAGAGTCAGATCTGTACGTTGTTGAGGGAAGCAGCTAGTGGAGGACTGATAGGTAAAGAAGTTAGTCATCTGGGGAATGGGTCCCTGCCTTGGCACCCACTTCTGCCTACGTAAAATAAGCAAAATCCGGTAAAACTGCAAGAGGAATACAATTCTGGGACTACAGTGTGCTTAATATTCCACAGGTGGACTTGCCAGCAAAAGCGTTTATGTTAAATTAGTTCATCATAATTTATTATTCAGTAGGGTGATTGAATATGATCTATAATGAAAGTATTTTTGTTTCCTCATAATGATCGCTTTTGCTACAGCCAGCAGAATGCAGTAGTACTTTAGTTTATCCTGCAGATATGACTTTCCTGCTTTGCTGTAAGGTGTCCCTATTTTTCAGGGGGCAAAAAAAAAAAACCAAAATGATGGTGTTGGCTTGTAAGGTTATTGCGTAACTACTGTCACATAAAGCAGAATTGACTGCAAGAGCTTTTAAATATGTGCAGTATGTGTACTGACTTTCTACAAACTCGCATTCTTCGCAATTCCTGGTAGTAATTACACCAAAGTTTATGCTTATAAGGTCAAACACAAGACTTTTATGGTTTTGCGATTACAGACAAGTTGTTTTGGTTTTATCTTCTGAAGGGTATCTTCTTGGTCCTTACCAGTTTTAGCAGAGAGCACACACTTCTGCCTCTCTGTTGCTGCACACAGGGCTGCACCTTCCTGCTGGGCTACTGTAAAACCACTGATATGGAAAGTCCCTGGATAAGCCACTTGGTGAGAGGAGGAGGAGGGTGCTGAGGGGTGAGGGGAGGGTGTGCAGGGAAAAGCAGTCTGCCTGGGTGACAGAAAGGGAGCCACTGTGTGATGTACAAGGATGATTTCTGCAGATCCATGACCCCACTGCTCTTGACCTGAACAGGTGGGATAGTTCTTGAGAGTTACTGCACTGACATACAAGATAGACATGTGGACTAGGAAGGACTGTCTGTGAATAAAAGTGCTTCAAGCTGTTATAATCTTCAGAAAGCAGTATTGCATGCATTTCTAGTTGTTTAGAAAATCCCTCTGCTTGGAGAAGATGGAGTCTTATACAAGTCTTTGCATTCTTCATGTTCTCTGTCTCCCAAAATAGGTGGGAGAAGGGCAGGAGAGGAAAGCAGCATAGCGGGTGAGGTGGGAGGGCAAATGGGAAGAACAGAAGTTGTCAGTGCTACATGGACATGGTAATAATTTCTGTTTCTTGGACAGTATGGAAGTAGGTCAACCAGTATGTAATAAAAATCATGGCAGTTTCATGTTGAAACACAGATATATTCAAACTAGGGACCCAGGTGATAATGTGAAGGAAGTTTAATAATCAAAACACTTATTCATAGGTAGGGTGTTTGAATGGAGAGCCTGCAGTCTCTTTCTGAGTCTATTAAGTACTTTGCAGTGTTTGAGAGACTGTACTAAGAACACTTAAAATTTTAAAGGATGACTCACTGTATTTTCCCCTCCAAACAATTAAGCTGTTTCGCTGAGTTCATCTTCACTGATGTGGTCTGTAATAACTTGTTTTTCCCTCTGCTGCTGCCTAGATGTATTCCTCTAGTAGTGTTCTTAAATGTAAAGCTTTTCTATGACTCTTTTTTAATGCTACAGTTGTTAGTAGTTCGCAGCTGCATGGAGGATTGCCACAGGTAACATATTTCTGTGCAGCTTCTTAGTCTGAGCATAGAGTAAATGGCACTTGAAAGAAATGCAGTCTTTTCAGCAAGTATGCTTTTCTGAGTTTTCACTCAGGTTGGGGTAGGCATTTATGCCCCAACTCTCCCTTGTGCTCCGTGGTCCAGCCCTGACCAGGTGGGCAAGTCCAGACAGGCGTGACCTTGGCTGATCCTTCATCCAGAGAATCCTGAGTTGGCTCTGAGATTTAAAGACAAAGTTAATGTCCACTGATTCCGTGAGTGCCTGGGCTTCCTTCACAAGGTGAGGCATTGCCCTCACCTTGCAAAGGCTGGGGAGCGGGGTAAGCCCTTGAAGTACCCTGGTGAGACACTGGCAAGTCATTTGCTATCACTGGGAGGAGAGGGGGAAAGAAATAAATTATATCCCTGACTCCCAATGGATGAAGTGGTGAGCGGCAAAAGGAAGGGAGGTGAGACAGGAGGGAGGTAGGGCAGCCAGCAGTGGCCAGCTGGCCCAGGGTCGATGGCAGCATGCCTGGGAGGGAGATCCTTGGGCCCCTGCCAGTGAGTTTGGGAGGAAAGCAGCTACTGATGATGTTAGTCATAGTGTGACTGCTGAGTGCTGTTCAAAGGGCTGGAACACTTTGAACGGATTGGATGTTATCTCATTTCCTCTTTCACATAACCCCAGGGAGGAGGGAGAACATTAATGAAACCCTGGAGGTGAATGGAGCCAGGTCCAGACTGAAATGTGTAAAGAATTTCTCACAAGAGATTTGTCTTTTTGGTCCTTTTGTAGCGCTCCACAGGCATAACCTTCCTGTTTGCGTGTTGTTTATTTTCCTCTGGCTGTAACTGTTCCTGTTTAATCCTTAAAGATAATAATATGCGTTGATAATGTTGAGGAAGAATGTTTTTGTTAACATTAATGTCAAACAGTGTGATAGAGTTTCTGTAATATTTTGGCTTAATACTATGCACGTGGTGCCAGCAGTAGTACTGAATGGATCAGAGACTGCTGTGATGCCTATTAGGGATGGTTTTTCAGAGCTCATGTAAGAGGCCTCAGAAGACATGCAGAAGCGTGACCACAGTTTTATATTTGAAAATGGTGGCAAAAGTAGGCTGCTGGAGAACTAAAGCTCAGCCAGCTGAACTTTGAACCCTAGAAAGGCATGAATGCAACTAACAGTCAATATACAAGCATTTACTGAATAATACAGCATTAGAAGAGCCACATGGATTTCTGAGAACAGATCATTTCAAAGCAGCCAATTTTCTACCTCTGGCAGATGAGCATGCCTCATAGAAAGCAGGGAATAAATGAGTTGTACCTGCTGATGCTCTCTTGCACAAAATTTCATAAGCAAGAGAAAGAGGCTTTATAGTTAGAATCATGGTGATTAACTTTGTTGAGCACAAGCTTTGCAAATTCTCTTCGTCCATGTATCCACCCATCCGCTCTTGCCACTGGTTTGTTGCTGTCCTAGACCAGTCACAGAAGCGCTGCTGATAGCTCTTCCCATTCCTTCATCATCCCCTTGGAAGGTTGTATTAGTTTGGACTCAGTGCTTACTTTCACTGCTGTTGACCTTGTTCAAGAGAAGGACATAGCAGCATGGAAATGACAGCCTAGGTGAAATTGCCAGAAGGGAGGTGTGCAGCTGCTTGAAAAAAAGCATTTGGGCAGGAATTCATGTTTTGACACACAGCCACCAATAGGACCTCCCCCTACCAGGACCTGCCTGACAGCACCTTGCAGGAATTCCCTCCTCTCCCGCTTCATTCAGTAACTTGATTAGTGACCTGGATGCTGCAGCTCAGCATTGGCTTATGAAGTTTTTGGGTGTCCTTGACTTGGAGGAACCTCTAGGGGTACAGGAGATGAATTAAAAATGATCTTGGCAAACTGGAGAGAGGCTCCATGATCAAGAAGTCAAAATTTCATGAAGAGAAGTGCAAGGAGTTGTACTTAAGAAGGAGAATTCAAGTGGTTGTGGACTAGGCCCTTTGGAGGAATCATTGATATGGTGTCTTATAATGTGCCTGCAGATTAAAATAGATCTTATTTTGGAAACGCTATGTGCAAAATATAAAGAAAGGTTGACCTAGATTATTTTGAAGAGACTGTGTATTCATTACTGAGGAAGCCTGAGAGCTGTTGTCCTGCCAGAGGAGAATAACAAAGAGGCCTTGTTAAAGCAACAAAGCACTTGAGGATTGGAAAGTGTGCAAAAGCCATTGGCTGGTACATGCTGCTTTACTAAAATCTAGGAACAGGGTTGTATCCATGGCTAGCAAATCTGTTTTGGTGGTGACTTAGTGCATCTATAGTCTCTGTAAGTGAAATAGAAGGAATATGATAGCCCTAACCAGAAATTAGAATCAGTTTTTTCTCCAAAGCATTTCTGTTCAGCATGTGCTCTTCTGCCAGAAAGGAGATGGATACAGCAGGATTGGTAGGTGAAGTCAGAGGTCCCGAAATGAGACCCATGCCCTGACATATTTTTGATGAATGTGTGTCAGTTTGGCATGAGAAGTGCCCATGGCTGTGCTAGCTGTGCAGCCGGGGTGTGTGCATGTCCCTGCATGTCAGAATGCAGCCTTCAAGGAACCTTCCAGCTGTTCTGGGTAATATGTAGCTCTCTTGTTTGTCTTCTTCCATCAGAGGCACTGCAGAGGAGGAGGCTGGGCAGAATGGCAGGGTCTTCCCTCTGGCTATAGAGACCCTGGGGTTAGGATCGGGTCCATGTGGCTTTGGGCTCTCCAGATGAAATAATAACAGTGACCAGGACCATGGGCAGACTCAAAGTAGATGAACATTATTGTGTTTGGGATTCACGAGGTAACCAGTGAGTAGTGTTTTTTGGTTTTGGAGCAAATTCCATTATTTAACTAGTGAAGAAGAGAAATGACGCTTTTACTTCTTACAGTAGTACTCTTGTGGAAAGGTCAAGCCTTTGTCCTGTTATTCCTAACCATGTTAGAGGAGAGGAAGCTTTTGACAGCTCCCAACATCAAATACTTCCTCCGATCAGCTGCTGCAACTCCAGTCCTGCAGTGCTGGGTGTGCCATCTGCTTGTACCCAGCATTTGGGTCCCTGCAGCCTGTTCCTGCTGCAGTCAGCATGCCGCTGGACCCAGGAGAGGACAATTAGCAAGGAGAGCTGGCCTAGCGTTGGAGTTGGCGTTTCCCATTGCTTCTTGGTGAGGGGCCCTTAGCTGAGCAGTGTGGTTCATCCCAGAGCACTGCTCCAGGACTGTCTCAGGAGTAGCAGTCAAAAGCTGTCTTTAAATATTGCAGTGAGTTCAAGAGAAGAGAAATGACTGACTGTCCTCTTGTCAATCGAGAGCAGGAGATTACTTCTATTGATGCCATTTCACAGAATCATAGAACAGTTTGGGTTGGAAGGGACTTTTAGAGGCCATCTAGTCCAACCCCCCTGTAATGAGCAGGGACATCTTCAACTCCATCAGGTTGCTCAGAGCTCCATCTGCTCTGACCTTCAATATTTGCAGGTATAGGGCATCTACCACCTCTCTGGGCAACCTGTTCCAGCGTTTCACCTCCATTATACTGAAAAATTTCTTACTTGAACGGCTTCAATTGTGATTTTTTGCCTGAACCCGAGTCAGGCTGGCTCGGACGTCCAGCTTTGATTTAAATCAATTTGTTGTTAGCCTTTGATGGCCTGGGGTCACATGCTCTGAACGGCAGCTGTGATGATGACACTGAAAGGAAGGACTGCGAGGGGAATCCCAGGGGCTTTTTTTCCGCCTTTCCTTGTTTTGAACGCGCTTCTGCTTCCCAGCCTGGCGATGAGGGGCGGGTGCGGCGGGAAGGGCAGGGCCGGGCGGGCAGAGCCCATTGCGGGAGGGTGCTGTGGAGCGGTTCCTGCTCGCGTCGGACCGCGGCTCTCCGGCTCCTCCTGCCGATGCGAGCGGGGCCGGGCCGGGCAGCTCACGGCGTGGTCCCGGGCACGGCCCTGGGGCGGCGGGCGGCTGCAGGCGGGGGCTCCTCCTGCAGGTCGATGCCCCCCGGCTGCCGGGCAGGGATACAAATACGGATATATAGTTTTCACAAAGATCCCCAGTTCCAGCGCACCCTTGGCCGTGGCCGGCGGCCCCTCCATCCCGCTGCCCTCCCTCCTCCCCAGCTCTCAGGGTTTGCTGCTGCAGCCGCACACCTGGAAGGAGTGACGTGTCTGCCAGGGAACATGCCCTATGCCAGTGCGCAGGATCACAGAATATTTTGGGCTGGGAGGGACCTTACAGACCATCTAGTTCCCGTGGGCAGGGGCACTTTCCATTAGACCAAGTTACTCAAAGCCCCATCCAACCTGACCTTGAACAATTCCAGGGATGGGGCATCCACAAATGACTGAGGGTGCCCACACTGAGGGAACATCTCACTTTTGCTGAGGTGGAGGAATGCTTCCTTTATTTTGCCCCTTTGTGCTGGGTATGGAGCCCACTGGTTCTTGACCTGCAGCAGCTGCTTTCACTAACACCCCTCCCTCCCCGGTCCAGTCTTCTCTTGGTTTGGTGCCTTGGAGAGGCTGGGAGAGGGCTCTTGTGAGAGCAAGAGATGGGCTAAAGGAGCATGCTGCTCCTTGTGAGGTGGGGTGGAGGTGAAGGAGGAACCAGTGTGTGGGGAGGAGGAATGAAGAGCAGCGGAAGAAGAAAAAAGGAACTCGGCAGTGTGCTCCTAGATCATTTCAGCCATCTCCTGTGTACGCCCTTAGCAAACTGGAACAGCTGAGGCATGAGTAAATGTTTCCTTCTGCTTATTTTGCTTTGGGGTTGGTGATTTCAGTGGGTGATGAGGCAGACAGCTACAGGGTGTGACTGTTTGGCTTCTCG
>JAYRBT010000001.1:90147793-90184927 GCA_036023395.1 Myiotriccus ornatus
CTTATTTTGCTTTGGGGTTGGTGATTTCAGTGGGTGATGAGGCAGACAGCTACAGGGTGTGACTGTTTGGCTTCTCGATCAGCTCCTGGCAATGCATGCATCTCAAAGGTCTCCTTGCAGGGGGTTACCCTTGTTGCCCAAAGCAGAAGGGGCACAGACTTGACCAGGAGCTGCAGTATTGAGCATCCTGGAGCAGCTCTGGCTGTTCGCCTCTGCCTGTGTTTTGCTATTCTGGTTCATGGCGGCCTGCTAGCAGAGCAAAGAAAAATACTGTGCATTTGTGGAAGGGTGGGTCTGAACCAATGCTTCCCTCCTGTAGTCAACATTTGCTTGTAGAACAACTTTTTGGTCTAATTTCATGCTTAGCTGAGGTGCAACCCCCATTCTGTTACCTCAGGAGCTCCTCAGCTGCAGGACCCGAGTGTCAGGACCCAGCTGATGGGCTTGGCTGGACTGTGTGACTTTGTCTAGAGCTGTTTGTGTGACTCTGCCCTGCACTTCCTCTAACATCTGGTCTGGGCAACCACAGACCACAGTGATCTGTCAGTGCTTATGAGTGTTGTCTCTGTGGGCCTTGTCCTGCTCTCACTGGCAATAATTTTATTAACAAGTTTTCTTTTAGCACAGCTCTTTTGGATAACAGGTTGGTGATACAGTATAGCCAACTACTGCAAAGGGAACAAAACTGAAAAACGTGGCATAGCCAGTCCAAACTGGTTAAAGCATTACTCAATCGTGCTTTTTAACACTTTAAAGTGTTAATTGAAGAGTTAATACTTGTTCTCCTAGTTCCCTTTTAATAGATGATTATTCACTTTCTCCATGAAGTGTTGCAGCTTTTACCATTATCATGAATCAACAAAAAGTGTCCTTGCCTTCCTATAGAAGGGAAACTGCTGGCATATGAACAATATATGAAATAACATGCATTGCAGTATTAACTGAGGCGTCTTATGTGTATACAACTGGTTTGTTGTGATGTTCTTCATCCTCGAGAACAAAATGCTCTTACCTTAACATTTGCCACATTATTTTGAGAGACAGAGCTGTAGTGCATTCTTTTTCCTAGGATAGTAACTGTACAGTGATAAGTTTAACAAAACTTTGCAGCTCCTTTTGTACTTGAAGGGCCTTTGCAGGAATAGATAAGAAGTTCAAATGAGGAAGCACTGTGTGGTGGTATGGGAAACAGCAGCCTGGAAAGATAATTTACATTGTTAATTTGTTCACAGAAAAGGGTTGGTGATAATGTTAAGTGGCCTTAGACGGAAAGAGGACCGAGAAACAGGATGTAGAGAGACATGAAGGGAAAGCAAAATGAGGCTCTGTTGGTACAGCATAGCATTATTTTTTGTATATGGTGAAAGCAAGTCTTTAGGAAACTTTCCTGTCTGTCCGTTCAGGAGCCACTCTGGCAGTCACGCTTCCACCACCAGAAACTTTAACTTCTAGGACTGAAGCCTGAAACTGTACTGCTCTATGAGCAGAGCTGGGGCCAAGATCTTCCTGGAGGCATATTGTGATGGCTCCTGCAGAGATCAGGTTGTGGCCTCGTTTTTTTGTCACTGATAGTGAGTAAGGTTTCAGGCTCCACTTGTTGCAACTCTGTGTAGCAAGTGGCCGGGGAACAATGTTGGTCCTGGAGATATTGCTTCTTTAACCTGCAAAGGATTTCCGTGGGCCTTTGAGGTGTGCCAGAGGTTCAGACTGCTTTAAGAAAACTTAGTTTGAGCCTTTGTCCCTACAAGAGACACAGCTTAACTCTTTTGGCTGTGCAGTCTGATCACCCTGACCTGCCCTAAGAGGTGATGGTTATTTTCTGTTCCCAGTTAATCCTTGTCCTGAGCTGAAGTTGTCAGAGATGACAAAGGTCTTCCAGGAGATGGTGTGTGAAACTGTCTACTGTCATCTCAGAAAAGAAGAAAATCAGAGGGTATTTTTGTTTTTCAGCGGGTGGGAAAGGGGGAGACAGGGTCTTGCCCTTCCCCTTGGTATTGACAGAGGTGCTTGTGATGGCGTGAGGTGGACCTGAGTGACTGTTCGCTTCTTGGTGATTCCAGGTAGGGACCTGGAACCCTGTCCCACTGTTCCCTCTCCAGATTTTGTACTTCTGTTCTATACACTCATGATATAACTAAAACTGTACCCTTTTCTGTGAAGTGGAAGATTTGCTTTCTTGTCTCTCTTTGGTGTTTTTGAGATGGAGAATTGGCGTGACACAATTTGTGGAGCCGAACTGTGAATTCTGATAGATTTATCCTCTTCTTTTCAACATTAAGTTGGGTGACAGGGTGAAAGAAGGAAGTGGTTAACTGAGTCACTTCAATTTTTTTTTTTTTAATTTTATCGCAACTACCAGTAGTAACCACAGGGGGAACATGCAAACAGTGAGTATTCGATGTAAAGCTATCTATAGGAAAGGCTGCTCATTGCGAACCTGCTGCCAGCAAGGCTACAGACTGCCAGTAAGTGTCCCCAGGGTCGCTTGGGCTGAGGGTCTGGCTGTGGCATCTGCCTCCCAAGCCAACAGCCTGGCTATGAACTGTATGGTCTTTTAGTCATTTGCAGGGAAATTCTTAGGACCACAAGCCATGAATGGGAATGGTGATAAATGGATTTAGGAAGAGGACAGATAATAGTTTTACCTGGTGGGTTTTGTTACTCCTAAAAGCAAGTGGCATGGTAACAGAGCTTTGAGCAAAGTCCTTTGTTATTCTTGAAATGCACAGAGGTATCCTTGTATTCCCAGTAGTTTATTATCCTTTGCTCATCATGAGTGTTTTTAGGGACACTATTTTGTCGCCACCCAGAACAGAGGATTTGTGGTCTGTTTGAAGATCGCATTGCTGATGGGTTTTCTTTGAGCAATGAGTTAATTGGCAGTGGCTGAGGAAGAGGACACTGTGATGGAGTAATTGAACCTGAGACTGTAATTCCAGTGGAAGGAATAGATTTGTCCCACCAATAATACTGAAATTGTATCGCTTCTGGGATGGTTTGAGGGAGTCTTTATGTTCAGAAATCAGACACTTTTCCAGCAAAGGAAGGCTTGTACGGTAGGGCAACTGTGCTTTTTTGGTTTAAGGCTTTGCTCTAATTTAAGAATCTTAAGTGTGGTTTTCGTGTGCTTTTAAAATATTATGAAAAATCCATAATAAACTGTATTTTTATGTTTTATACTGAATCCAGAAGTAATTTTTACAGTGTTAAGGGAAAGGAGGGTGGCATTTCCATTTTACATTATCCTGAATGTCTAGGATTAATTACTTTCATTTCTTTTACGCTGTGAATTTTTTCTTAGTATGGATTTTTCTACTTGGAGTGCAAGTTTTAAAAATTTTGAAACCAAAATGTATATATTTAAAAATTAAGATTTGTTTGAGTAACTAAAAACTGAATCTTGCTTGTGGTTTTTAAGTGTTTACATGTATTCAGCTTTATTTTTTGTAGATACATGATCTACCTTCTATACTTTGGTGTAGAGAGTACATTAGTTCTTACGCTGGAAACCATCATCATACTGCAGCTTTCAGAGCTTTTAAAGATGATAATCTCTAGGCACCCACTGTTTTCTACCTTTCTTGGAAGTGCTGGTCAGAGTGTAGGACCAGTTTTCAGAATGTGACCTCCTGTGCTATCCCAAGTGTTTTCTCTGTGTCCCCACTTCCTCCTCCCCTTTCCTCTGTGTTTTCCCTGCATTGTTTTTTTGGGCAGTAGAGACTCTATGAGGTGGCTGTATGGTGTGTTCATAGGCATACAGCCAGGTCATTGCTTCTTCTGGGCTGCTAAATTGACCACCCCCTGCTATTCGGCTCATCATTCTTCTTATAACCATCAACATTCAAAGGCTCTGGAGCTCAGGGTTGGATTTTCCTTCTAAAACGGCACCACTTGAAGCCGTAAAGTAGTGCCACCTACTACTTCGATGGTTGTATCTGGCTGTGTGCCAGGAGGTGGTGGTGCATTCAAGAATGTGCACGTTTTCAGGGTCACCAGCACCTCTTCTGTCCTTCTCAGAGGGATTGTGCTGTCCTCTCTCCTTGGCAGTCTAACGTCATTTCAGTGTAAGGAACACAAAACCTTGATGAGAAGCTTTTCTTCCTCTACTGCTAATGTAGCGTTAGTCATTTGAAAATTATTTGTGAGATGGAAAACAGAGGGGCCAGGAGAATAATTGCTGGGCAGTCAATAGCAAAAGCACTTCACAGGCTGCTGTAGTTTTGTTTGCATTTATTTAATCCTGATGAGTGATGTTTTGGAGAAAAATTAAGATTGCCTAATATTCTCATTCCATCACTGAAAGGGCAAAGTCAGTTTGGGACCTGTTTTGAGATCTCCCACTAGCTCTCCAGCCATAGCAGGTCTCAGCAACTGCCCATCTAAAATGGCTTAGTCGACCTTTCTGCACCCCTGGAAGGGCTTGCTGGCTTTCAGGGCACAAACCTGGCCGTCAGAGCAGGTAATTCCTTGGGAGATCTGGGGCGGCAGCTCCCGGGGCAATTTCCTTCATTAGCCACTCATTTTTAGGTTCTGCTTCTGTTCTAGTTTGTTAGTTTGTTTGTTTGGGGATTTTTGTTGTTTTTTTGTTTTGATTTTCGATTTGGGGGTTATTTTGGATTTTTTTGTTTTGTTTGTAACTTGAAGGCTTCTTCAGTCTTTTGTAGCATCTACTGGGAAACTTCTACTGCGAAAAGCTGGCACCCTGGGGATTTTTGCCCTCATGTCTAAAGGCATTGTATCCCACCACAGTAGAATAAAGGAAACCTTCTGGACAATATCTACAGTAGTAGAATGCAAGTAGAAGTCAACTTGTTTAAAGATAAGACTTTTAAGTCTGCTTTTTTTTAGGCTTAGGATCTTGAGGCATCATAAACAGGTGTGCTTAAATGTAAAAGGTGTATTTCTTTCTGAGTTTGAAAATCTCTGTTGGGAAGAGGCTTTTAATTCCAAGACAGTAAAAATTATTCTGAATGGAAAGTCCTGGATCTAGAAAGTGCAGATCAGTAATTGATTGTGGTTTTCCACATGCTCTAGGCTATGACAATTAATGTAAACTGTGAATTTATTGAATATTCCTTCCCTCCTCTTTTTCATGTGTTTTTTTTTTCTTTCTCTTTTTGAAGTTGTTAGCCCATGGAATACAGGGTCCATATGAGTAGCTGCACCCATCTTAAAGCTTAAACTGCTTGCCAGCTTGTTTATCACTTTTTTTTTTTGAAGAGGCTTATGTACAAATGGCAGGACAAAACTGATTCATGCTGTGTCACATGGTTTCTTCTTTACACACCTACTCATGCACGGATGATCCGCTGATTAACAGCATAAATTTCTAGCTGTAATGCTAGCCTGCATCTTCAGCCGCTGGTCTGTCATTCCTCTCAGCTCTCAATTTGGCCCCGGTCTGAATTATTAAAGCATGTGTGGGTTAATCCATACCTCTTACTGGCTGTAGAGAGAAATACTGGCACGGAGAAACAAGGCAGCATTTTCCCGGTAGAGGGAGGTATTGTAAAGCTCAGACAAAGTAGGTTTCTGCTGCTGGAGAAAAGTGTGCCTTTTACGTGGGGTTTTTTTCTGCTGAATTTAGGAATTCACAGAGCAGCATGTCCAGAGAGCTTGGAAAAGGAAGGGAAAAGACCTTGCTTCATGTTCAGGCAGACAGAAGATATTCCCATATTTTCTTTTATATTTTTTTTGATGTCATTGGAATAGGATAGTTGGAGTAAAAGCAGGGATCACTACCTCGCTTCACCAAAACCTTGTGGACCACCAGCAGTGGAGGTGGAGATGCCTTTGGTACTTCCAGGTTGAGAAAAGATCCCCATGCTTACCACAACAGCCCCCCTGCCTTTGCTTTGCCCTCTCAAATCCCAAAGGACTTCAGTGGGTTGAGTGCATCACTGTTCTGAAGAGTGTTGAGCATACCACAGAATCATAAAATGGTTTGGTTGGAAGGGATCTTAAAGATCATCTAGTTGCAACCCCCATACCATGGGCAGGGACACCTTCCATTAGACCATGCTGCAGTGGTCATGTAGTTTTTTATTTTATATTGTATGGCAGGGACAGCCATCCATAGAAGAGGTTTAACAAGAACTAGCAACTGCTGTTAAATTGCAACAAACATGCTTGGTCATCTGTAGTATGGACATAAATGCAAAGCTCTGCTTTGTAGTGTCCACAATTTAGTTCAGTGCCCTAGTACTTAACCTAATCCAGAAATTAAATATGCATGCTTCAGGGTTGATTGATCACTAAGTGGAACCAGGCAAGAAACATCAAAACAGATGTTGGAGTCACATTGGACAAGGAAGAGAACATGTAATTAGTTAATTATTTAACTCCTTGAATCAACAATTAAGTCTCACACGAAGTTTTGAAATTTTAGTTTCAAGGTGTGTCTCCTTAGATTTGTGGCTTGATAATCTCTTTGTGCATTTCATTTTATCACTGCCTGCTGTAGCAGGGGCCCATGGTACAGTATGCTATTCCTTGACACCCAAACCGACCTGCAGGGACTCACCTCCACAGCTTACTTCAGAGAGGCATGAAGCCTCATTTGCACCGGCACATCAGCTGGGTGCTTCAGGGGTTCTTGCAAAACTGCTAGAAGGGTTATTGCCACCTTCCTTCATGTGCTCCAGTGAGTCCTTCATTGATGTACAAGCCTTTTCCTTCACTGTAAAGTGTGCTTTTCTTCCAAAAATAGTAGAAAACCATCAGTCCTGGACTCATTCATCTGGAAACTCATTCCAGTGATAAACTGGGTGAGCAATGAAGGGATGGAGGAATGTCCTCCCCTTTTAACATGCAGTCACCTTTGAACTGTGTGCACACTACGGGCATTCCTATATTTGTCTTTTAAAACTCTTCTGATTATTTTTATGCCTGTTTATGCAGTGTCCTGGCAACAGCGTTTTCTATCGTTTTTCAACTAAATTTCATTGAAATCTGGTACTTTCTTCAAATTTTGATAAAAAAATAAAACCAAGATCCACTAGAAAAAAACCAATGCACTAGAGCAAATAAAGGATGAAACACATTGATAAAGACCTTTCTGTGTGGAATGAGACATCTAAAACTTTGTCTTTTCTGGTTAACATAGTTAGTGTGCATTCTCTGTAATACAGGCTCATGAAGAAATGTATTGAGTTTGAAGCACTTGGCATTTTATTTGTTGTTCCTCAATTCAACTACATGTTTTCCAGCATCGTGAATTACTGTTCACTTCCCTTTCTACACAGGTTAAGTAACTAGACATAACTTGTTCATCTTAAAAAGTTTTAAAATTGGAAAATTCTGTTGAATACCTACAGTCACCAGAACAGCAGTACTTTAACAGAAATTTAAGAAGGAGCACTGCAGGCCTGGTATATCAAGATAAATGCTCTGGAGGACTGCAGTGAAAAGTTGACTGTGAGCCTTGTCCCACATAATAAAAAGTTATTATTGCTTGTGATGATTGAAGGACTGCATACTGCTGTCTTGGTTCCACCTTTTCCTGATGGTATTTTCATCTACTAAAAACCTGGTAACACTATGCTTATCCGTGAGATTGCAGTAGCAACATTAGCTTTCTCTGTGGGCACGAGGAAGGTCAGCTGCATGAGGGAAGAGTCACGTACTGGAAAATGAAGAGTAAACTTTCAAAGTACAGGACATACAAGAAGGCTGCCTGTTACTGGTAAAAAGAAAAACTGTGGTAACTTGGCCAGTCCTCAAAAATTCTGATGGAATGTGGAAGGTCCAAATGGCCCCATCCCACGCGAGAAGAATGTAATCTCTCAAAAAAGGAATTATAAACAGCAGATAGGGCCTGGAAGGTAAAAAGGGGTGTGGGGAGCAGGAGGCACTCTCAGGGAAGTTCTTCCTGCAGAGCCAGGTCAGTCCAAGTTGCTTTCTGGCAGCCTTTAAGAAACTCAGTGGAGAAATGTCATTTGTGTTCTGCAGCATCTCTCAGAAAAACCTCCCTTATAACTTATATTTGATAATCAGAAGTTAAAGTTTGACTGTTTGGGTAAATTCAGATTTGAAACCTCATCTCTTGTGAGTATTGGTGGACGATCCCACAAGGCTGAAAAGGAGTCTGGTTTGCATTTCTTCTTGTAGAAAGCTTTCAGCTTGTTCTCAAGTCCTCCAAGAAAGTATTTTCTAAATCATCTTAGACCCTAGTTGATGTGAAATAATAATTCTATGGAACTGACTCCCAGGTCTTATTTTTAAAACCTAACCATCTTGCCCTCCTTTATACTGAAGTGGATTTGATCTGTGAACTCCTTGTATTCCTTCAAATTTCATGCTCTGTCTGGTGATGTTAGTTGTAAATTGATACTGGTTTGGAGCAGCTCTGGTTTTCAAGGCCGTTTGAGTAAAAGCTGTTGTTCCATAGGCTGCTTGATCACAGTGCCTGCTCATGCAAATAAACACAAGTTTTAATGTGATGTGCTTCACTGTTATGCAACTTGCAGCAAAGTGGGTGAAGATTTGTCCTTTAATTTTTTGTAAGCTTATGTCATGTTTAATACAAAAGTATTCAGTGTATGCTGAACAGTCTTGTTCACTGTAGTGAATAAGAATCTATGAACACACATGTAGGTAAGAGTTCAATAGCTTACAAAGAGCTTTTTCACAGAAAAAAGTCTACTCTGTCATCACTTTTTAGATTATTATTATTATCTAAAATTGATAATTTGGAAAAAGATAAATCATTGGTACACAGATATTTAAAGCAGAAAATAAACTGCTGGTAATGTATAAAAGCTGCTGTGCCATGAGCATCTGTGATCTGCTGTCCTTAACCTCCACTCATAACAGCATTAACTTTTCATTGATTGACTGACTGCTGGGAATTGGCATTTAATTAGGTTTAAGCATATCCTACTGCATATGGAGAAACAATTTAAAATATTTAATACTGGAATGCAGCATGTTTAGGCAAATACTGGACTGCTCTCCCTTTTACTTTCTGAGGACAGGAGCTCAGATGAATCCCTCTTGTTGACAGTTCAGTGCATGGAGCCTTCTAACATCAATTCAAACACATTTTGAATTTTCGCAACTGTTATCTAGTTGGCATGTTATGTGATTACTTTTCCAAAACAATTTCTGTTATTTTTCCATTGTGTGATGTTTAATACTGTATGTTGAGGACATTCCAGAGTGAAGCACGTTGATAGTATTATATAAATTACCATGTCTGTGTTCAGTCTGGTAATCTTAACAAAATTGGTGTCAAGTGATATACCCAGTATTACCTATGTAACACCTTTTTTTTACAGGAATTAAAAAATACTCTTACACGTATTCTGCTACAAAATAAATACTTTAATAATGAACTGTGTAATTCATACCACATAGAACTTGTTTCCTATCCTAGTCAAAACAGTCCGTGCAAATTGTTAGGTTTCTTGGTTTTTATTAAATGCAAGCTTATTGAAAAAACTACTCTGAATTAAGTTTCTGTTTATATGTGTCAAACATAACGTCAAAGACATTGTAAAAATTTTTCAAGAAGCGGTAAGCTTTTTTGAAGCCTCCTGAAATGAAGCATTTTGTTTATTACTAGAAAATTACTAAGTGAGTTGAGACACAGAGCTTGCAAAATTCCCCCCTAACTACCTTCCTGCCTTGCAGGAAACCTTAAGCACTTCCATTCCTGTTTTACATTTAACACAGGACACTCCATCACTACAAGATGTGACAAATGGTTACAGCAGTGGTGTTTTGATAGCTGAGAGTAGGAAGAAAATTACATTGTGGTTTACTTCTGATTTTTAAGGTGGGTGGAAAAGAGGAATTTCTGACAAGCACAGTGCTGTTGCATTTCCAAAAGAATATTTTAATGCTGGTTACTGAAGTTACTTTGTGGCACGCTTTTCTGCCTTAACCTCCCTGACAGAGTTTGCCAACGTGTTTGAGTAACTGGGAATTTTCATAAGTCTGATGACTTTCCTTTTGTCATAAATTATAGCAGGAAAGAGTTAACTGCTCATTGCAGTCCTGGAGATGTGTAGCTTCTTGCAGAGGTGCTGGGAGAGCCGCCTGCTTTGCCCAGCACAGGGCAGGGTCGTGCCTGTCAGAGCAGGGAGAGTTTGAGGAAAGCTGGAGGGAAGGGGGTGAGCTGGTCGCAGGCATCCCTTAGGTGTGTGATCCAGTGATAAAGGAAATGTGGTGCCCTTTGGGAGGGTGTGTACCTATGAGAAACAGGAAGCTCAGCGGCGGCTGCCTGCCTGCCCTGCCTGCAGAGGTTGGTCGCTCCGGCGGGCGCAGGTGTGCCGACACACCGCCCAGCCACTTCTCTCCAGGCTTCTTGGCAGCCACACTCCTCAGCAGCAACATCTGGAAGAGGCGGGGGGAAAGAAACCCCACCCAAAGCCAAAACACCCCCCCCACCACCACCTTTAAAAAAATCAACAACCCTTCAGGTAGAGGAATATGACGGCCTTGCAGCTGAAAGAGTTGTCACATTCAGGTTTGTACAGGAGGAGACGGGATCGCCCCGATAGTGTCCTGCCCGGGTCACACGAAGAGAATCTCAGGTGAGTGTGAATGGCTGGGGCACTGAGCCCTTTTCTGCTCCCCACTTGCTTCGGTGTTTTTAACAAACAAAATACAAACACAGCTCTGGAAAGTCACTGCAAAACACATGCTTTGAGAAGCAGTCCCAAAGCACTATGGAAAAAAACTCGAAGGAGCCATACAGCGACCTTGTACATTCTGGTGATGGTATGACAGCCTTCCTTGACTCTGGGAAGAGCAAATGTTAGCCAGTGTTTGCTTCTGGATCCCTTCTGACAGTCAGCACTGCAAGTAAATAAACTTTTCAGAGTCTGTCGGTCTGCTTTGAAGCTAGTTCTTGGTCACCCAGGTGCTGTGGGTTGTGCTGCTTGTTGGGGGTCTTGGTATAGTCCCTGTGCCAGGCTGGTCTTGTGGAGCTGAGGTGGCTGCTGGGCTCTGGCTTTCTTTGTGGGGGGTTCTTTGTTGCGGAAAGGGCTGTAGGCAAAAGAATGCAGCAGGACCGCTTAGCCTGACCTTACTTGGGAAGGGTGACCAAAAATCGGAAAGCCATTTAATGTCTGGGGTTTTCTTCCTGATGCTATGAACCTCTTGAAAAGAGTAACAGTGAATTTGCAAAAAGCCTCTGTTTGGAGCAGGAAGATTAAAGAATTGTTTGTAACCTAAGTGCAGACACCAAAAAAAAAAAGTAAAAATGCAAAGGTGTTTTTTTTAAGTGTGTTCGGAGTAAAAGCAATCTGTTCCCACTTCAAGCTCCTAAGAAAAGGAACCTTGTGTGTCTGCTAACAAAAGCCTCGGTGGAGAGGAAGTACTTCCTATCTACTAATGCCTGTCTCATTGTATTTTTAGATTATTTTTCCTTGGTGGTTGTTCTGCATCAGTTTGGAGTGCTGTGCACTCCAAAGGTTTTTGTTACTGCATTTTTGTTAACTGAGTTAGAAATTTCAGAAGAATGGTAATTCAGATCTTGGAGACTTGCCCTTTGGTTATAACTAAGCACTTTAATTAAAAATTATTGCGGCAAAATGTATGATTGTAACCTACTAAGATTGTTTGCCATGAGATATCAGAAATATAGGAACATGATAACTTGCAAGTCTGATACGTGTGCTTGGTATCTATCTGTAATATTAATTCTGATTTCCTAGATGGATTTCTAATGAGGAGTATGTATTGTATTCACAAGACTGTAGATAAAAGACTAACCAGACTAAGTAGAATAAGAGATGTGCAGAGATTCTTGACTTTCTTATGTTTAGTTTCTTTTATACAAAACCAGCAATGAGAAAGAATAGCTCTGTTTAGGGAGGAGAAGCTGCTTTTTAAAGCATATATGTAAAATGACTATTAGCTCTCTGTGGTTGTGTTGCTGTTATTAGTATGCACATCCAGGATGGGAATAACACCATTTTTGGACTGGGTAGGAGGAAGGGGTGGGTTGTCTGCAGCAGTGTAAGTCTAGATGTTTTGATCTCCTAAGATGATCATCCTAAGAGATGAGAAATATGTGAAACAGGGATCAGTCTTGAGAAATAAAATCCAAGCTGGAGGAAATAGCAAATCAGAGGACTTGTGAATCAACTCAGGGCAGGGTGTTAGACGTACAAGAGCATGGTCAGATGATGCTCCTACAGCAAGGGTCAACGTTTACCTACCAACAGAGCTTATCTTGTATTTGCTGATAGCTTAAGCTAGTTCTTATTTAAACTAAACCTTGCTCCTTCCTAATCCATTTTGTGATACTTCAGTGTGTTGCCAGGCAGCCTTATTTGTCAGTTTTCCTGCATTCTCCATGAAAAAAGGTTATGGCGTTATAAATACAAATATGACATAACAACAGAACAAAGAGCTGTTGGAAACAAAGAGAAAAAGCTCATTAGTTTTCTAAAACTGGAAACCTTTAGTTTTTTCCATATGTTCTCCCCAGTGATTCTTAGATGCCTGTCCTTAGCAAATACTTTCAGGGTATCTAGAGTACACGAGGAATACAAGAGGTTTCTTTAATGTCTGCTGCATATAGCTTGTCATCCATGGCTTTGCAATGCCCTCCCATAGTGTCTCTCTCCAGTTCTTTGTTCTAATACCTTTGTATTTCGTTTTGCATACATATTAATCCACGTGTTAAATAATATTAGCCCTCGAGCAACAGTTCACTGAAAGCTGCTTTCTTGGTTCAGGTACCATACTTTTCTAATCCTGAGCCAAAATGTACTTGAGACGCCAATTTCCTCAGGATACCCTGTGAGAATTTCTGTACTGGGGAAAAAAAAAAGATTTAAATCGCCCTTTGTTAAGGTCATACGATGGTATTTGCCAGTTTTCATTTTAGAGCCTTTTACACCTTACCACAGTATGAGATTTCTCTCTCCAGCCTTTTCTGGGGTATGTGTCTCCTTTGGTGGTGGTTTCCTAGGATCCATTCTGGGCTGTTGCTCTGGAAAGGCAAAAAGAGCAGTAAGTAACCCATCAGACAGCTGCTTACACCCTTTTCCTTGTCTGCAGGGTGTCTTGCACTGCTTCCACTCTGCTACTGCAAGCACTACTGTAGTAGCAGCTCCTGGGTCTGGGCATTGCAGCAGGAGGTGGATGCTGCTCCTTAGGATGGGGACTTGTATTGCCCACAAACTGTGACTGAGACATAGCCAAATGCTGGCACTGTCAGTGCTGCAAAGCAGCTTAGTGGGGCTTGGTGCCAAAATTCCGCCTTTGCTCTTTCCCGGGAACATCAGCGTCATTTGTACTTAAAACACCTGAAATTACTAATGATTAGGGCACTGTGAAGCAATGTCCCAAAACTCCTAAATGTGCACCAGAACATAAATTTATCACATACACCTAATTTTCCAGAAAACAAAATTTCTTGAAAGAGTTGTCTTTACAGTATAAAAATTATTTTCTGTGTTGACATGTCTTCTTGACAGGTTGTGTGCCGAGGAGCTTTGGGCTCTGGAACAGGATGCTGAGCTTTAGCTTCTGCATCTGTGCCCACTGATGTCACTGCACCCAGACGTTTGGCCCCCATCATTGTCTTCCAGATCTGCTATTCAGTTTATGATGAGTCAGTCTCTCTGCAGGAAAGACTGCAGGATTATAATCTGGCTCTTTCCATTAAGTTTTATATCTTGTCAGATTTCCCCTTACAGTAGAAGCTCCTAATTGAATGTTTAACAGAGGCTTTCTAAACACCTCTTGCTCTAGCAAATAGGTGCCAGGTCATCTTGAGAGGACCTCATCTCAGGCAGCTGTAGCTATCTGTGAGGCCTGAGTTACAAACAGCAGAGCTTGTTTTAGTGCATGGGTTTGCTTGCTTTGCCCACCCACTTGCTGTGATTGTGTTACACTGCTTCTGCTGCCCTGCTGCAATTTGCAGGCTGGGGCTTGGGGCTAGCTCGGAATCTGCCCCAGGTACCTCAGTGTTGCAGGTGGTACAACATGGTGGCCAAGCAGCTGAGCTGTCCCACTGGCAGCAGTGAGGACTGGAAGGGGCTGGGAAGGACTGCCAGAGTCCATCCAGTGCAGGAGAGTGAGGGCATTTCAAGGAAAGCCACCTCCAGCTGTAAATAGCAAACCCTCAGCTCAACTAAGATCAGGACCAGGGTGGGAGGGTAGGATTCATCCCCCTCTTTTAGTCACCTAACCTAGGATCAGTGTGTTGTCTCTCTTGTCCTCTCCACCCCACTTTCTCCTGGCATTACCCCTGCTCAGGTTATGCCATTGGCTGCAGTGAAGTGAGAGGAGTCCCAGCCCTTGTCCTGACAGGACAAGCATATTGATGGGGATGGGAAATTTGACTTCTCTTTCTACCTCTACCTACCCACTCCATTCATCACTTAACAAACCCCATAACCTCTCTGTCAATCTTTTAATCTGCTACTATAGATGCAACTGGTGCATTACTGACCTTATAGGGAGCTGGAGCCTGCCAGCCCCATGTAAAGGTGGCCTGGATAGCTCATCCTTTTCTTGCATTTGCACAGTACAAAAATGTTTTTGGTTTAGACCTCCACTGAGGAAGGGATGCTGAATGCAGGCTTCTCGTCCCCTGCTTGAGCTGGACTCACAAGCTCATGGACCTTAATTATGAAGGATGCTCCCCAGGAACAGAGTTCAAGGTGCAGGGGGTTGCCTGGCACCTTCCTCTCTTCTCTGTCTGCAACAGATGCAGTAGTCATTGAACTAAATGCAGCCTAAGAAATCTGCTTTTCAGAACGGAGTGGAAGACTTGTTCTTTTCCAGCTATATTGATTTTGGGGGGCAAAGATGACATCTCTGATAGATCTTGTCTTGGCCTGGTCTTTGGAAACGGCATGTAAAAAATTCTGTGTGCTGAGCTATTCTTTCTTGCTTTTCTATGCAAACAGGATGCAAAGGAAATTGTATACATACATTTACGATTAATCATTAGGAGTCAGCGGCAGTTTGCTCTTTCCCCTTCTCATCCCATGGCCTCTGTAAAAATAAAATGGTTGCTCTAAAAAAATTGATACTGTTAATTCGCAAAGCTCAGTACAAGGTACTGGCAAAAGCAGCAGTAATTCTCTTTAGTTTTTATTTTGACAACACTTAAAATGAATTTGATAACTGTTGTCTATAGCCCTTTTTTCTAAGTCCATATGCATTCAAAGGCCATTAAAAATGTAAAAAACTTTTGGAGAGTCTCAAGTTTTTACCAAACAGTAAATTTCAGCATTTACAATAAATAATAATTGGCAAGTTTCCATCAGTACCTGTCAGTCACTCGGGTAGTTCACTGCTCTCTTCTCCTGTGCAGAAAGCACTGTAGTTGTTTTCCATGTTAATAGATCTAAAGTATCTGCATTCCCTTTGCTGCTAAAACTGATGGGGGTACATCTGCGTGAGTAGGTGCAGGCAATCTTCTGCTGCATCTGTTCAGGCTCCCGCCTGCCTCTGCACATTGACTCCAGGCTGGAAGGCATGTGGATGTGCCCCAAAATTTCATTCACAAAGACTCCCTTGCAGATGAAGCAAGATACATAAGCACATTCTTACGTCCCACTGAGCCTTAGGGGATATACTCACCTGCAAGCTTTGCTGTGCAGAGCCTAAGAAGAAACAAATGAATGAAATCCCCCCCATCAGCAATGTGGTAGGGCTGAGTGTCTCTTTTTTGATGAGATACAGCATTTGGGAGTTGTGAGAGGTCACAAATCTCCTCAAACTGCCATCACAAACCCCATGTGTAGCAGACAGACAAGGTGTGCAACTGTTTCCAGCCATACATCTGTCCTGCTCTTCCTAGGAGGAAGGAAAGGAGACGCTGTTCAGGGACTGTCTGGGAAACCAGGGACCCTCTTGAGGTTTCAGATGCCTTAGGGTACTGAGAACAGGGTAAGGAGGAAAGAAAAGATCTGTCTGCACCTGGAAACATTCTTAAATTTGATTTCTATTGGTAACGTTCCTTAATAGAATAACCAGTGTTAATATTTATATTGCCACTTCCTGTGAATAGATGTTTCACTTGCTCATAATGCCAGTGTCAGCAGGTGAAGCAGTAATTATTCCATACATTGGTTTAAAACGTCATTAGTTTATTAAAGCAGGAAAAACTTGAAAATCAGTGTTAAGACACACAAAAAAAATTACGTTTCTTATTTGCTCTGGTTAAAAACTCTGCTGGAATAGTGGAGAGCTGGGAGCTACAAATACTCATTTGAATCAGATGCTTGGGAACTCTGGATTAAGAAACACTTTGGCTTGTCTGGGAGCCGCTTTAATTGAAGAAGGGATTTGTCCATGTAAATATAACATGGAATTGTTAATTATAGTAACATCTAGCTAGCAAAAATATGCTTAATGGCTTTATTTTAATATTGGGATACTTTAAATTTGTGTTGAGCGTTAGTTTGAGATAACCAAAGGACTAGAGGCTTTACTTTTCATTTCTGCTGTACTTTTCATTGTTCTAGGGGTTAAAATAACTCCTGAGGAACACACCCTTTGTTACTTGCCTTCTCTCTCACCTCTTGTCTCCTGCATTGCATAACTCCTAAGCAATTTTGTTTGACCTGCTCACCCTGATTATCACCTCCCGTGACTCCAAATGACTAGAGATAGCTGTTTGAGTAACAGGAACCCAAGCAGAAAGCACTGTTCTTCTTTAATCTATGATTTTAGTAAATTTTTAAGCTTCAGTGATTATTAGGATTTTCATTGCTCTTATTTGCAACATTAGCTGACTAAAAGTAAGTTGTAGGTTTCTTTTCCTTTTGTTTTCATGAGTTCTGATGATGCCGAATCAGAGGTGTTCTCTAAAGAAAATGGGCTGTGATTGCTCATTATTTTTCATTATAATTAAGCTGTCCTTGGAATGCAGTCTGTCACACTGAAGTGAATTTACACACAGGAGAGAAGAGCTAAATTATTCTAGCATTACCACTTAATAAAAATTACCAATTTGCTGGCACTGGGAAGAACAAGTTTAAAGGTTGTAAGGATGGGTTCCCTTTCTTTTCATTTTGTTTTTCTGAGGTCTCTGAGCTGTTCTAGGAAATGCAAAGCTAACAGACATGGTGACAAGGGGATCCTGACAGCTGACTGTACTGGAAGCTGAAGTGAGCTTCACTGGGAATGAATGCCAAAAACAACCCATTGTGACTGGCCCAGAGGCCCCATGCATCCTTGGCATAGATTACCTCAGGAGAGGGTATTTCAAGGACCCAAAAGGGCATCACTGGGCTTTTGGGGTAGCTGTTGTAGAGACAGAGGAAATTAGAGAGCTGAATACCTTGGCTGTCTCTCAGAATACCCTTCTGCTGTGAGACTGCTGAGGATCAAAGAACAGCAGGTACCAATCGCTACCACAGCAGTGCACTGTAGACAATATCACACCAAGACTCCACGATTCCCATCCATGAGATGATTCATGAATTGGAGAGCCAGGGAGTGGTCAGCAAGACTCGCTCACTCTTTACTAGTTTTATATGGCCAGTGCCTAAGTCCAGTGGAGAGTGGAGACTGACGGTATCGTGGCCTGAATGAAGTCATGTGGGGGTGCCTAGACTGATGGAAGAAGACCAAACTGGCAGAGCTGGGGGAAACCCACCTGGGCTGCTGAATTGTGGCAAGATGTCTCTGCCACGGTAAAGAAATTGGCTGCAAAAGTCTGTTGTGTAGATGCACATGTACCCAAGAGTCGGGCTACTGAAGAGCTTTGCAACAATGGACAGGTGAACTGAGCTGCCAAGACTGAAGTGTCTCAGGTGGATCTGGACTGGCAACATAAGAGTGAATTATTTCTGGCTTGGTGGGCTCATGACACCTCAGGTCATCAGGGAAGAGATGCAACATACAGATGGGCTTGTGACTGAAGGGTGGACTTAACCATGAACACTCTCTCCCAGGTTATCCATAACTGAAACATGCAATGCAATGAAGTAGGCCAAGCAGCTGAAGCCTCTGTGGCATTGTGGACAATGGTCAAAATACAAATATGGGAAGGCCTGGCAGATGGATTACATCACACTGCCACAAACCCACCAAGGCAGGCACTGTGTGCCAACGAGGCTGGAGACGTACCCTGTGCCTCACACACCACTGCCCGGAATAGCATCTTGGGCATTGACATGCAAGTCCTGTTGCAACATGGCACCCCAGAGGGAATTGAGTTGGACATCAGGGCTGAGTTCAAAAATAGCCCCATAGACGTGTGGGCTAGAGAGCACGGAATTGAGTGGGTATATCATATTCCCTACCATGCACCAGCCTCTGGGAAAATTGAACCACAGAGAAAAGAGAGAGGGGGAGCGGGGGCTGGGGGTGTCACTAAATTAGGGAGTGACTCTCCTAAACCATGACAGGGTGGAAACTGTTACTTTAAAAAAAAAATGGCAATAGTAACCAAAGCCTTTCCTTAGCAAAATGCATGGAAGTCTTGCTTTGCTTGAACTGCTACTAGGATGCATTCCTGCTTGACAGGCCTGCTACTAGTATTGAGTAGTTACTAAGTGTAAAGTAAAAGATGAAGACCTTCAGTTTGCATTACCCTAAATGTAAAGAACATCGTAATAAAGTAGGAAAACAGTGCTATTTTGTATTAGCTTTATTTGTCGATACATGTTCTTAGGAGCATAAATGACATCTGGTTTTTCCCTTGGCTGTTGAATATTAGGGCCATTATTTAATTCCGCAGTGTTAACTGAAGATGGCTCAGCTGTCTGCCATCCTCTGCTGGTTTTAAAGCCTGGTGATGCTGTAGTGAATGTAGAGAGAGAAAAATAAAACTAAAACTTAGAGTGACTAATAATTACAATTTAATATGTGTGCGAGAGAAGAGGAGCAGCTGAGGTCATATTTTCTTTAACACATTCTACTTCGGCTCAAAACAAATTAATTCAGGAAATGAAAAAGTTTGCACTTCCTTATATAGAATAGGAGCACAAACTAATGAAGGTGAGAAATTATTATGTTACTGGAAGTGTAGACTAATAGTAATAAAATAATAATAAAGGATGTGTGTGAAAGTGATGTGCTGGTTGGTAAAGCTGAGGGTCAGTCCTCCATGTGGTGTCTCCAGTGCAAACGTAATTATAATAAAGATGTTGCTGTGAGCTGGGAAGCCCGGTGTTCCAGTTCTCTGCCTTACAGGAAGCTGCATGGACATACTGGAAGTTTCGCCTGATAGGTGGTGTGTTATGTTGAGTCATAGTATTAATTATAGCTCCCAGATGAACCACTCAGGTCATGCTGTTCAGCTTATCAAAATATTGGTTGCACGGAGTGCAGGCAGATGTCTCAGGTAGAATCAAAGGCTGGCATTTGCCTTTGCATTAAGGATCAGTGGAAGATTTTTGGTGGATTTCAGTGACAGATGGCATGAACTGAATATTGATGGTATGAAACTTACTTGAGATATAAGACTACTGCAGCATTTTAGAATCATAGAATCATTTAGGTTGGAAAAGACCTCTAAGATCTTCGAGTTGAACTGATAACCTAGCACTGCCAGGTCCACCACTAAACCATGTCTCCCAGTGCCATATCTACACAACTTTTAAATACCTCCAGGAGTGCTGACTCCACCACTTTCCTGGCAGCCTGTTCCAATGCTTGACACCCATTTCAGTGAATAAATTTTTCCTAGTGTCTAATCTAAACATTCCTTGATGCAATTTGAGGCCATTTCCTCTCGTCACTTTTTTGGAGCTTAGTGGGCTGATCTTGTCTCTTTGGGCTTGAAAAGATCGTTCTTTTCAGGATGAGTGTCTCAGAGACATTTGATGTGCAGCCCCTAGTATTGAGTAGCTGACCTTTTTTTTTTATTCTTAAATTGGAAATAGGGCTATAAATGTTGTTACGTGAAATCCATCAGTGTAAATGCATCTTTAAAATGTATAGAGTTGAAAGAATTTGGATATGGTATATTTACCATAATGAAATATATGTTACAGTCAACTACACAGGGTGCAGATTTGAAGAATAACCGGTAGTATGCTGTGTCTCATGCAACACGTGGAGAGATCATGAGCTTCTCATACATGATACTGTATCTTTCTGTTGTTTTGTTTTTCCTGTCTGCATAGGATTAAAAAAAATAATAGTAGGGGAGGAAGAGATGACTGTTTTAAAGAGCTCCAGTTGTTTTAAAGAGTACTCAGAAGAAGTCATTACTTAGTTACACAAAACATGGCTTAATATGGTAAGGTTTGTAACCAGCAGGAAGAAAACACAATAGTTTTTTTGAAATATAACTTAAAACAGGAAAGTCTTACACTCACATATTGTTCTCCCTTTCTACAAATTCCATCAGAGGCTGATTTTTCACTGTGCTTGAATGGCTGGTAAAACATTGTGTGGGAAGGTGCTGCTTACCTGTCTATTCCAGTTATATTTACTTCCTTATGGAGAGATGGAATGTGAACCTTCTCTGTTTGTGGAGACCAAAGCATTTTTTGGACATGTTTATACTGGAATAAACTTATATTGAAGTATATGAAACATCCAGAGTTGCCTTTTTGTTTGCCCTATTTAAACTCCCACCACATAAGCTTAATTATGCTTTTTGTGGTGAAGACTATAAGGTAAAACTTTTAGGAGCACTCAAAATTCACCTACTTTTTATTGCAGTGGTTTCAAGACAGCTTTCTGTCTTTTTTAATAGAAACAGAAGTTAGAGCAGTGCTGGGCACATGTGAAAATCATGCCTGTAATGTGCATTTCTGTTGTAGAAAAAAATTATACCTTCTTTCAGACTGCCTTAGGAGACTAGCTTAACATGGAAAGTATTTTATTGCTTAAGAGATAAGCAATTGCAGCAACCAGAACCCAAGGGTGTTTTTAATTTCAATTAAAAAAAGACACAAAAGGTCAGTTAGTGCTTTCAAGTGTTGGTGCGGAAATCAGAGCAGGCCCCTGTGAGCCCACACATACTTTGCAGCCAGATTTCTGTTCTAGTAGTTCTGTATTTTGCATGTGAGAGCCATTGCATAGCATCTGTTCATGTATCATTGAAATGAAATCACAATCACACATACTGACAGAGGATGTGGAGGTAGGCACTGTGATTACTCTTTGCCCCCCTCGGCATGTCCTGATGGGCCATTTGGCCTCTCAGCAGCACTGGTGATGCAGTGATATTTCACAGTGGCACAAGTGGGTTGCCAAGCAGCAGCTGCTTTTGCCAAGCACCTTGTTTGGAGCCGTGACTGCTCAGTGTGTCTATTTGTGGCACAGAGTGAAATGCTCAGCGGGCCTGGCCAGCCACGAGCCTTCTCTGTAAGAGTCCCTGTCTGCCTCTGGCAGCAACCAGCACAGGCAGCCAGATTTGAAAACTCCAGAGAAAGCAGGGTCGAGTGAGGTGGCGGTTATCCTTCAGCAATGATTAAGCAGTGCAGCTATTTTTGCTATTGTTTTCCCAATCCCTTCTCCGTAACAACAGTGGGACACTTCACTCTTCCGCCATTTCTTTCAGCACCTTCCTTCCCATCAATTTTGATTGATCTGATAAGATCCTCAGTGTGCCGGGGGAGACTCTGTCTTTTTAATTCCCGCATACCTTTTCCAGTTAAACACTCAGCTTCTCCCTTTTCTCCATAACATTGCGCCCTTAACAACAGGCTGGTAGGTTTTGTCCCAGATTCCAGAGAATGCCCTTGGGAAGCTGCTGCTGCAAATGAACGACCCCTTACATGCTTCTGACTCCCCGTGGATGGCTTCACCTCAGGGTAACCTAGAATTCCCTAATGAAAATGCAGTGTATTTTTAACTGCGTATTTGAGATCTTGGCAGCATGCCTCCTGCAAAATGACAGAAAAGAGAAAGATGGCCAGCTGTGCTGGATTTGAGGATTACCAAACATTCACAGTAGCAACTGTGTTTTACCTCAGTAGCAGAAAGTCCCTTTTTAAACTCCTGTCAAGCTCCTTTCTTGCTTAATGGAACACACTGGGCGTCATTCCACCCGCAGCGATGGTAATGTGCCTGGAGAACCAGGCGTCTCCTACTTGTTGCACATATGGATTCCTATTACCTTGTAGGACTGCCTTTTGGAAAAAAACAGGAAAATTCAAACAGGCTTTTTGGATGGACATCTCACTGCACTGACTCGCCATACTACTTGCTTTGCTACAGCCACGCAGAAGATGGCTCAGCAGCAGCCGAAGAAGCAAGCAAATATTTTCCTGTTGACGACAGAGGACACAAGGCAGCACAAGTGGCTTCCAATCACCTTGGTCACATGTGGATTTCAGATTACTGTAAGGACTGTAGAAGTCCACCAGGAGAAAAACAGAGCTCTCTTGATTTGCAGCAGCAGCCTCCCAACGGAATTGCACGTGATCTGGGACAAAACGCAGGAAAACAGTTGAGAAATTGTTGAGAAACAGTAACAAGGGGAAGAGACAGACTGACTTGCTGTTTCTTATCTTAGTGTCCTGGTACACTTACACTAATCCTGGATGAATCAGCATGTTTAGTCCATTGCAGTCAGTCTTGCTGTAGTTGGCCGGTGCAGAAAATGTTGGGAGGCAAGATGGAGAAGAGTCAGCAACACTATGCCTGCATATCTGTTGTCAAACACTTCTCATTTTCATCACTGGTGCTCCAACGGACGCAGAAACCTTTTGTTCCAGGACTGTTTCCTGCAAGGGTGCTCTGGAAAGATCTTTGTGCCCTAGGGCTACAACCTGAGCATCACTTGCCCCATGACAGATAAAAATAGGGCTTGAGCGGCAGCCAAGCTGTGTCAGTGGTGTGGGTGCAGCCTCCTTAGCCTGTTACAGCTTGTAACTCTTGGTAGCTCTGATGCAGGATGCGTAAGCACACCTACAGATGGGTAAATAAGCAGGGTCATGCTGCCTGGGTCCCACCTACTCAGGGAAGTAGCTTGCCCAGGGTTTGCTCCTTGTTGAGGGGAAGTGAAGGAAATACTCCTGATCAAACCCATCCCACAAATTTGGCAGTAGCAACAGGGATGTGTTGCCAGGCTGCAGGAAGACACCTATGTGCAAGCTCAGGCCTGTGTGGAGAGGGGCATGTGGGCTGCTGTATGCTGACTGAGCAAGCTGTCCCAACCAGTGCTGAGAGATATGGCCAAAACCCATCATCAAGCAGACCCTCGGTAGTAGATCCTAGGAGGGTGAAGGTGCATTAAGAAGTTGTAGCCTTGATTGGACCTTCTGTCATATCCTGTGACAGGACAAGAGGAAGCGGCTTCAAGTTGTGCCGTGGGAGGTTTAGATTGGAGATTAGGACAAATTTCTTCATGGAAAGGGTTGTCAAGCACTGAAACAGACTGCCCTGGGAAGTGGTGCAGTCACCAACCCTGGAGGTATTTAAAAGGTGTGTACTCAGTGATCTTGAAGTCTTTCTCAAAGATGATTGTGTGATTTTTTGATCTTCTCATCCTAATTTCTCTGCTTGTTCCCTCTGCTCATCTCCTTGTCATCCTCTACTTTCTCATCCCCCTCGAAGACTAGCAGATTCTTCAGATACCAAGGTACTGTGTGTCGTGAGCACAAAGTATATGCGGTTCTGCAGTTCAACTGATTACAAACAAGGCTGAGCCAGTCCAATGGCAGAGGTACTTACTCAGGAGAGTTTTCCAAAAGCCTGCCTTTTCTGCAGTTAAAAGTTGCAGGAAGCCAAGTATCCCAGGTCTGCCACAAGGACTGTGCTTCAAGCAGGGGAAGCTTGCAGTTGTGTAGTTACTAGCTGCAGATCAGCAGCTAATCGACCCTGCTTTCCCTAGTAAGTGGTGCACAACAGGTTTTTTAAATAGAATATGAACGTAAAATAATTACAATATTAGGAGGGCATTCTATGGTGAAGGAATAATTATTTTTCATTCTTTCTTCCTAGTCTTGCTTTCTCAGCTCTTTAATATCCACGGCAAATTACTTCAGTAAATGTTCTTACGTGAAATCACTCTAAATGCAGCACATCACTGGAAATAAAGCTTTAGTTTTGCTCCTTCATATATTGCCCATTATAGCATACATGACAGTTTGGTTAGCGGCTTGTGAAGCACAACATAAACGTAACTATCCATCTGTACCTGTCCATTCTCCAAAGTGATGACACGAAGAAAGATGCCTATAGATAAATTCAGCGTATATGACAGCAGAAGACACAAGCAGAACATTAAAGGCATTTTTTCAATGTAATTAATATACGGTAGCATTTTAAAGCAATATTTACCTAGTGACAAGAGTCTTTTCTTTGTGCTTTCCACTACTGATTTGCCCATGATAAAATGTTGTTTGAATCTACCTCCATTCCCCCCTCAGCAGAAAGTAGCTGTGGACAAGTTTGGTGGTGAACATATTTGCTCACATAGGCTACTCACACCACAGCTCTCCTGGGCAGCTTCTGTCAGTAGCCAGCAGCAAAGACCCTTTCCAGCATCCAAGTTTACATGAGGGCCTGGCAGGAAAATGTGCTCCTCTGTGCACAGCCAGCCTCAGTAAATCACAGTGTGACAGGCTCACCGCCCCGCCACTGAACTTTTAACTTGAAGCTCTATCAGGGCACTGAGTAGCTCTGGCTACATGACACGGAACTGTGAAAGTAAATCACTTCGCTGGGAACTAGGGGAAGTCCAGCGTACTGTTTTGCAGGCTTTGCCTACAGCTTCTTTGCAGTATAAGCATAGAATATATACACCCAGGAAAGCAATCAGAGAGAGATGGACTTCCAGCACAGAGCTCACCCATACTCCATCCCAGAGGATGAAGAGGTTGCATACAAGGTTGTTCCCGATGCTCACGACTCTGCAGGAAATGAAGGCGAGAAACCAGTGTCAAAATTGCAACGTAGGCACAGTGAAATAAAACTCTACAAAGAGTTCTGTGACTTCTATGCAAAATTGTAAGTTGGTTCTGTTCAGCTTTGGAGTGTAACTACAGTGACATTGCATGTGTATTGTACTTATGTATTTTATTATCTGAGGTCTGTGCAAGCTATTCTCTTACCCAGCCTTTGCCCCTGTTCTGCTTGAAACATTACCAGTTGTAACTGTAAACTAAAATTGGAGTTGTTGCTTTAAATTTCATCATTAGTTGCTTCAGAAATTTTTATCAGCAGTTAAAACGGGGTTGGAATTTGTCAGGTAGTCTCTCTGCCTTCAAGTTGTTTGCATGTTATTTTGGGCAAATGGATCGATGCAGAAGTATTACATATATCACTGATTTTGCATATATGATGTGTTTCAAAGTGAGGCACTTTTGTGTACTGAGGAGGAAAACTTAGTGTTTTCATTTGGTTTTGAACTTTGTTTCATGTTTTTGCATGGATTATACTTTAGGTATGCCAGAGCTTAACATCCTCAGTGCTCGAGCACTGTTGAAGTGATGATGAAAGGTTCCAGTTTCTGTTGTGATTATTCTTCATTTAGATTAATAAGGAGGATGGGGAAATTGATTGAGGTCATCCCCCACAGGAAGCATATACAATCCATGGAGACTGTTAGCGAGCTTTATAGTTAATCACAGTTCATATGTATAGTCCCTGCAGTTTGTCCATAGGTCTATCTGTTGCGTGTGGATGAGACTATCCTCTGTCTGATCTTCAAGTGAAATTTGCCCACTTTTGTTTCACTGGAAGAGCAATGGATATTTGGATAACAGTTACTGGTTTTCTCTTCTGCAAAGATCTTTAGAGAGAGAAAAAAAAAGTGCCAGCTAATAATAACTGGTCAGATGTGACCTTGCATAAGGCTCTTCTGTGAGACAGTGTAAGAAATAGATAAAACACATTCCATTTTCAACCACGTGCTAGGTGTTTGCTTGCTTCCTTGGATAGTGTGCGAGGAATGAACTCAATTCCTATTGAACCTTGTGGGAGCCAAGAGGTCTTATCCCCTTGTGGGGATAAAAAGGAAGGCTTGGCATCTTGCAGAGGACTGAGGGCTCTGCACTTACAGGTACAGCGTGACAGCTGTACCCAAATGTGTGCATGTGTTCACATGTGTTTAAAATAATGTCCCTTGTCTAATAATCTTCCAAATAGATGTCTGAGTCAGTGATTTTGTCAGCTGAGGTCAGATTGTAATGAAACTAGACCATTGCCCTATATTTGCTCTCTTCTATCACAGGGTATTGGAGCAGAAAGGTGATCTGGAAAGGCATAGCTTTGAGAATCTAGATATGAGTAATAAAATGTTTGCAAAGAAAAAGTCAAGAGAGCCTTTTCCTTGCCTTAATTAACTGAAACACAGCTATAGTGTCTTCTGCAGATGTGGACATGAACCCAGTGAAGTAGCTAATTCCTCTAGTGTTTTGCAGCTACCACACTGCCATTTTTTGGTCCTGTGCCTTTGAGAAGCAACCAAGGTTGCAATTTGACTATTTTTTTGCACCTCTGGTATGGGTTTATGACTTTGTGTTGGCCTGCATGTGGGTTGCAGCGGGGCAGCTGGAGCATTCCCATCCTCCACCATGGCCCTGGAGTGGGCTGTGAGTTAGCACATTGTGAGCTGAGCTCACTGAGATGAAGCTTTACAAACCAATCAAAAATCCCATGACTTCAAACTAAATTTGTAAAATGACTTCAAGCTATGCAGAGCTTGTATAAGGGATAATTGTTTACCTACTCTGGTTGTTATTAATATCTGCCAGACTAGATACTGCACACTCTTTCACGTTGTTTATTTAGAGCTTTGAACTAATGCTGCTGCATACATAATTTAGAATTAGGAATTTCTTTATGATTAATCATTTATGTTTTCCTATGTAGTGCTAGTTCTCAATTATTGTAAATATTTGCCCTTGTTTTCTGTAATTCTAATGTATTTATCAATTTTTATAGTGCTTTGAATTGCCTGTCTTTTCTCATCATTAAAAGCCTTTAAATTTATAACATTTCTTTTGTAACAACATTTCTGTGTGGTTTTTTACTTAATTAGTGTTCATCACGAGGATTTTGTTTCTAAAGAGTTTGGGAGCAGGGAGAAGTGGTAGTGTTATTTCTGAGGGGATACTACAAGCCATGAAGTCCATTGAAAAACTTGTATTGAGCAGCCTTGCATTAGGCTGATGCAGCTTGGCCTTGGGGGGAAAAAAAACCCACAACCAGTGGTGTTGCCTATTTAGGCTAATTTTCTTTCTATTTCTTTTTGGTTTTTTTCTTTATTAACAGCAACATGGCGAACGCTCTTGCAAATGCCATCTGCGAGCGCTGCAGGGGTGGCTTTGCCCCTGCTGAGAAAATAGTCAACAGCAACGGTGAGCTGTACCACGAGCAGTGCTTCGTCTGCGCCCAGTGCTTTCAGCAGTTCCCCGAAGGGCTCTTCTACGAGGTAAGCAGGGCAGAGTGCCCCTCTCACCCCCAACCTTTGTCTTGTGCCTTCTTTCCCATACCAGAATTAGCTACAGGCAGATCAATAGCTTAGGAAGTCCCATGGCAAGAAGTGGGCTCTGAAACGGTATGCCGAGTAAAGGGAGAAAAAAACCCCGGAAGCATTTCTGTGCTAGTTTGAAGGACATCAGTGTATATAACCTTATTTAAATATGGAGCCTAATGTTATCAGAGCTGAGAAAAAATGCTGGATATTTCTTTTTCAGTGCAGATTTTTTTCCCTGCAGTGTGTGAATCTGATGTATCATACCAAAAATACACAGAAAGCATACTTCTTAGAGGAGAGAGTCATATAGAGGGAAATGACAGCATCCTGTGGGCCATAGCAGGTTTATTGCTGACTTGAGTGAGGCCAGCTCGGCATGTGAAAAGAGATGACCTGTAAGTCAGTGTGCTGAGATCAGGGTGTGTGTAGAGGGCAAACCAGGCAGGGCCTGTCTAGGGTCAACTCTAACACACCAGAGCATCTAAAATTACCATTTCTTAACACACTTCCGAAGGTTAAAACCTGTTCCCGTTCACATTTCTCATCTCCAGGTCAATTGCCCTCAGCTCAGATGGGTATTTCTGTATCAGTGTTATTTTCTTTTACGTTCCCCTGTTATGGGGATTCAGGAGAAAATGCAGGTAAAAAGTGGCTTTACTGAAAGTTTTAGACTGGTCAGGGAATTAATGTCTGAGAGATAAGGTTGCCACTCAAGTAGCTTATAGTCCAGTTTAGGGTAAGAGTTACAGGACTTAGGTCATCCTATGATCTGAAAAGGAAGGTGAACAGTATGTTAAAAGCACAAGTCTGCTCTCACAGACAGGGGATATCCTTATGGCAAGAATTTATCTTCCAAACAATTTATCTTCCAAAGGAGCATTTCTAACTTTACAGAGCCATGTTATGTGGTGATGAGGAGAGGCTGAGGGAGGAGTGTGGATTGAAAAAGAGACTGTCAAAAGGGATTCCTGGGGATTTGCTTTCTCTCGCCTTGTTTGAGGATCAAAAGACCTTTCTGTGCGCCAGGGATAGTCTTGCAGAAATTGTGGTAAACGACTAATGTTCCACAGGACATCAGAAGGTGAGCTACAAGGCAGAATTAATTAAATAAAAACAGAACACCCCCTAGATACTTAACACATTGATTTACAATTGTTAATATATACTGAGCTGCTGCCTGCTTGCAGGCGCAGTAGAGAGTCCATCCTGGTGTGTTAAGACCTGAGGCAAATGTAAAGTGTTAATAAAATTGTCTTAAACCAATGAAATGTATTTTCTCTAAATAATGAGTACTTTATTCATTCTTTTTCTAACTCAAAAAGCAATGAGACATTCCAGGGACCTCCTTCAGAATGCTGAATGGTCTTTTGTTAAAGATAAAAGTTTGAGGAAATCGTGCTCAAGGCAGCCTGTGTCTCCTAGGGGATGGACAAGGACTGCAGTGGTAATAAAGTCTTACTTCTGGACCTAATTCAGGAACATTACAATCTCCCTGTTGCTCTGGGTGCTTCTGGGTGGCTATACCTGAATCTGTAGCAGAGGAAAGGATCTTAGATATATTGGATGTAAGCATTTTTTGCTTCCTATTGCTACCTTGTTAACATTCATATTCATGACAGTTGGTCTTTGAGCACTCTTATTGAAACGTGCTGCTATCAAAGACAGTAAGTCGGAGCCAACAGAGTGTCCTGGGAATGAAAATAGCACCATGTGCTAAATGTGTTTTGGTTAATGTTGCTAGTGTTTTTTTCAGGCTAGGGAGCCTGAGAAATGTTATGTAGAAAGTGGAAAGTTTCAGTTAAGCATAGACACTTCTTACCACAACTATTACAGAAGTAAAATAACATTGGATAGGCTGAGGGAGCTAGGCCTATTCAGACTCAAGAAGAGACAACTGAGAAGTAGTAGTATACTATTATCAATATATATAATTATCTGAAGGGAAGGTGTCAAGAGGATGGAGCCAGGCTCTTCTCAGTGGTGTCAAGTAATAGGACAGGAGGCAACAGACAGAAATTGATGCACAAGAATTTCCATCTGATCATAAGGAAGGACTTTTTTACTATGCAGGTGACCAATCACTAGAACAGATTGCCCAGAGATGTTGTGGAGTCTTCCTCACTGGAGATACTCAAGAACTGTCTGGACACAGTCCTGTGCAATGTGCTCTAAGCTGACCCTGCTTTAGCAGGAGGTTGGACCAGATGACCCACTGTGGTCCCTTCCAACCTTGCCCATTCTGTGATTCTTTGAGGGGAAGGGACAGCCCTAAGCAGGTAGAAGGTGGGCTTAGGTTGGCCATTGCTCAGGAGTGGCTGACAGTGCTCTGAGGACTTGAGATAATCTGTATCACTGTCAAGGAAAAGTGACTGGAGAAGACAGGCATAAAGGGTATCTTCCTCAGACTGCCTTAATGCAGTCTTTGAGAAGACGGATGTGTTTGCAGGTGTGGCCAGGTAATGTGTTTTTCTGAGCAGGTTTCCCATGGGTAGACGCAGGCATTGTTGGTTGCCCAGTATGAGTTTGTATTTATTCTGTGCCTGGTGTAGCTTAGCTAGTGTTTCTCGGAACTGATTTCCATCTCTTAGCAATTGGGAAGGCAAATATTGTTACCCTGCCTATTGCAAGACTTGCAGAGTTCCCCCAGTTAGTCATTAAGCTGCTTATCACATTTGCCCTCAAACGCTGCCATGATAAGCTTTCACTCTGTGTTCCAGGGGTGGGGGTTGAGCTGGTCAGAGAGATGGAGGTCTTCTGTGCTGTGGGACATGTCTCCAAGCTGCTTTGCAGGGACTCTGATCAGCACAGCTTGCCGTGGTCTGGCACTAAGGCCAAGTCACTTTCTGGCACAAGTGGCACCACACCAGAGCATTGCCCTTCTGCAGCTTGGAGTTGTCACAGCATAGCAGGAGTTTTGTAGATGTCCTCATGAGCCTATGTTAGAAATGATAATTTGGATTCCTGAGAACTGTGTGCCTAATATTGCACAGAAACTGTGGGTTTAGGACCTGCAAGTGTATAATTGTGTTCCAGTTTGCTCAGCAGCATCATTTTAGCAAGATTTTTTATGCACTCAACCTAAACAAAGATTAGCACAAGCACATGCCGGCAGAATTTCCAAACTTGCTCTGCTTTGCTGTCAGGTGTGAAGTGGTAGCAATTCTAGTTTGCTTTTACTCCACCACCTATTCCCTAGAGCAGCTGTTGCAGTCTCAGTGCAGGTAGCACTGCAGGTAGCAGAACAGACGGCTTAAATGGACACCTTCAGTGGCAGCCTGCAGTGCACTCGGAGGGACAGGGTGGCCCCACTGTAATCAGTCAGCGGGCATTTCCTCCAACCCACATTACTCTCAGATCCTAGAATGGCTTCTCCCTACTAGAGGTTGCCCCTGTCTCCCACTGGGGAGTGTGGACACCTCACCTTCAGACAGGGGAGGTTGGATGAGAGAAGTCGTACCCCTGGTCTGGGTGTTTGTTAAGAGCCTTGTGCTGTTTCCTTTCAGAAGCGTCCCAGCCTGCACTGTACTGTGCTGAGGTGGGGGAGAGGGAAGTGCTTAGAGAGGTGCATCCCACAACGGAAGAAATACAGCAAAATCCTTATGGACTACTCACAACAGCTATAATTGGGGAATATATATTAATATTGTTGTTGTTGCTGGTTTTTTTATCATAATAACGGAATAATATGGAATGGCATGTGACTTTTGTCTCTTAAGTGAGAGGAAGTTTCTTTTAGTTTGTTCTTTTTTCTATGTTTGTAATAACCTTTAAGAAGATGAAAGGAAGGTGCAGTTGCAATGCACTTGTCAGATTTGTTTCTATTCCAATTGCACCTCAAGTGTTTTCTTAAAATGGGCTTTACCAGAAACTATTTTAGAGAGAGAATCTTTCAAGACTTGGGTTTTGTGTGTGTCTTTCCACTAAGTTAGCTAAAAACACGCGGGTAAGCTGGTGGCTATGTAACAGTGAGATGTTTTATGCAGAACAATTTAACTCATGGACCTCCAGCATACAACAGTGAAACAACCTTGCTTTTGAAATATGTGCTGTGAGATTTGTTACGGAAACTCAGGGCTTTCTCTGAAGGATAACTGCTAGGTCATCTACAAGGGCAGCACAAATGAGCCAAGAAGACTGAAAATACAAACAAGACTGAATGGGAACCAACCTACCTGACGTAAACCAGAGGGGAAGAAAACCTGTTTGGTCTGTTCAGATCAACATGTGGTGGTGACTTTAAAATCCTAGCAAACCTAAGCATCCCACATTAGACCACCTGTTTACACAGAACAGGAAGCTTTTGGATTTTTTTTTTCAGTTTGAAAAGGATTTTATCCGGCAGGAAGCAAGCACAATTCACAATGAACAAATAATTTCCATTATTCCTTGAGAAAATAATAGCCCTCTGACTCTCAATTATTGGTTTTTTTAAAAGCTGAAATTAAAAAAAATAATCTGTTTAGAGTATTACACTGAAATAGCACTTGATAAATTCCTAGCTGACTTCTGAAAGTCTGTATTGAGCTCGTGTCTTTCTGTTCCTAATAGGTGCAATTCAAGTTGGGCAGAGGAGTCTTCTAATCTCAAGTACCAGTGACTTTGAGAGTGTTCCATTAGATCCCCACCCTGCCAGTTGCAGGAGTATTTATTATGTTTATGTTGTATTTGATCCTTGCAATTTCATAGTATAAAACAGGTAATCTCAAAACACATTGCTGTATTTTCTGTCCAGGCACAAAAACTTACTTTGTGGGCAGTATTTTATGCTATTCATTTTATTTTGTCTTAGACACAGTAAAATGAAAGGAGCGAGGTTTCCTGCTGTCCTCGTTTTTCCACTGTTCTAAACTGGGACATTCAAATCCAAACATTTTACAGCATACCTAATATTGTCTATCTGGTTTTGACACGCTAGTTGGCATTGTATCTGGTAATGATGGTGCCTGAAGGTATCTAAACGTTTCCCTTCACTTCAGCACATACTTGCCTACATGTTTTTACATATTCTTTGGCTAAGCTACTAATGCAGTGCTGCTGAATTTTTCTTAATTCCATATGGGGTTTTTTATATGAGAGCTTGAACTGTATCTGAACTCATCTAAGCTGTGATAAAATTCAGATCCAAGTCCAAATCCCTTAAGATCAGTACCCAGTTTAATCTGATCCATGTAGTGAACTTCGTTCCTTAATATTTGGACTTGATTATCTTAAAGGTCTTTTCTAACCTAAATGATTCTATGATTCTATGAAATAAGCATCACAAAGGAAAAGGCTTATTTTCCTTCATGTTTTGGCTGCCCTGCTCCATAAAATCAAAGATTTCTCTCCCCGGATATTCTTCCTCTCCCTACCCCCACCATAGTTACTGCCTCCAGTATGCTGGGTCATTCTCGCAGGAAATGTAGAGTGAGGAGGACATCAGATGTGTTCAGGGAAAATGCTTTCCCCCTCCCACTGCCCAGAGGTTTTTGTTAGCTAATTTCCTGCTCAGAACATGCTCTGTTGCATCAGAGTTTCAGCAGTCCGTCAAAATTCAGAATTCAGATGCCTCTTGTGATGTAAATTGGTGACAGAAGATGCCTTACACTCTTGGCAGTATTGGAGGAATGGTGTGCTGTTAACACTACATGCTAAGTAGTAGATGAATTAAGGTGGGTGGATGTAATACCTAGCACCTGTAGCTCATGGTCTGTTTTTTTTTTTTGTGCAGTCCTTCATCTTTTACTACCTAATTGTATCTGGAAACACACCAGGGTGTTACAGCCTTTATGTTAAGAGCGTTTTCCTCATCCCTCTAACACTCAGATCGTTTTCCATTTGCAGTTTGAAGGGAGAAAGTACTGCGAACATGATTTTCAAATGCTTTTTGCCCCTTGCTGCCATGAATGTGGTAAGTTTTAAATCAAGGTGAAATACTTGATCACAAATGGGAGTGTCACTGGGGGAAGAAAGGCAGCCTTTGTGTGTGTTCTCTGGGAAGTGGCCTTGTGAACTTGCAGAACGTACTAGATTTCAGAGAATTCAGGGAACTGCTTTTTCAGCTCCCAGGTCAGCAAAAATAGTATTTTTTAAAAAAAAGGTTTGTATTATTTCAGTAAGTAGTTTAGTTGTTGAGTCAGTGATTCAATGAGCAGACCATTCATAAATTTCTGATTATATACACCATTCATGACTCCTGATTCTATATATCTGCATTTCTGCATATGCTGATATTTGGCCCTTCTCATGTATCTGAAACCCTGCAGCAAGGTTTTGTCATCTGCTTTGACTAATGTAACCCACCTGTGCTGTCCTCCTCCACAGAAGCTGGGAGAATCATCATTATCTGGTGATATAATCAAGTGGTGGGCAGCTGGGCCCCTGCTGATTTTTTTTAAACAAATTCCTTTAGGGCTTCAGCATCTAATGTCCACCCTATGTAATACTGAGGGCTGTTCTTTTTATTTGTCACTGTTGATGTAAATGCTTGTGCGTCTGCTGTACTGTAATCATTTGCATGTTTTCTTTTTCCCCTGTGTGTGATACATTTTGCTGGGGCACAGCTGGGAAGTCATTATTTGTCTTAAGTCATTGCTTAAACTGGTCTGGAAGCTTTTGTGTTTCTGTGGCACCCTGGCAAGGCAGTATGGCTTTCACTTATCTCAGTGAGGCCTTTCCTTGTGTGGAGGGAGGGGTTGAACACCAAGGGAGAGGGAAGCAGATGTTATGGAACTTTGCATTTAAAGTTGCTGATGTGAACAAGCAGGGAAAGAGGAAGAAGTGGTGATTTCTGAGGAGATACACGACCTATCTCCAGGATTTCTTTGCCCAGCCAGCACAGCTCCCCCTTTTCCTGTCCTGGCTCCATGCAGTGCCAACTCCCTTAAAACCTCATCAAGGTTCTGCACAGAGCTGGGCTTTCACACTGTTTGTACTTAGTAAGCAGAGCCAAAATCAATGGGACTGTTATTATGATGACACCTCAAGCATTTCTGACATTTCTGGAGTCCATCAGGTTTTGTTCCTAGATTGGTTACCTGCCGATCCCTCCCCTTTGAGGGGAGTTGTTCTCCAAAGCCAGGACTCAGCCTCCCACGGCCCTGGGAAGCTGAGCTACCAACACATTTTAGGCTGAGCCTTTGCACTGCTCAGGGGCCTTGGCTACACGCAGAGAAGAAGGAAATCACGTGTGTGGTGATGGACATCACTGCCTGTGCATACACCATGCATGCAAAACACTATTTTTTTAATGCCTCGCAGGACAGGACCCTTGGTGGTAGGTCAGAAGTTGTGTGTGTTGGAATGACTGTTCTGCAGTGTCACTGCAGCTTTGCATTTGGGCTCCATGGGAGGGTTTTTTTTGCAGGAGGTCCACAGCCACCCCAGCTCAGTGCTATTGTGCTTTGAGTATAGAGCCCCTTCAAGGCTTGATCCTAGGGGAGTAGAAACCACTGCTATGTACATGACAAGTTAAGATTGTCATCTTCTTAAAGAAAAAAAGGAAAAGGATGATTAGGGCACAAGAAAGCCATATTATATGAAGTACTCTGTAAATTTCTTAACAGCTTGAGAACAGATAAGTAAAAACAGGAAAAAAGATTATTGCAGGGAGAAGGTGGAGTGTGCATGTAAAGGACTTGTGTGTAAAGAACAGAAGGTTCTCCATCAGCAGATGGAGCATAGCAAAAAGCAACAAAAACCCCCAAATTATAGAGTTTGGAATCAGAACCATGATACTGCAAGCAATGTATCCTACCAGATTCTGGGGTGAGGAAAAGGATGATGATGTCATTGTAGTGCTTTTAACTTTGTGTAGTATGGTATTTTATATCCAGGTGTTGTGTTTCTTACAGGTGAGTTCATTATTGGTCGTGTTATTAAAGCCATGAACAATAGCTGGCATCCAGAGTGCTTCTGCTGTGATATCTGCAAAGCAGTATTGGCTGATATTGGATTTGTCAAGAATGCTGGCAGGTAGATCTCCACTCTTCCTTTTGTTAACTGGTCATAAATAAAATGAACTAATAGGGGGGACTGAGAGATTTTGGTTCCTGAAGCTTTCCAGCTCAGATGAGCAACTGAAGCAACTTCTGTGGGGAAAAGGTCTAAGAGTGCATCACAAAACTAAGAATGGGTGCCTCAAAATATTAACATTTTACCTATTTCAACAGTAAGTTTCTTGGCAAACATGCTCTCTACCTAGTGACATTTTGGAACCATTGTTATACATAAAAAGAGAGAAAACATTCAATACAGAAGTAGTGTCTTTTTTTAATAAACATTTTTACTTTCTTTTTCCAACGGGGTCTCCAATTTTGGTCTGGTTTGGCACCTTACTTATTAATAATCCTTTTATGTTCAGTGGTACCCTTCATGGAGTAGGATATTTTTACCAGCTGTGATCAGAAGAATGTTTTACAGGTGAATTCTATGGCCATTCCCTTCATATGTGTAATATAACATACAGAATCTACAGAATTAGTATTTTTATAGTCATCCAGCTTCCAATCTAAATTTCTAAGATTTTGAAAGTAAAACATTCAGCAATGAGAATCTATAGCAAACTTTGTTTTCTGTTTTTCAACATAGCTTAAACTCAGCTTAAACTCAGCTGATGAAATTATACTCCTGTGGAGACAGAAAATAAAATGATCAGTCTGAACTTAGGAGATAATTTTGCTGCTCTGAACTTGGTTTGCCTAGCAAGGAAATTGTTTTAAAGTTTACCTTCCCTCCAAAAGAAGGACTGATTGAAATGAAGTTTTGATAGATTTTTGCACTGTAGTACTTGGACTAGTACTTACCTCTCTTTTTTATGTTGTTTTAGACATCTCTGCCGTCCTTGCCATAACAGGGAAAAAGCCAGAGGTCTGGGAAAGTACATTTGCCAGAAGTGTCATGCCATTATTGATGAACAGCCTCTCATATTCAAAAATGATCCTTATCACCCTGATCATTTCAACTGTGCAAACTGCGGGTAACTTGAGTTCTGCAAAGGAAAACGGGAAAACGCTGGGCTTATTTGATTCATGGATTTACATCTTAAAGTGAAAACTTGTCCTGTACAGTTGGCAAGAGAGGGAGGGGTTTGGGTGTCTCGTGGCCAAATGTGTTTTACTGCTTTTGGCATAGTAGCATTTGAACAACAGCTGAACTGTTGGGGAGTAAAGAAAGATTGGACTCTGCAGGACAAGGTGGTACCTTACAAAATATGAAGTACGGACACAGATACAGTTTCTGTAGCAGTGAAATGGTAGTTTGTTATTCTGCTAGAAGAAGAAAAATGGTCCTCTTTTCCTTCTTGAATTACTATCTTGCCTATGTTATTTCTTTTTAGTTGAATGGTATGCAAACTTTGTTCTCTCTTTTTGAAGCCTATCTTTTTTAGAAGCTTTCTCCCACCTCATTTTGTCAGCTTCTGCTTCTGCAGCATGTGAAACTGCACATTTCTACATCCTGCACTATGCATGGACCATGGGACATTGTAGGACATAGCATGGATTCTTAGTTGTTTCTTTCTGGTGCAAAGGAAGCTACTATTTCAGTGCCGTAGTAAAGGCTAATTTGAATAACAATATGTAGTGTTATGTCAGTGGCTACCAGATGAGAGTATTAGCTATTATAGTCACTTTTAAGGTTTAGCTGTTCTGAGCATCTAACCATGCAAATTACTGAAAAGTAGAGTATATGAGATTCTACAGTTGGAAATGAATAAACCTAGCTCATATGGGTCTGTAGTTTTCTTTCAAGGAAACTGTACCTAGGCGTAGAGGACTACATTATACTTCCAGTTACAGTTTTGCAAATCTGAAATAAACTCCTGATGAGTGCCGGTATATGAACCA
>JAYRBT010000001.1:90185027-90241235 GCA_036023395.1 Myiotriccus ornatus
TTAGTGCACCTCGCTTAGCAGCCTGTTCTCAGTTCACTGTGATCAGTCTTGAACTCTCTTGAACTAGGTTATATTTGATGCTGCCACATTACTGTAGTATAAATATAATTTTTAAACAAAAAAATTATTTTTTTCGTAAACTCTCAAGAGTTGACATTATTCAGTGCCTTTATTCATGCTCTCAATTCATTAATTTCTGAATAGGAAGGAACTTACTGCTGATGCTCGTGAGCTGAAGGGAGAACTCTACTGCTTACCCTGCCATGACAAAATGGGTGTCCCCATCTGTGGGGCATGTAGAAGACCAATTGAAGGCCGTGTGGTGAATGCTATGGGAAAACAATGGCATGTGGAGGTAAACATCAGATGATATATAATGTCTTTCACAAATGTAAACATTAACATATTTACTGTTAAAAACCGTGTGATTTTGCTGATCAATTTCAGTGAAAGGATTATCATAAAGTTTGCAACAAAGATTATAAAAACTTTTTCTGAATCCCTCTTCAACCTTATTGTGGCTAGTCTTCCACTGTGGAATAGGAGTAATTTCCTATCTTACAGAGAGAGCTTTGACTGTGAAACTAAAATCAGTAATCAAAGGAAGCATGGTGAGGTCCTTACAAGAGGAAATTTCAGAGTGCAAAGCAGTGCATGTAAAATCTGTGGCAATCGTAATGTTACAGAGCATCATGATACGCTTAGATCTTCCATAGTCACCTGCCACGTACATATCTCTTTTAACAGTTCACGTGAGAGTTCTTATTTCAAGGCCATGTACAAGACTGAGTTCCACATCTTCCATTTAGTTTAGAAATACAAACAGTTCATTCCTTCTGTTGTTTTGAAAATCTCCTCTGGGAAACGCTTCCTTCACAAGAGTGTAATGATGGTGCAGATTATTTACTAACTCCTAATTCTGTTCATTGATAAAAAAATGAGAATCCTGTGCTTGATTTTTTTTTTTTTTTTAACTTCTGGATTGAAATTTTGAAGACATTAAAAGAAATATTATTTTAGTGGTCTAAATGTAGTTTAACTCTGCTTTTGAAGATGGCACAACTAGCTCAGTAGACTTCAGTCATGTTCAGTAGTGGACTTGGTTGGTTTGCTTTCCAGAAAAAATAACATTACTTCAAAAAAATAAAAAAATTTATGTGTCATTTTTTTGGTAGCATTTTGTTTGTGCAAAATGTGAAAAACCATTCCTGGGTCATCGTCATTATGAGAGAAAAGGCTTGGCATATTGTGAAACCCACTACAATCAGGTAAGGTTGCATATTTTTAAAAATGACATTAATTGGTCAACTCACAAATTGATTTTATTAGATAGAGATGTAAAACATGGACATTCTTCTGTTTTGTTGAAGGTACCTGTGGGTGTAATGCCAATTAGCTGATGTTTTGTTGCAGTTAATTTATATAGATTTCTCTATTCAGCATTCTTGAATTGAGAAAATAAACTGCAGGTATTTCACAGGAGAATCAGTATCAAGATGTTCTTCAAGCTTAGTCTGCTTAAGCAGGGCTGTTACAGGCTTTTAGATGTCTGTGAGATCAGAGCAGCTAATGACACCCAATCTTGACAAGAAGAAGATTTGCCACTCAGTAACTGCAGTTGAAGATGAGGCCCTAGTAGTAGCCTGGGTTTCCCTACAGCTGTTAACTCTTAAGACGACTGTATGGTCACATAGCTGCATCACCCCCTCAGTCATTAGGTTGATGAAGACTTGGAAGACTTAAATTTGTCAGAAGACACCACCTAGTGACCACTTGCATTTATACAGAAGTTATATATCGCGGCTCCCTCTCTCCAGACTCCCCTGGCTGAGGAGTCCAGCACCATGATGTACAGACCTTTTTTATTTGGAAGCCATCTGCATTGTGTCACGTTCACCTCCTTGCTTACATAAACACAAGAGTAGGGGTTACATCTGGGAAGCTGTAAGGCACCTACTAATTACAGAGGGAGTCTTAGTTTGTCGGTGGTGAAAGGCAGATGATTGTTGCTGGCTTACTTGTAGACTATAAATGCCATGATGTTAGTGGTAATAGTGATGGGGCAAGTACATATACCAGACAAGAGCTGTGAAAAACCATTCCTGGGTCAAGTGGATGTGTTTTACTAGGTTAACTACTGCAGTTAGAAAAAAATACACGAAATTTTGGGCACTTCTTAATTGTTATATTATGGGCAAATGTTAAGCCTGGAAAAAGAATGAATATTTTTTTGTCCTAAAGTTTCCTTTTCTTTTTTTTTTAACTAAAAATAACATTTTCTTTTCAAGTTTTTGCCAGAAACAGCAATATGTCATTCTAGTCATGCACGTAAGTCCAGATGTTCAATTATTTGGTTAGTAACAATGTGTGACACCAACTGCTGTATTTCAAATGTTCAGGATTAGAGAAATGTTAAAACAAAACGAAATCTGATTTAGAGAGGATCAAATAAAGGTAAGCAAATGTGTATCTTTAATATTACCAAGACCTTTTGTGATGAGATGATGCAAAATGTACTTGGAAAACCAAACCAGACTTGCCAGCGTTCTCTTTATTTTACTGGAACAAATAGGAAAGCAATTGTGCCCATCAGCTGAAATACAGTTATTTTGTTAGTTTGAGAAGTTACCCTTGATAAAGTCATTACATTAAAAATCCCTTACTTCTCTTTCGTCTTCAGCTATTTGGTGATGTTTGTTTCCACTGCAACCGTGTGATTGAAGGAGATGGTAAGCACTTTTCTAACTGTTTCCTTAATGTTCCTTTCTGATGGAAGTTCTCTTTAAAAGTGACAGTAAGGAGAAAACAGCCCTGTGTTGAGTCCTTGATTGTTCTCATTAAAAAAATGCAGCCATTCTCTTGATCAGTAATTAAATTAGAGTTAATTAGTCAGAGACCAAATGGTAAGAAAACCTTATAGCAAGCATTTCGTGATGGTAGAAGACCACCCAGTGGCTGAAGAGAACTGTGAAACCCCTTAATGACATGCAAAGGCCAGGAATGCTGGAAGATGCTCAGGAGTGGCTTCCTGCCCCACCAGCTTCAAAAACAACACATAGGCATCTCCTCAAAGGAGGATCATGAACCAAATTTGAAAAAATATTTAGATACCGAAAGACATAGGTGGGCACTCCTAGGAATTTTTTGAAATTGCCTTATTCCCATTATGCCAGTGGTTCCTGGAGATACTTACCTATCTATCACAGGCACCTGTCTTTTGAAAATCTAGGCTAATGATAATGTCACAAAACCAAGAATGATAATACTTGGAAATACATGTCCTGTAAAGGCAAAGCTGGTAGTGATTTGTTTGTTACTGTTTGACTGGGGGGGGGAGGGTTTTGATTTGGTTTTTTTTTGGCGGGGGGGGGTGGTTTTGAGAGGTTTTTTGGATAACCAGTTGTGATAAAAAGCCAAAAGCAGATTATTATACCTGAAACAATGCACCATTGCATGTCTATTTACCCCTGCCCAAAGTAAATACTATAATACCAGTGCTATCCTCACCTAAGCCGAAGCCATTAGCAAACTAGGAGGAAGCCTCTAATGTGCAAAACGAGACATATACTAGTTTATAGTTACATAACTATAGGATAAGACACACATTCCAGAGATGTGCATTCTCCACATTTTCTGGACTGGACTATAACTACAGAATGACAATCCCAAATGCTTTAAAGGAATCAGAGTCCTCCTTTTCATTAAAATTCTACTAGAATGAGCAGAACTGGAACTTGTCAGAGAACTACTTCTTTGTATGATTGCAAGCTTTCTCCGTATAATCTGACACCCATATTGTATGTTTTGGTCTCTGAACTGAACAGAATATAGTACTGAACAGAATACAGTAATTTCTTTATTTTCACTGTATGTCTTCAATTACATTTTGTCTTTCATTTCTGTGCACAAATTTGACAGTTTTTTGTTGTCACAAATTATAAGAATCCAATATTTTGCTGGATTTCTCTTCAGCTGGAAATGTTTCCTGATAAAATTGGAAACACGGCCTCATAGCATAGTTGCCTGAGATCACCATGATGTGTGATGAGGTGGAAGCAAAAAATAGGAGACAAAAATAGGTTAAGCTGGTCTTGCCTCAGAGACAGCTTTGTCAGTGCTTCACAGTCCTGCTACGCTACACTCTACATCTGCCTCCCTAGTCCTGCCACGTTATTATTATGGCCCTTAATACTTGATACAAGGATCAGTGACTGTTCTTCACACCTCATGAATATGTGAGATCAAAATTTTTGTAATAACATTTTTTTTCCCTTGGCAATGCTAATGAATTCTTGGTTTTCACATCTCCCTAGTTGTGTCGGCTCTGAATAAGGCATGGTGCGTGAACTGTTTCGCTTGTTCAACTTGCAACACTAAGTTAACACTCAAGTAAGTGTATCAATAAGTGTGATGCCTTCAAAACATATCAGTGGTTCTCTTCAAAGTGTAAATGTTGCTACAGTGTAGCTGTTATCGTATGAAGAACATCTAAGCAGCACTGAGGAAATATGTGCATCTTTCTTCCTCTTGCTACACTTACTATTTTATGTCTCTGTCAGTTGTCTGTTCAGGTCTTCCTTCAGTTAGTCTTCCTAACTCTTCTCCTTTTCTGTCCTTTATTTTTCTGTGTTTAACTCTAAAGGGATAAGTTTGTTGAAATTGATCTAAAACCTATCTGCAAACACTGTTATGAGAAAATGCCAGATGAATTTAAGCGACGACTTGCCAAACGGGAACGTGAAGCAAAGGATAAAGAGAAGCAGAAAAAGAAAAAGCCAATCTGTTTGTAAACTTTTTTTTCCTTCTCACCACCATCCCTGCTCCTTTCTTCTTTGGTTAGTGATAAGGATGCTTTTATAAGCTTCTGCATGAATTTATAGCAATCAAAACCAAAATATTTTGTATGCAACTGCAACTTGAAATATTAACTTATTATTCCATTATCTTATTTTAGTCTGTTTATCTGTACAATTAGGTTTGAAAAGCTTTTTAAATTACATGGTTAATAAAGATGGACATCTGGGTAAAAACTGTGTAACTTACTCAACAGGGTACTGTAATCACTGTCTGCACTGTATATAACCTTGTAAAAGTAACATATATGTATAAATTGGAGGTTTAACTTTTTGCTTGTGCACATTTAATAGGAGATTTTTTTTTAATTCTTTTTTTCATGATCTCATCTACTAAAGATTTGGGGTTTGCTTTGTTGTTTTAGGAATAAATTTGTTGAGTTTGATATGAAGCCTGTCTGCAAAAAGTGTTATGAGAAGTTTCCTCTAGAGCTGAAGAAAAGACTGAAGAAACTAGCTGAAACTTTGGGAAGAAAGTAAAGACTTCATCTTCTCTCCCCTTCCTTTGTGAAAATCTTAGAGATATTAGTTGTTAAGGGGAGCTCGGGGACAGGTTGTGGGCTGCTTTGAGACTGCAGTCAGACAACAAATAATGATGTATGCCTTCTGTCAAACCAAAATATCCTAAGGTTCTCTGTTCTCTTTGCATGTATGCTTATTTGTTGATAAGCAGACAATGCTTCCAGACTAAATTAAATACCAGCTCACCTGAAAGGTTTCTGACCAATAATGCAGTTGTACTGATGCAGGAGGCCCATTCTGTACATTAATCTCTGTGGAATTTTAGAGAGTAAATTCACTTGTGAGCACCTGTGAAAACAAACTGTGCAAATGTGCCCAACTTGAGGGGCATGGATTGTCATTTATGTTAATGAAAGTATTAACCTTCATATTAAGCATGCAGACAAAACTTGTTCAACTCATGTTGTGATTTGGGCAAGAAGCCAATGTACTTTGCCTCATGGAAAAATTCATGCTTGGATTTCAGGCTAGGTAGTTTCATTAAGGAGCCTTGTTTCAGATGGTTCGAAAACTATCAGATTTCTAAATACAAATGACCTACTTCCAATAGATTATGCTTACATGATGAATGTTTGTACATCAGGCTTAGCATGAGATACCTATATAAAAATGTATTCCTATTGCAAGAAATGAGCATACTCAGAACGACTTGAATTTTGCTATATTCCACTTAAAATAACACATTAACTTTTATATATGCTTTAACATTCTATTTACTTTTTGTGCCTTATTCTGCTGGACCATACATAACGGTGTTCCATTAAACATATATAGTTTTATTTTTATTTCATATTTTTATGCAGAAACTATATAGAAGGTATTTTCAAAAGATAACATACTTTGCCTTAATTATAAAGGATGTGAGAAGCGTTTTTTTCAAATGTGAACATCTGAGTTTAAAATGTAGCTTCTATACTTCATTCATTTTCAGAAAAATACTGAAAATGCATATTTCAATTAACTGGCAATATTATTTTTACACCTGTGAGTGTAAATATGCAAAGTTCGATCCTGCTAGGATCTACTTCTTTAACCATCCTCATGTGACTGAGCTTACAAATAATCAAAATTCTGTATAACATACATTTAATTGTTTTATACTATTGACTTCTGTCCATGCAAATTTGTTTTATTTTTCCCTTTCTTTTAGAAAATATGTTACTTAGGACTTCCTGATGGTACTACATTACAGAGTACGCCACCTTTTTTTTTTAAACTTTTTTTATATTAGTGATTTAAACAGTTTTTATGTAATTACGTAATAGAAAGTGAAATTTTCTTTCCTGTTTATGAAAAATAAGTTACTTTAAAACATCTGCTTTCCAGTGTCATCAATAAAGGCCATGTTATTAAACCTTGTATCGCCTCTCTGAAATGACTGCTTGAGAAGGTGGGAAAGAAGTAAGGCTCTCTTGGTTCCATGTGCTTTTACCTGTGACTAAGTAAATATTTCCTTATTATCCTATTTTAAAGGATAGTTAGTTCTAAGGTACATTTAAAGAAACCAAAGTTTCTTTCATAAAGAACAACTTGATTCTTCTAGGTCTTTTCTGAATAGGCACAGTCACTTGGTTTTCCTAAAGAAGGTATCTTGTCTGAATTTAGAATAGACACCTTCCTATTAACTTTTTCTCTCCTTTCCCTGTAATGAAACTGTCACCCCAAACTTCCAGTTTAGTGCTAGGTAGGGTATTTTTCTGACTATTTTATCCTAAATAATTATTGAATGCCTTAACATTTATAAATGCTGTCCTGATTATGCTGAAGACTACAAAAGCTTAAAACGTCCCCAAAAAGCATTTGCATAACTAGCATGGTAGACCTATTGGACTGTGCCATGGATTTGGCAGACCATATTTGGCAGTTCTTCCCCTTGAAGTTGTAACAGACTTATTGGTTTTTCACATTACACTGGCTGCACATCTTTCCCTTCAGCCTACGTGTGTCCAGCCTTACTGCTCAAAGAGTCGGGAAGGGTCCCTAACCTTGAGGCTAAACGGCAAGACCTGAATCACATCCCCATTGCTTGGGGTTACATCCAGCTACAGCACAGTGGCCTTGGGTCTGCTCTCCGCTCTGGCAGCCCTGGGCCCTGACACAGGGTCGTTTTCCATTTCCAAGTTCCTGATGGTGAACACTGTGCTACAGTTCACCAAGGCAGTGGTTTCTGTTTCATGAATATGAGCAGGTGTATCTCAGATCCCACGATGTAGCACTGAGAGCATCTGGAGTACTCAAAGGCTGAAAGCCTGATGAGGCAGGGAAAAATATTGGTTGGAAGGGACCACTAGAGGTTGGCTAGTCCAGCCATGTGCTCAGAGTTGGATCAGTACAGAAGCCAAGCCTGTGAGTGTTGCCACAGAAGGAGATTTCTCAGGCCTTTGTGGATAGTATGTTTCAGTGCTTCATCATCCTCATAGTGAAAATGTTTTTGTTATTATCGGGGTCCTATCTCGAGTGGAGAATTCCCCAAATCCATGCAGCTCTCCTTGAAGCTGTCTGGGGTGTGAACTGTCATTAGAATAATACCCCTGGACATTGTCATGAAGAGAATTAATTAAAAGAAATTGTGAAGCAGAGCCAAGGAGCAAGGTAGCAATTAGACAGCCTGAACAATTATACGTCTGATGTTGAAGCTCACTTCCTGTCCTGGCTCATCAGTGTTAGAAATATTTGGCATAGCTTCACATAATTTCCTGGAAGATGTGAAGTCTATTATTGTTTTTTCACGCATGCCCCTCCAAAGTCTTTCAAAGAGGCTGTGAGCCTGGGATTTGGGAATGGTTGCCTCAGAAGCTTTGTCCCTTTCTGCTGCATCAATCAATCGTGTGGGCAAGGGAGATTACTTTAGAATCCCCTGCTTAGGCTGACAGTAGGGAGCTCTCCCGAAAGCCCAGTGGATGTTGCTGTAGGGTGAAGAAGCTGATCCTAAAGCCTTTCTGCTGCTTGCACTGGCAAGCCTTGTGCTCTGTTCCCATGGGTTAGTAGTGAGCTGAGCTGAGCGCAGTCCGGTTGCACAGATAGCACTGGAATCAACGCTGTCCTGCCCGATATTGGGGCCACCAGGGACAACGTGGGGGTTGCCACTTCCACAGGGATGGGCAAGACGGTGACCGGTGTCAAAGTGCTGGACCTGGCCTGCATGAAGGCAGTTTCTCATGCCTCGCCATCAGCTGAAGAGCAGTAACGTTCTCCAGTGAGAACTGGAGCAAACTCCAGTGTAGTCCCCTGCGCCAGCGTACTTACATAGTTTGAGGTGTGAGTTATTTTCTATGTATATAGTATATTATTTAGCTGATAAATATATTATCACCTAGTACATTATTCTGTGTTATTTGGGTGAGAGTTACGTAGTTTTAGGCGAGAGTCTATCGCAGCTGTGGGTGAGAAAGCGCTCAAGCTCGGGTTTCACGCAGGCGATTTTGTGTGGCGATGGCCCCGCCCTCCCCTCCGCAGCTGCGCGCTCCCGCCCCCCCGCGCATGCGCGGCCGTTGACACGGGTGGGGGCGGTCCCTGCCCACCCGCCGGGGCTGCGCGCGCCGCGCGGTGCGCGGGAACTTGCGTAACGAGCGGCGGCCGCGTCGCTGCTGCGCTTCCTGCGGCGCTTCCTGCCCGCCCGCCTTCCTCCCTTCGTGCCCCCGCGCTCCGGACCCTGCCCCTCCGCGGCCGCCCGCCCGGGAACCGCGCTCCGCCGGCAGGCGGCCCGGCCGCGGCGCCCGCCGCCGCGGCGGCGCCATGATGAGGCGCACGAAGCCCGAGGTGGAGCGCTACGTCGCCTCCGTGCAGGCCGCGACTTCGTCCCCGAGAGAGGTGAGCGCGGCCTCGCCCTCCCGGGCCCGGGGGGCGCTGCTGCCGCTCCGTCGGGCCCATCCGGAGCCTTTCCCACACTCGCCTCGCCCGGGGCGGCGTCGGCCGCCCTGCCGCGCGTCCTGACGGGCGGCCCCCCCCGCGCCGCCGGGAGGCCTCGCTGCCCGGCCGGGCCGGGGGGCGGCTGCTCTCGCTGGCTCTGCCCTGCCGGGGCGGCTCTGGCGGCTCCCGCGCCGTACCCGGAGCCTCCGTGCTGTGGCTCGGTTTCCTCGGCCAGTCCTCATCCGTGGCGGTAAGAGGAAAAAGGATCTCTCTCTGGAGGGATGTTTCTCTGGAGACCCTCAGAGCCCACCTGCTCTAGGTGACCTTGCTTTGGCAGCGGGGTTGGACTTGATCTCCAGAGGTCCTTTCCAACCCTAAGTACTCTGATATTCTGCGAGTTACGGTGTCTCTGGAAGTACTCGTGAGTCCGTGTTTACTCAGGGTCTCTGTAAGTCGAGAGAGCTAGGGGAAGCTGCTGAGAGGAAGGGCCGTGGAGTTTCACTTACTGGAGGTGCTTTCCCTAACTGGGAGCAGTGGTTTATCAGAGCTGTGCACTTGATTTTTACACCTGGTAAGTTTTAAAGAGTCTACCAGTTCTCTGAGTACTGATTTCTTCAGTTTTGTGAGTTTAGTTCCTGTGTTTTCAGAGTTTCTCGGGAAAAGAATTGAAACAAGGAACATGCGAGACACTTTCTTTTTATGTGCCACGTGATTAATATTCTTGTCTGTATAGCTCTATTAAAAGGGTGAGAACTGGGAAAATATAATCTTCCTACTGTATTTTAGTAATTACACAGAAGGATGAGGAATTCTGCCTGACTTTTTACCATTTTTCATTATATCTGAAAAACGGTATACAGGTCTGATGTAGTTCATGGGAGTTATTTAATCCAGAAAGATCCTGTTCTGCTGCTCTGAATTGATTTTATTGTGGAGTTAGAATATTCAGTACTGTTGCATGGTGTGAATGCAGCCAGGTTCACTACTATGCAGGGGGGCCTTTATCAGGGCCAGTGTACATCCTCATGATTTGTACCTCTTTTCCAGCAGTAACAAAGTTGTTCTGTGAATCGTGTAATTGACTTAAGAGCTGTTTAGACCAGGCCATGTCAAGGACATCACTGTCAGAATCATGGGTGGTCTTTAATTTTTTTGATATTCTTAATGAACTCAACAACAAAATAAATCCTCTCCTCCTCTTGTGCTTAAGACCTACTGCTGCATATTTACTTTGTTGTCTTTTTTTTTTTTTTTTTAAATAAGTAATGCTTACAGCAAATTGTAGAAGCACAGTCAGTGGTGGAAAATGTTATTGGTGTTCTTGTTGTGTTGGTTTTAGGAGGGGGGTGCTTATAAGACTGCAGAGCATTTATTTTGAGGTTTCTTTTCATCCATATTTAAAAGGAGATGCCAAATGTGACTCCACTCTGACAAATTTCACTGTTGTCTTTTTATAACAGACTTCAAAAATACAGGCTAAAAACTTGAAGTATCCTAGGAGGCCTGCTTTTGTTTTTAACCACTTTTTAAAATTTTGCATGAATAGTGCTGGTGAGAGAGGGAGGGAGACTAGTAATTCAAATGTGTTCAGAATGTACACACTTGTTTGGAATCATAGATATAACTAGTTCCAGTATTTTTTGGTTTAAAAGCAAAATCTGCTTTTGAACTGATATTGGGACTTACAGCTTTACGTTTGTCTGGTTTACTTCTACCTTGAGGTATTTGCTTGTAATTTTATCAGTTCTTCAGCCTATTCCTTTCCTCCTATTTGTGCTTCTGACATCTTGCCCTGTGCCAGCTCTCTGTTTCTTTTTGGTTTGCCCTTGTTATTTCCTTGTTCTGCCTCCCAAAAAAATACTTCTGGAGGTGTTTCATGTTTTGGCTGTAGAATGTATATGTTCATATTATTTTAGTTAGAAATAAACTACTACGTAAATACATTTCTTGCCCAAACTGAGAATGACCTAAAAACTGCTCTTTCCTTAAGTATATTTAAACAGCAGTGTCTGACAACAGTATACTACAGCAGAGCTAAATGACAGATATCCCTTGGTTGGTAGGATACTTTTTTTTCCTTGCTACGTTGCAATGAAATAAATAAAATGTAGCTGACCCTATTCTTCCACTCTCTTTAGTGAGTAGTGTACGAAATACCACATGTATAAAGGCTTGTTGCTTTCTTGAGTTGTAATCTCTACTTTTGCCTAGTAGCCTTTGCCGATTATAGCAAAACCTTTTACTCTTTTCATTCTTAAACCTACATCTTTCAAAAACAAACCCTTAAATATGACAAGTGGATTTGAGCTGATAACTAGGTGTCAAATTCAGTCATCCGAGTTTTAGGCGTTGCTGAAAAGAAAGGTCACACTATGGAATTATTTTTGAAGTACTATATGTCTAAAGTATGTTTGTCATGGTTTTTCTCCTTCAGAAATCGATGAAAGGATTCCTCTTTGCTAAGCTGTATTTTGAAATAAAAGAATATGAACTTGCTAAAAGGTAACATGTGTTGATGTATGTTTGGGTTTTTGTTCTTTAAAATGTAAAAGAAAAGCTACATTAATATGAAGTAGACCAGAGAAACGAAGATCAATGTCATACTGCTTTAAGGTAGCAGTGAATGTGGATATTGAGTGCTATTTAAATATTTGTAAAACAATAATTTAAAAAAAGGTTAGTTTTGTGGTACTGAAAAACCAGGCTCAAGTGGCTTTTTTTTCCACCCTTCCTTGTATTGAGTAGTTCTTACCATTTCTGCGAACTCCTGCTTTTGTTGTTGTGGGGTTTTTTTAATAAACAAATGCTGGTGAGTAGCATTAGTACATTTATAAGCTGTGTTGCTGCTAACTTAAAGGTCTGGTCAAAGTATTTAGAACAAAACATGTTTATACTTCCTGTATGGTCTGGCCAAAGTATCTAGAACAAAATACATCTGTACTTCCTGTATGGCAGTTAAAGTTGCCATTATAGCTCAAGGTGGGAGGGGGAGTGTTATTGAAAAATACTGGTTAAGCAACTGACTTTTTTTTCCCCCTTCACAGATACATATCTACATACCTCAATGTGCAAGAGAGAGATCCCAAAGCACACAGATTTCTTGGACAAATTTATGAAGCTGAGGATAACATAGAAAAAGCTTTTGGGTGTTACAAGGTAAGTATTACACTGACCCTTAATATCCTACTTTATTTCCTTATAAATGGACTTCTAAAATCCTTCTGTGCTGAACATTTTGAAACCTATAGAAGAAAGCATACTCCTGGGAAAACTATTACATATGGCAATGGAAGCACATGAAACACTGCAGAGAAGATTCTTGACTTGATATCACTTGCTTCAGCAGTATATTTTTAAGTTGCTTCTTTGCTTTTTGTTCTGGTCTTGATCTTTGTGCTGCCTGCTGTTAAATTGTCCCCTTGTCATACATTGCAAACTGTGATGACACCTGGAGTCTAGTTGCTGCTATAAGGCTGTAGACTTAGTGTGTTTTTTGGTTGGTTGGTTTTGGAGGGGCAGAAGAGAAGGGCAGATCTGATTTTGATTAGGCAAGCATATAAATGTCTAATTCCCAATCGAAATGCCTTTGTTCTGGTTTTGAGGAGAGAGCTGATGTGCTCAGAAGTCTGGCCAATACAACTCTATGAAAGTGCTATTAGACTTCTTAAACTCTGTGTCTTTATTTTTTCGTGTTGAAGTTTCTGCATCTGGGTGGACTAGAGGTCCTTATATTCCTGCTGCCTGTAGATAGCAGTAGCTAGTGGTAGATGCAATGGAGATGGCTTCTGCATTATTTCTCTTAACGCTCTTCTGAATTCCAGCAGTTGGGTCTGGGTGCTGTAAACTAGTGGTGGCATTTGGAAAGGCTTTTCTTATGTATTCTGTATTTATAGGTCTAATTCATTAGAACAGAATATTTTTGGAGGTATAACTCTTACCTGTTCTGTATGGATCATAAGACCAAGTTGCCTTTTTTTTTTTCTCCTCCTGTATGTGTATGGGGAAAACTAGCGATCTGTGGAGTTGAACCCAACACAGAAAGATCTTGTATTGAAGATTGCAGAGTTACTATGCAATAATGACATTACTGATGGAAGAGCAAAATACTGGGTTGATAGAGCTGCTAAGCTCTTCCCTGGGAGTCCTGCTATTTACAGGCTGAAGGTAAGTTCAAAATTACTTCTGGCTTGAGGAAACTTTCTGCATCTGCCTAGAGTGCTTTTTGTATGTCACCTCAAGCAAAACTCTTCCTGGCTAAATTGTTTTAGCGTCTTTAATATTAAAATTATTAGATATTACATTCTGTGTAGCCTTACATTTTTGTCTAATTTTCAAGAAAGCTGCAACGACAGGCTTTCATACCCTATATAGTGTTTCAAGGTTAATCCTCTTCAAAAACGCTGAGAAATTTTGTTAGTTATCACAGTCAAGAAGTTAAGACTAGATAGGCTCTACTTATTCTTTCTATTGTGTCACTTGCAGAGAGGTGCCAGGCCTGTGAACTTTCTTGATTTACACTGCTTTTATGTTTTTAAATAAGTATTATGATCAGCTTTGCGGAATGTGAGAAATGCTGTAATTCTCAAATACTGTGTAAATGCTTTCAGCCATGCAATGTCTCTTTTGCACAAGTATATTAATTTTGTATAGCTAGTCAGCAGCCACACTGAAGTCTCAAGATGTTTGTTTTTTTAAGTGAGGTTAGTCTATGGCAAGGTATGCTATCATTGAACCAAGTGGTTTGAGAAGCATTTCTTACCCTGTAAATTCTTCTGAGGATTTTCTTCTGTGATAGTTATCTACATTTTTAAATATATGAGTATTTCATCAAACTTTATGTAAAAGCTGAAAACTATTATGAGTAGTGTAGTTTAAGTAATGTGGTCTCTGTAGTGAAGAAAACAACGTAGTTGCTCAAGAGACTCACATGGTAAATTAAATATTAACATGTTGCCTTCATGTTTTAACAGGAGCAGTTACTGGATTGTAAAGGTGAAGATGGGTGGAATCAGCTTTTTGACTTGATTCAAGCAGAACTTTATGCAAGACCAGATGATGTCTACATAAACATCCGACTAGTTGCACTCTACCGTTCAAATAATAGATTAAAAGATGCTGTGCTCCATTGTCAGGAGGCAGAGAAGAAAATACCTTTGCAGTCAAGCTTGGAATGGTGTTCCTGTGTTGTAGAGACATTTGAGGTGTTTAATCATATTTTGATCCTGTGATAGTCTTCCATATCTTTTTATCTGGTCTGTTTCTCTTAGTGTCATTACTCTGACAGCTATTTCTCAAGGGATTTAACTCCTTCAAATGCAAGTCTACTGAAACCAGTGGAATTACAAAATACTTTCTGTGTTTTTTTTTTTTAATTGGAATTTCCTTCCTAAAATTAAGCTTTATAGAGCTGTTGAGTTTCTAACTACAAAAGCCGAGTTAGATACAGCAGTTCCATTAGGGATAAAATTACTCAAGCAAATAGTTCCCTGGAACTTTGCTGCTGAAGAATATGTTAAGATCTCACCTGTGAAACTGGATTATGCAGTAAATGCTACTAGTGTGTTTTGGAGAAGTACTGCCCTTGCCTTCATGGAAGGATGACTGTTCCTTATCCTGTGATGAACTTTCTTCTTTAGGAATATCTGGAATCTTTACAAGACTTGGAGTCTGATAAAAATAATTGGAGAACTATCAAGAAAGATCATCTGCTGGCCTATTCCAGCTTTGTCAAACTGACACTTTCTTCTAGAGATGTTCAGGAATGCAGAGAGGCACTTGAAAGGTACTGCTTAAACTTTATTAAAAAAAAAAACCCTCTTGGAATTGTTTAGGTTTTTTTTGTTTCTGGGTCACAGAACATCTGCCACGCTTCTATTTCACAGCTTAACTTATTAGTGGATGGGAGAGGTGATTCTCTGTACTGGCCACTAAGAATGGTTCTTATATGGGGTGTGAACCCCAAGCTGTCTTTTGACTGAGATGCAAGCCTTGTTTCAATGCTCAGCATACAGCCATGGAGAAGACTCATTGATATCCTGGGTCAATTAACTTTGTACCTTCTTTCCCTTCAATAAGAAAATATTGTTCTGTGCTTTAGCAATTGACTAATCCAGATTTTCTAGACAATTGGGAAAAACCTCACCCACCTAAAAAAACTCAGAACAATCCAAGCAAATCCACAATATAAACTTCAAACTGGAAAACCAAAACCACCTCTTGTGTATCAGCTTTGTCCTGGTTATTTTATTCTAAATTAACACAACACACTGGAATAATTAGGAACTTTGTGAAGGGAGGAAATCATCTGCAGTAAGAACACCCTCCTTCAGATAAAACTGGTGGTGTTACATCTGACTTCAAGGTTTACTATCTGTGGTGCATCTGGAATAGTACAAAACAGTGTAGTCAATATATTAAGGTCCGTGTTTTTTCTTGCCATTATCTTCCCTTACTGGATTTTACTGATATATATTTGTTCCTCAGTTGTGTAATGGCTATTTATACTGCCTTTTGTAAAAATGTTCTGCAGTCTGTAAATCTTGCATGAGTATTTGTTGCAATACAGACAACGGATGAGGAATATTTAATACCAAAGTATGTTTCATTTAATTTTTCTCCTTTAAAATTGACCTTCTTGGGTTTTCTGATGATGATTTGTTAGAGCCTTTCAAAGTGTTTACATGTGAAGCACTTCCAGGTCATGGCAATGCTAACAGCCGGTATAGTTTTGTCCGGTAATTGAAAGAGTTTATAATTGTTTTCTGGAAAGCGTCTCCTGAGTGGGGGTTGTATACTTGTCTACAGCTATTAGAATTTCTTCAGTCCCTTATGTTTTTGAAGAGCCTGTCCAGAGTATTTTGGACTTCTTTGATAAATTAAGGAAGAGAAAGAGCAGAGTGAATAGCGCCTCCTGCAAGTCTCTACATCTGCCTTAGTGAACAAGTGTATCTACATGGTTCAGGAGAATAGTTTTGAAAGTAGCTGTGCAAAAATATGCTGAAAAAGATTATCTAGATAATGTTTACTGTGTTTACTTGCTAGTGACTTGGGTTTAAGCAATAGAAACATTACTGACCATTGACTCACAAAGTTAGTCAATTCACAGTTAAATAGCATGAACCAAAATCACCTTCTATAGCTTTTACTAGGACTCTGTTTTGAATGAGTCTTCTCTACATTTTAGTTTTGACCGAGCACTTCAGTCAGTGAAACCATACGTGAATGGGGCAGATGAGTTGTCTCGTACCTATGTGGAAATGAAAGGACAGCTGTATATGCATGCTGGAACTTTGCTGCTGAAAATGGCCCAACACAATGAGGCACAGTGGAGAGCTGTGTGTGAACTAGCAGCATTGTGTTATCTCATAAGTTTCCAGGTAAGTGATTTTCCAGTTTATGCCTTTGGTTGATGCAGTTCTTGAAATGTTCTTGCTGTGCACATGTTGAACTCCTGTATTCCCGAGATGAACTAGTGCTTGTCTACCTAAAGGAGGACTCCATCCTCACTCTTTCACATATGTTTAAAAGGTTTCAAATGACACAAATAGGGTAAAAGAATACCTTCAGCTGTTTCCTTTGTCAGAGTAACCTGATTCTTAAAGGTTAGCACGTTTATTTCCTGCAGTCTGTTCCCTTTTCCATAGTACAGCTGAATACACATGTTGAGTGTTACTGCTATAGGGAGGCAAGGAGAGGAATTCAGTAATTCCCATATACCTTTTGTGTAGGCAGCAGAAATAAAAATATCAAGCTCCTTTGCCCTGTGAATTCTTTGCCTCGATCATCCTTTTTTTGCCAATGCTTGCATCCCAGGTATTACGTGCTCTTGTGTACACTTAATATTGCTTTTAATAGCTGTAGTTGCACACTTACGGGCTTCAGGTGGATTCTCTGCTCTCTTCACTCACCCCACACCACACAGAACTCCATCCCTGGATAGATGATGCAGTACCTTCAGAATGAATATTTGTTTTTCCTGTAGTTTCCTAATTTCTAAGATTTATTTAAATGTTCTGCTCTTACTGTGAAAAAGCATTAACAATTTTCTCATTACCTCACCAGGTTCCTAAACCAAAGTCAAAAGTTATAAAGGGGGATCAAACTGGACAAGATGTGCTGGAAATGTTGGCCTGTGATCGAAAAAGCCAGTCTGGTAATAAAAATACCTGCATAGTTCCATTTTAGTGTTAGAGTTACTGTAAAAGCTGAGTGATTTGTTAAAGAATGCATTTGTAATCTTGTTATGCTACCACTCCAATATGCAGTAAAACTTTCTAGATTCTGGATTCTGACTACATATATAAAACAAAATACTAGTTTGGTCCTGACACCAAAAGTGGTTTTTTTTTCTCCTCTGAAGCATGCTAGTCGAGTGTGGTCTTCTTTTTTTTTTTTTTTTCTTTTTTTTTTTTCCAAGGGCGATAGGGTTTTTTTCCACCTTCTTGACTCTCCAGCACACTAAGGTAGAATTTAACTTCTATGGTCTCTTAATCTACTTGAAATTGCTTTTGCCTACTGATACTATTTTATAAGTATTTTTAGCCCCAGGAGGAAAAGAAAATATTACTGTTTGTATCCCTGATCTTTTAATTCTCTTACTTGTTCTTCAGCTTTGTTTTTTTTTTGTTGCTAAGTACAGACAGTTTTTTAGTCTACAAAATCCTTACAGGACCTTAATGAAAACAAATGAATGCACTAGGCATCAGGTTCAGAATGGATTTCATTAATGCAGGCTTCTGCTTCTATTATAGCTACTTATTTTAAGGTCAGTTGCAATGCCCCTAGAATAGTAATGGTAAGATGGCTTTGTTTTCTCAAAGAGCTGGATTTGCAAATGCCTTGGCATTGTTGTCACTAAGAGCTTGGAAAGCTTATGTGCTGAAACACTGACCTAATTACAGGGAGAATGTATCTTAGCAGTCTGTAGGTTTCATAAGGGGAAATCCTGATTCCTGCCGAGGCTTCAGTAGCAAAGAACAGTCCAGCATAGCAAATGCTACTTTCCTTGTGTTCACTGCTTTGTTAATGTGAAGTGTATTTCTGTTTTCTAGGCCATATGCTGCTGAACTTAAGCCATGGCAAGCAAGACTTCTTTAAAGAGATTGTGGAATCATTTGCAAACAAGAGTGGTTCATTTACATTGTTTGATAGCCTGTTTGAGAGCGGAGCTTCAAAGGAGAGATCTTTTATTGGCACAGATGATATTGGAAATGTCAGTACACAAGCACCAGTGCAAATGGAACTCAATAAATATGATATTGGTAAGAGGTGTTACTTTCTGAAACTCAACTTTGTGTACTGGAAGTTCTTCTACAAATACTTCATACTGCAACAAAAGACAAATACATGGAATAGCTGTCCATAGTTGCCCTAATGTTCTAGGAAAAGCTTGTACTTTATTGCAAAGTGCTTCTTGAATAATTCCTTTGAGATTTCTGGAGAAGGAAACAGGTTGGCTAAAATTAGTTGCCTGTTGGACTGAATAAGGTGAGGATGGATATGGAGGAAATCTGAGAGTCACCCCCTCAGAAGCTCAGGGGGTTGATGTCTTTGAGCACTTAGATGAACGCGATATGTTTGGCTACTCTGAAGTTTGTAATCCTTCATAAGTGAAAGCTGGAATCTTCCTGTGCGTTGATCTTGGGCTGCTCTGACAGAGGGAAATGTGAAACCCAGCATTGATCAGATACAAGTCTTGATGACTTGTACGAAGCTGACATTTGTGTCCAACCTTGTTTTTGCACAGGTGCTGTTCGAATGCACAATGGCAGTCTCCAGCACCTTGTGTGGCTTGGCTTGCAGTGGAATTCTATGTCAGTCTTACCCCCGATGCGTAAGTGGTTAAAACAGCTTTTCCACTTGCCCCAGGAAACATCAAGACTTGAGACAGATGCTCCTGAATCCATTTGCTTGTTAGACCTTGAAGTAAGTAAACTTTCCAAGTTTTTTTACTGTACCATACAAATTAAGCTTTGTTTGGTTTTTTAATACTTTATATTTATAAAAACAGGTATTCCTACTTGGGGTGGTATTCACTAGCAACCTGCAATTGCAAGAGAAGTTTAATTCTCACTACAGTGCACATCAGCCTCAATTCTTACCATTGCCAGTGTGCAAACAACTCTATACCGAAGACCAAAGATCCTGGTGGGATGCTGTTCGTACCCTTCTTCAGAGAAAATCAGTGTAAGGCTTTTTGACTTTAGAGATGTTTGATCAAGCTCCCTGAAGGGAGTTAGAGCAGCTTTGATTGGTCCCAATAGCTTCTTAAAACATTGGGGTTTTTGGACATATTTTGGACATTGAAGCTTTGTTCTAGTGGGGACTTGATACGTTTGAAAGACTTGTAAAAGTGAAATTTTTAATTTCTAACAATGCATTTCTAAACAAGGCAGGTTAGAACTAAAACCGTGGGCTGTATTCATCAAGTAAAGGCTATGTGAACAGGTGAGAAACATAAAATCCTAATGAAGAAATGTTTCTTCTCATATTCAGACCAGGAACAGCAGCAAAACTGAGGCTTACTGTACAGCATGGCATAAGTACTCTGCGAACACTGGAGAAGCATGGCCTGCAACCTGCCCTAATCATACACTGGGCAAAAAGCTTGCAAAAAACGGTAAGCTGAGATTGTTTTTAACTCTGTAGAAGTGTTTTTCTCTGTTTTCCAAACTAGGAACAGACTTGGGAGGCAAGGGATCGGATCAGTATGTATTACTGAGAACAGCTGTTTATTTTATTAGGCAAATTTGTTGCTCTAGTCACTCTATAAAGTACTGGTCCTGAACTGTAATGTTATTTTCTACATGTATATTACTTTACATAGGTACTTTGTTTAGTGTGAAAGAAGGACTCTTGAAACTTTTAAAGAAAATAGGAGAAGGATTTGTATGAATAGCATTTTGACTTGAACTTGTTGAAATAACATGTGCTTCTGTTCCATTTCCTTCACCAGGGAATTGACCTCAACTCTTTCTATGACCAGAAGGAATACATTGGACGAAGTGTCTATTACTGGAAGAAAGTTTTGCCTATGCTGGAAATTATCAAAAAAAAGAGGAGTATTTCTGAACCTACTGATCCTCTCTTCAAACACTTCCATAGTGTAGACATTCAGGTACAGATTGATTAAGCCAAGGCTGAAGTAAGAGAGGGTCTATGTCAGAAATGTACGTAGTCAAGGGATTTTTGTCTACATTGTGCAACTCACATTATTACTAGAAAACTATTAATGATGAGATTTGGTAATATCAGCATTTGATAAAGGGGTAAAATTCCTTACAACTTTGGTCTTAACTTAAAATCGTGTTTATGACTGGAAGACACTGAACACCCTTAGTACAAGCTTTCTTGAAAAAGAATTCTCCCTGTATTATAGGAAAAAATGTCATTCCGTTGTTGGTTATGAGTTGTCCTTCACCTTATTTGTAGGTCTTTCAGGTTGCAGCATATGAAGAAGAGGCGCATATAGCATTTGCTATGTTGGATGCAGTTGATGGCAAAACTGATGATGCTTTGTTAGCGTTTGAAGCTATTGAGAACGTGGTTTCATACTGGAATCTTGCCATGGTAAGTTTGTAAGTTACATTACCCTGAAATGCTTTCCTTTATTCAGTTGCCTTCTGACTGATACTAATTAATCTGCATCCTGTTCTTTAGATTTTCCAAAGAAAGGCAGAAGAGATTGAAAATGATGCCATGCTGCCAGAAGAACACGAGGAGCACAAAACCTATCTTCTTAAAGCCAGGTATTATCTAATGAAGATCATTGCGGAAAGCTCCTCAGATATGTCAGTAACTGAGAAAGTAAGTAATTCTTGCTTTAAGAACTTGTTTCAAGACATGCAGTGGCTTAGATCACTGTTTCAAAATGAAGCTGTTTTCATTTAGGTTAGATTTTTGGACCAGTCCTTGCATTACAGCAGGTTAAACTCTGGGTAACTTCTGTAACCTATCAGATTATGTATTATCCTGTGGATGAAAGCTTTAACATAAACAAATAGTTTTGCCACTGCCTTTTTATAGAAGTTGATAGTTTGAAAAAATATAATTGCTTGTGGGAATTGTTTTCTTACATGAGTCTTAACAGATTTAGAGCTTTTCTGAAAAAGAAAGCAGTATTTTTGTAATGAAAGCCTTGTGAGTTGTTCAGCCAGAATTCTGAACGTAATCTGTCTTGCTGTGAGGCAGAATTGCAGTCATGACTCATATTGCAAATAACTTTCTAGTTGCCAGTGTCTATTGAAACTGTGAGGGAAGTGCTAGATACAGTAATCCAGGAACTCGGCGAGAATGGTGAAGAGGGAAGTCTTGCCTTCAGAAATGGTTTGTCACGAACTGTAGATTCAGCAATGAAACATTCCACTCCGTCACCAACTAAGTTCTCTTTTTCGCCAACTAAGAGCTACAAGGTATGTTGGCCAGTTATTATTTCAGGGAGTTACTATGTTTGAAGAACAATTCATAAGATTCGAATATTTTTTTCTTCCTAGTTTTCTCCGAAAACTCCTCCTCAGTGGGCAGAAGATCACAAATCTCTACTTCAAATGATTTGTCAGCAAGTGGAGGCTTTGAAGGTAAAAATTTTGTCACCATATTCAGTGAAAAACAGTTGGCCTTTTAGTTATGGTAAGGATCTAGTGAAAATAGCATGGGCTAATTTACTGTTCCTAGAATTATTTTCTGTAAATATCTACCTAAAATGAGTACAATATCTACCTAAAATGAGTAACTTCTTTGGGAGTTAAGCAGGTACGCCTAGGCAGCCCATCTAGGGACTGTATGCAGAGTTCTGCTTTTATCAGTTTGGTTCTCATCCACTTGGAGCTCCGTTTTGGTTTGTGGTTTTTTACTGGCTTGTTCTGGCTTTGGAACACTATGTTAGTACTTTGTACTGCCTGGGCATATCCTGCATGATTCTCGCAGGTACTCCTTGGGGATTTCTTAAATTACCATCACCACCAAGCTCGAAAATGTGTTTAAATAGCCAAAGGGTAGGGATCATGTTTTCTTCTATAAATATCTGTGTGATACTTACACTCTTGCTTGGAATGCTGTCTTGACAGAATGAAATGCAAGAGATGAAACTTAATAATTGCAACACAAATGCATCTTCTCGCTGGCCAGCTGAAAACTATGGAACAGATACAATGCCAGACGGTTATCAGAGAGCACAAAATCTTCATGAAGCACCATTAACAGGCAAGTTGCTGCAGAATTTGTACCTAAATGCTTAGCTAAATCAAGTAAGACTTTTGAAAACAGTACCAAAATATTTAATGATTCACAATTAAAAACTGATTGCAGTGGAGAGCGCATTCAGAACAACAACAAAAGACGATCGAGTGTAAACTTTGTTTTCCTCGTGTTCCTTTTTAGTTGCTACCACTGGTCCATCTGTGTTCTACAGCCAGTCTCCTGCCTATAACTCTCAGTATCTTCTTGGAACTGCTGCAACCAATGTAACACCAGCAAAGGTGAGAACAAATCTACTCACTTAAGCTGCTTTCAGTGATCTGAAAAAGTGACTGCTTTGGTTCTATACATAGTTGGATGTAATTGTAGTTCGTTATGCAGAATTTGGTGAACTTGGACTGCTAGGGATAAACTGATACTTTGTCTTTCTGCCTAATTTTTGGGATGTGGAGTTTGGGAGGAAAAGCCAGCAAAATATCTGCTATATGTTAGTACATTTCTCCTACAGAGTATGTATGATAGCACTTAACTATCCCCCCCTCCAAGTAGCATGGCAAAAGAAAATGGGGTTTTCAAGGCTTTTTTTTTTTTTTTTTCTTCCCATAAAAAAGCTACCTGCTCATATTGTGCCCCTTTTTCAGTGCTTGTTTTCAAATGCCCTTCAAGATTTAATCAGTTTCAATTAAGGTAAAATTAGTGAAGGTTTAAACTTGTTTGGAAGTATGCCCTCCTTTTAAGAATACATGTTATGTGGGCTTCAGCACAAGTTAGCTTTTGTCCTCTGTGTTATCACAGTAAGCAAAGCACTTGTTTTCTGCTTTTTCTTTAGCCTCCCGTCTATGGCATGAACCGACTTACACCTCAGCCACATATATATTCCTATCAACCACCAATGCATACACCACCTCTGCAAAACACTTCTGGTTGTATGTTTTCCCAAGAAATGTATGGCCCACCTCTACGTTTTGATTCTCCTGGTACTGCGCTCATCTCTCCTCGTGCGGGTGACGACTATTACAATTACAGTGTTCCACAGGCAAGCACAAATCCAACATTGCCTAAACCAGGCTACTTCACAAACCGTTCGGTCACACCACCAACTTTAAAGCCCGCAGAACCAAAAGTGATGCCTAAATTTGGACAGCCGGGAACAGCTGAAGGATCAAAAACACCTCTGCCAACACCAGCACAGCCAAGTCAGACACCAACTTTTAAATTTAAACCTAATTTCAAGTCTAATGATGGAGACTTCACCTTTTCTGCTCCCCCTCAAGTAGCACCACAGCCTCTTAATGCACCTATTAATAGCAGAGAAAGCCTCTTGGATCTTCTGACGTCTGATAAACCTTTACAGGATGATAGATACATCGAACAAAAGCCAGTTAATGATCACTCAAATAGTTCAAGAAATATCTTTAATTTTAGCAATAAGCATATTCCAGGCATCTCTCTTAGAGAGAACATGGGACAAAATGCACACAAAAACCTGTGTTTTGACAGGAACGATGCATTTAGTGTTCAAGAACCAAACAAGCCTGTATTTATGACTTCAAATTCAGATTTGGCCAATAGAAGTCATGAAACAGAGGGAGGAAGCACCCATGGTGGAGATGAGGATGATGATGGTCCTCATTTTGATCCTGTGGTGCCACTTCCTGATAAGATTGAAGTAAAGACAGGTGAGGAAGATGAAGAAGAATTCTTCTGCAACAGAGCCAAGCTCTTCCGTTTTGATGCAGAAACTAAAGAATGGAAAGAAAGGGGAATCGGAAATGTGAAAATACTGAAACATAAAGTATCTGGCAAATTTCGTCTCTTAATGAGGCGGGACCAAGTGCTGAAAATCTGTGCAAATCACTACATAAATACTGATATGAAATTAACTCCAAATGCTGCATCAGATAAGTCATTTGTATGGCATGCTTTAGATTATGCAGATGAGTTACCAAAACCAGAACAGCTTGCAATTAGGTTTAAAACGCCCGAGGAAGCAATGCTTTTCAAAAAAAGGTTTGAGGAGGCACAGAATATTTTAAAATCCTTGGGATCAAATGCTGACGCATCTGTGACTCAGAATAGCGGAACTGCAAAAGAAACAACAGATCAGAACGTTAAGGAGCCTAGCAGATCCATTTCTGGAACTCTGAACTTGAGCTTTCAGTTCCCGAAAGATGGGGTGAGCAGTGAATCTGACAGCAAAAGCAGCCTTACAGCTACAACAACTGCATCTGGCCCTACTATTTCATTTGGAAAGGATGCTCAGCAAGCCTATTCTGGTGGGTTTGGGCAGCATCTCATGAAGAAGGATCAATGGGAATGTAAAGTATGTTCGGTTCCAAATGAAGCAACTGCAAAGAATTGTGTATCATGTCAAAATCCAAATCCAGATATGCAGGAAACACATGACGCCCCAGTAACTGGCTCTATAAGTTTCAAAGCCAGTGATAACACAGTGCAGGACACATTTGGATCTGCTTTTGCTAAAAAGGAAGGTCAATGGGACTGCAGTGTCTGTTCAGTAAGAAATGAACCCACTGCCTCCAAATGTGTTGCCTGCCAGAATTCAAACAAAAGTAATACAGGACTATCTGGTCAACAAAATTCCGCTAAATTTGGCCAAGCAATTGCTCCAAAGGCTATTCAAAATGACTTGAGTACTGCTTTTTCTAAAAAAGAAGGTCAGTGGGACTGCTCTGTGTGCCTAGTCCGAAATGAAGCAAAAGATGTGAACTGCTGTTCTTGTCAGAGTCCTAACCCTCAAAAGCAACCAAATACGCCTATACCTACTGTTCAGGCATCCCCTGCTCCTGGGTTTGGTTCCATTACTGATACAAGTAAGCCACAGAAAAATGGATTTGAAGGGCTTTTTGCTAAAAAAGAAGGGCAGTGGGATTGTAGTACTTGTTTTGTGAGGAATGAAGGTTCTTCACCAGCCTGTAAAGCCTGCCAAACACCAAATCCATCTGGTAAGCCTTCTGGTGATGCTTTGTCAGCTCCTACTTTTGGCTTGAAAAGTAAATTACCTGAACTTGATGGAGGACAGTTGGGAACAGGCTTTAAGTTTGGTCTTGAGCAAGGCAAGACGCCATCATTTACATTTCAGATTTCTTCTGATACTGAATCTAAGTCTGCAAAGGAAGGATTTAACTTTTCAATGCAAGTGCCTGCAGGTGGATTTAAGTTTGGGATACAGGAGTCTAGTAAGAATACCACTAAGAAAGATGAGCCATCCAAAGAGTCTACAACTGGCTTCTTAAAAAGCACTGATGACAAAGACAAAAAGGAACTGCCTTCAGATAGTGGAATCGGATTCCAATTTCAAGAAACAGCAGACAAGGAGAAAGGTGACTTTGTTTTTGGGCAAAATAGCAGCACTTCTACTTTTGCTGAGCTTGCAAAAAGTACTCCTAAGGAAGGCTTTCAATTTGGCAAAAAGGACCCTAACTTCAAAGGCTTTTCAGGTGCAGGTGAAAAGCTGTTTTCCACACAGAATTCTAAAGTGGATCACAAAGCAAACACATCTGCTGACCTCAGTGAGAAGGATGATGATGTGTATAAGACAGAGGACAGTGATGATATCCATTTTGAACCTATAGTTCAGATGCCTGAAAAAATAGAACCATTTACTGGAGAGGAAGATGAGAAAGTGTTATACTCCCAAAGAGTAAAGTTGTTCAGGTTTGATCCAGAAACAAGCCAGTGGAAAGAACGTGGGGTGGGCAACCTAAAGATTCTTAAAAATGAAGTTAATGGCAAAGTAAGAATATTGATGCGTCGTGAACAGGTACTAAAGGTGTGTGCAAATCACTGGATAACAACAACAATGAACTTGAAACAGCTCTCTGGCTCAGACAAAGCATGGATGTGGATGGCCAATGACTTCTCTGATGGTGATGCAAAGTTGGAACATCTGGCAGCAAAATTCAAGACACCAGAGCAGGCTGAGGAGTTCAAAGAGAAGTTTGAAGAATGTCAGAGGCTACTGCTAGACATACCACTGCAGACACCCCATAAACTAGTTGATACAGGTAGGACAGCTCAGCTTATACAGAAAGCAGAAGAAATGAAGTGTGGCTTAAAAGATCTCAAAACATTTTTGACAGATGACAAAACTAAACTGTCAGAAGAGGAAAATGTCAGCTCTGTTAGTGCCAGCAGTACTTCTGATCTGGTTATAAAGCCACATGCTGAAAGTACTGGCCCTACTCTGGAATGGGATAACTATGACTTGCGTGAAGAAGCATTGGATGATAGTGTAAGTAGTTCTGTATATGCAACACCTCTTGCAAGTAGCCCTGTAAGGAAAAATCTGTTTAGATTTGGAGAGTCTACCACTGGTTTTAGTTTCAGCTTTAAATCTGCCTTGAGCCCATGCAAATCTCCTGCCAAACAGAATCAAAGTAGAACATCAGTAGGCACAGATGAAGATTCTGATGTTACTCAAGAAGAAGAGAGAGATGGACAGTACTTTGAACCTGTGGTACCTCTGCCTGATCTTGTGGAAGTGACCAGTGGTGAGGAAAATGAGCAAGTTGTCTTCAGTCACAGAGCTAAGCTCTACAGATATGACAAAGATGCAAATCAGTGGAAAGAGAGAGGTATTGGGGATATCAAGATATTGCAGAACTATGACAACAAACAAGTGCGTATAGTAATGAGAAGGGACCAGGTACTAAAACTTTGTGCCAATCACAGAATAACACCAGATATGAATTTGCAGCAGATGAAAGGATCTGATAGAGCATGGGTGTGGACTGCATGTGACTTCGCAGACGGTGAAAGGAAAGTAGAACTTCTAGCTGTGCGATTCAAGCTGCAAGATGTTGCAGACTCATTTAAGCAAACTTTTGATGAAGCAAAGCAGGCACAAGAGAGAGAGACACTGATAACACCTCTTTCTTCTCGTGCTAATACACCAAAGGAATCTCCATGTGGTAAAAATGCTGTAGCTGTGCTAGAAGAAACGACCAGAGAAAGAACTGACCTCAGCCATGGTGATGATAGTTCTGATGTAACTGTAGAGGCTGCAGAGGTATCAAACACTTCTGAAACACCAACAAAAACAGTGGTTTCTCCTCCAAAGTTTGTATTTGGATCTGAATCAGTCAAGAGTATCTTCAGTAATGAAAAGTCAAAGACATTCACGTTTGGAAATACTTCAGCCACTGGTTCTCTCTTTGGCTTCAGTTTTAATCCTCCAAAAAAAAGTGAAAACCATATTCCAGCATCTCAGAACACAGCACAAAAAGAAACAGAAGTCTCTGAACCACTGAAAACTTCTAATGCTACTCAGAAGCCTGTAGACAGCAAGGTAGACAACTTTCCTACTACAACACAAGATGGTCCCTCTAACTTCTCATTTAGAATTCTAGAAAAAGGTGAGTGTCAACTGAAGTAGTAATTTATTCAACTACACAACTTACTAAGCAGTCAGCCCTGTGCTGTTCATTACTGTTTATTCTCTCCAGAATATGTAGTTTCTTTTGGTTCTAATGCAGGTATCCATATGTTCTCCAGAGTTTCAACTAAATGAGGGAATTATAAGTATTTTCATATAAAATTGGACGTGTGTGATGCAGGATGGAGTTTTGTTTACCGAGAAACAGGGATTTCAGATAGTGAGCTGTAACTCTGAAGTGCTGTATTTGAATCTTGGACTTAAATGCTCAAAGTATCTGTGGACTCAGAGACTTGAGTAGATGGTTGATTTGTAGGTACCTGAGCCTTTGCTCTGAGTCGTAAAGTCTGAGAACAGCTAATGTATGCTTCAGTTAAAATTTTAATTCCCTATGATTGAGCAGATGGCTATTCTAAAATACCTTTGTTTCAAGTCTTAAATATTGGCTTCTGCAATTTCAGTTGTGTAGCTTAAAACCAATGTTAGCCTGCTTCCTTAGCCTGAGAAGAGATCATGTGACTGCATCCTCAGTTACACAATTTGTCATAGTCTGAAAAAGATATGCTTACAGAAGTTGTGGCTGTGATGTGACTGTTATCATGTGCTGAAGTGTCTTTGTGAGAAGGATGGGACATCTCAGAATTATGAACACATACTGTCTGTTTATTAGCTGCAGTGTAATAAAGGGACATGGTGGAAGGTGGTAGCTGCAAGTCTGTTCACATGGGTTGGATAAGCTTGTGTAGAATTAACAGATGAAATTTCCTGCTGTGAAATATGGCTGTGGAATACTTACAGAACATAGATAAGTCTGTTTTATCCTTTGAAAATTCCAGGTAAACACTTATAAACAAACAATTTATTTTTTTAGGATTTAATTTTAGCCTTTTTAAATCTAATCCAATGGCCTTTTGGACAAGCACATCCTCCTTGCAACCTGATAGTAAAGGTATTTACATACTGCACTGAATGTGTGATGAAAACACTAGCGGGCATGGACAGTAACCCAGCTGTGTCAAAGCAGTTGGCTCAGTAATCCTTATGATTAACATGCATGCTGAAGGAGAGTACTTAAAATTGTGTGTCTGGCTACTGTATACGTCCTTTAAAAGAATGTCTTCAGCCCTTAGTATGTTGGCATGAGCCAGCACAATCGATGGCCCTGTTTAAGCTTTTGGCTTCTGTTTCCCTTAGTTTCTGAGGGTAGCTGCCTTGCACTTCTCCATCACACTTTTGCTGAGTATACACACTGAATCTGTTAAATTGCTCTTTTCTAGACAAATGAAATTGTGTTATTTTCAGAGAATGTCTCATAGTGCCTGAGGTCTTGTACTCCATGTCAGTGAAATATGCCTGAAGATCTTGAGACAGGTTTTCCCGTAGAACACTTGACAGTATTTAGCCTCTATGGAAATGTTCAGTTCAGTTTCCTAATTGTCAGTGTTAACTGCTGCAGTTAACGTGAACAGTGTTAAGTCTCTTAAAGGAGTGTGCAGAAATGAGAAAGCGAACTCCGTAGCTACTGCTTATGTGTTTATTAAATATATAATTTGAAATCCTCCTTAGCTGGTTAGAAAACTCTTGCTGAGTAACTGACTTGTTTACATTCAGGAGTTGTAAACAAAACCGTAACAGCTTATAGTTTGATGATAAGTCATTATAAGATGTTGCTAATGGTGCTTCTTGCAAGTATGCTTGCTGTAAGCATACTCAGCTTATGCAGTTCAACGGTATTTTAATTTTAAATATCAAATTTTTAGTCTGCGTAAGACAGTCTTCTAATGTTAGTGTCTTGCATTGTTTAAAAGTTTCAAAATGTCATTTCAAACACCATTTTCCCAAAGTTGTATTTTTGGAGAAGCTGTTCTTATTTAAACACTGAACTTCTGTTCTGTATACACTATCTGAAAAATTACCTGTTCTATGTTCTTAGGCATCTGTGCATCATTTATTAACAATTCAATTCTATTTTCATGATTTGATGTCCATAATGGGAAGTGATTAAGCATTCTATGCCAATGCATACATGTAAGAACTATTCCTACCTCAGATTGATCTTGGCTTTATATTGGGGGTGTATGTTTGGGGGGGATGTGTTTAAAAACCAAAAAAGTATGTCTCTGGTGCTTCAGGCTGTTTTTTACTTGTATTCCTTTGATAATTAGGTTATGATTATATATTTAGTGATTTATTTACAATTGATAATTGTCTTCAGTGTAAGTTCTTGGTGGCTTTGTTTTGAGCTCTGACTTAATAGTAAAGGATTTTGAGAAGTCCTTTCAAATTAGGTTTTCAAGCCTACCCAGTACATGAGGCTTTCTCATGGTGCAAGTCCGTTGGGGAGAGGCTTCTGAGTTGTGCTAGAGCAACACTCAGAATTTAACCTCAGAGTAGTTCTTCACCTTCATGCAAAAGTATGTATGTTTTTCTCAGGTCAGATCATGAGCTTTTTATAAGTCCTTGTCCTGGTTTCAGCTAGGATAGCGTTAATTTCTTCTCAGGAGCTGGTGGAGTGCTGTGTTTTGGATTCAGTGTGAGAATAATGCTGGTAACACTGCTTTGGCTGCTGCTATGTAGTGCTTACCCAAAGTCAAGGACCCTTTTTGTGTCATGCTGTGCTAGCGAGGAGGTGCACAAAAAAAGCTGGGAGGGAGCATTGCTGACACAGGTGACTCAAACTACCCAAAGGGATATTCCACACCACAGAACATCATGCCCAGTATATAAACGAGGGAGTTACTTGCAGTATCGGGGTGCAGGGATGGGCTCTGGCATGAGTCAGCGGGTGGTGAGCAGAGGTATTGTGCATCACTTGTTTTTTCCTTGGGTTCTATTTTTTTCTTTTATTATTACTATTTACTGTTATTATATTTTACTTCTATTTCAATTATTAGTGTTCTTAACCTGCAAGTTCTACTTTTGATTCTCCTCCCCATTCTGCCACGGTGGGGGGTGTGGTGCTTAGTTGCCAGCTGGGGTTAAGCTACAACAGTGCTTTACAAGTGTGAGTCATGTTAGTTGCATGTTACTGTAGCTGCTGCATGCATTAGGGTTTAACCTGGTGCTTTTTTCCTTATATCCAGAAGATATTCACTGATAAATGCATGAAAAAACATACCACTATTGTGACTAGCTAGAGATATTTAGGCCTACCTGGTCTTAATGTCAGTTAAAATAAAAGCAAAAATGCAATACACAGTTGAAAATTTTTGTGCATGATATTGCCCTTAATTTTTTTCTTTCACATGCTAATGATGTTTTGTGTGAATTTTTTCCGCCCAAAGTAGAAAGTTCTATTATCCTAAAACCAACAGTCTTTTCAGAGTATGTTGTATGTATGCATGGCTCTGTTTTTATGGCTGCTTGTGAAGATGTATTTAAGCTGTTTGCAGCAGTCATCTTTATTGAACTCTTTTGTCACTGTGAGTGGATGTTTGGAACAGTAGAGTCTTAGTCCAGTGTTTCATAGATCAGTTTCATGGAGAACTTTACTTAATAATTAATCTGAAGTGACTTTTTAATGTATTTCTCTTATTCAGCTATTTGCACAAAGGCTACTGAAAGAGACTGCATGATAACTTTAAGAATGCTGTTTGTCAAATGGGATGAGCAATGAGGGTGGTAAAACACTGGAACAGAATCATCTGTTTCTAGGGTCTTCTAGCTAGCTTTCTACTGCTCAAATTAAAGGAAACACACACTTTTACTGTCTGCCTGACTGACTTGGAAGAAGTTTTTTGCTGTCAGAAATAAATTTTTGACAATTCTCTAATCCTAAGGAAAGCTGGTTTTTTGCTGTAGGACTAAATGTTCCACACTTAAGCCTATGAAGTTGACACTTGCTTAACTAATGTGAGAGAATAAAACACATAATATGCAGGATATCTGCATATCTTTATAACATGGTACTAGATGTACTTCTAATTCTTAAATCAGATAGGTTGAAGTTTTTGTATAAAATTCTGAGAAAATGTATGAAAATATAGCCTACTATTGTGATATGAACATGAAAATTTGCTGTTCAAGAGTTTTATCATATATCTGCTTTCTACAGGCCCAGATCCTGTAGATCTAAAAAAAAAATCAAACAAAAAACCCAAATCCAAAACAAAACCACAAAAAAAAACCCAAATAAAAAAACAACAAACAAACAAAAAAACCACAAACCTGAGTAAAAAATAATTCTTTACAAGACTGTATGTCCTGGTAAGGGGTTTGAGCTACAGTCTGGTGTATTTAAATGCCTGAAATGATTAATTTGTAATCAAAGGGAGAGTCAGTTGGGGCAAAGGCTGGGGGCGGAGAGAATACTTCAAAAAAAGACATAAGTTAGAATCAGGAGTTGGGATTTTGCTTTTACTTTACTGTTCTTTATACTGCTCTTAATCTACTGGCAGATACTAGTAAGACAACTGTTTTTAAAAGGCAGACTTAGTTTAGTGTGTCAGTTGCACCAGAGGATTAAGGGACATGTCTGTAAACATTACACGTCTCTTCTGTCCTTGTCTCCTCCTGCAATGATGATTGTTAAAATGTATGCTCAGGAAAATCAGTGTTTTTCAGGAACTGATTTCTAGTTTAAGATTTGGTTTTCCACTGACTACACTGTGCCACAGATTTATCAAATATTTTTTTAGTGAAAACCACAGTGAGCTTTTAAGACCACCCTTTTTTATTCTGCTGACTGGTTTAACTCAAATCTGGATAACATGAACAAATAGGCTGAGGTACTAAAGCAGTCAGATTGTTCTTGGAAACAGCTGGTGTGTGGCTGCTGAAGTGCTTATGGGGTAATTCTTATAAACAAGTTTTGTTTTTCACACCTTTATTCCCAAACTTGCCATCCCAAAACAACACTAAAACCTAAACAAACAGAAGCCCAACCAAACCATAGATAATGTTTAAATTGGTATATCCTCCCTCTTTGCTTCCATTCTCTCATAATAAACTCAAATATTTGTTTCTAAAGCTGTCTGCTTGTCCCTATAGCCATATGTTTATCTGCAGTTTGCTCTAGGCTTTTCTTTCAGCTTTAACCTTTGATCATGCACTGTTCTCAGTACCAGAGGGATGGGCACTTTATTGTAGAAGGAGAGAGGGTAAAAAGATATATAATAAAATTGATAGTGATATTTGTCCTTGCTAGAAAAGCTAGATAAATAGGCTGAAAGCAATGTTTTCTGTTGTTCAGCAAGGTGAAACTAAAAATTACTTTTGTAACAATAAAAGCTATTATGGTAAATTGAGATTAGCTAATAAAAAGCATAGATTTCCCATAGGTAGCCTGAAATAAGCTCTATTCAGTTGCTGTTTATCTTCTAGAACTTAAACACTTTTAAGCAATGCAATAGGACATGTACACAACTTCACATTTTCTTTTCTCAGGTCTGAAATTTACATGTTTACCCCTATATAACACCTCTGTCCTTCTTCTCCATTGCCGTATTTTATTTTACATGAGAACTTCATTAAATAATCCCTGTAACAATATAAAGATGCAGAAGTATTTCTGATCCAATACTTGAATTCCAAAGGCAATAGAACAAGATGTAGTTGGGCATGCATATTAAGCTTTCTTGAGTTTTAACAGGATGTTCTGTCCTAGTGTCCTGGAACTTAAGTTTTGTTTCCTGTGGATCAACAGAAAATATGTAGGCACTTTGAATTAATTCAGTTCTGTAATAATGGGGGGTTAATGTTATTTCCCTCTCTGAAATTATTCCGTTTTAATCGTTTGTTCAATTTCTGTACAAGCTGAGAAGACAACAGTGTCAGAAGATGATCTTTCATCTGATGAGGTTATAATAGTTTACGAGTTAACACCTACCCCTGAACAGAGAGCTCTCGCTGACTTTCTCAAGCTCCCTTCAACATTCTTCTGTTACAAGAATAAGCCTGGATATGTGAGTGACGAGGATGATGGTAAGGAGTGCCTAAGTTTGCTTTGGTATTACCTTTTTGTGAGGAAAGGGTTTAATACGCTGCACTGGTGCAGCCCAATCTTGAGCTTTGCGTGCAGTTTCGCCTGCCTCGGTGTAAGAAGAACATGAGACTGTTGGAGGGGTGACCAAAATGGTGAAAGGCCTTTCACCCAGACTCAGGAAAAGCAGCTGAGGTCACTTGGTTTGTTCAACTTGGAGAAGACAAGGCTTGAGGGGTGAGCTCATCACAATCCACAACTTCCTCAGGGACAGCAGTAGAGGAGGAAGTGCTGATCTCTCTCTGGTGACCAGTGATGAGACGTGAGGAAATGGAATAAATCTGTCAGGGGAGGGTGGTCTGGCACTGGAACAGACTACCCAGGACAGTTACAGCACTAAGCCTGTCATAGTTCAAGCAGCATCTGGACAATGTGCTTAGTCATATGGCTAGGTTTTAGGCAGTCCTGCAAGGAGCAGAGGGCTGCAGCTGGTGATCCTTATGTGTCCCTTCGAACTTGGGATGCTTTGTGAATGCTGTTTGGAACCCTTAGACGCTGAAATACTTTTGTTTGGACCAATGGGAATCAATCCTGTCAACATCCTTATGGCCAAAGATGTACATTCAAGTCTCCAAGACAGAATAGTACAATGGAGGCCCAGGAGTGACTAAAGGGAATTTGTCTTGGTGTATTATGGGTGTTGATGAGTGTCAGCAAGGCAGTTGGTTAGGTAAGACTGAATAATCAGTGACCTACTTCAGTAGTCTTTATTAAAAACGAACAAGCTCAGGTTCCCTAAATGCTAGACTAATGGCTTTTCTTCTAAAGCAAATTCCAAATACTAAAACTGAACTTCTTTTATGTCAAATCTTATCGAATGCAACTAAATTACTCTTGATTTATTCAGCAACAAATATGTTACATGGAAGTTCTGAAGCATTGTATTCACCAGAAAATTGGAGAAGACAAGCCTGCTTTCACAAATATCTGAGCTTGCAAGTTTTTATGTAAAAGATCTTCAGTCTTCTTTCCCAAATCTGTGCAGTGGTACTCTTAATAAAATCAGTAAGAAATGTGTTTTCTGAAAACAAAACCCTGTGCCATGTATGTGTAACCATCTAGGCTGAGGAAAAAGTGTTACAGCACACTCAAGCACATGCATGCAAAACTAGAAGTGAAAGCTTACCTGTTGTTTTGTGGAACTAAAACATAAACAAAAATTATGCATGCTTGCTAGGCTTGTGAGTTGAAAGGGCTTAGCAGACTTCTCTGACCTAGAGGGTGCCTGAGAACTTACGCTTGTTTCCTGTGTTTAAGATGAAGACTATGAAACAGCTGTTAAGAAACTTAATGGAAGACTGTATCCCAGTGATTCAGAAGAGAAAAAGAAAGAGCAAGATCCTGGAAAAGGTATGCCTTGAGAAATTTTAAGTATTATGCTTTTTGTACTGAAACATAAACTGAATCTGAAGGACACATGGGCAGAGATTAATTTTGTGTTTCCTGAGATAGTTTTTAGAAGCAGTGATGCTGGGAGCAGAAAAGCTGCGTATCAAAGTACAGCTTTTAAGCTCAGTATGTGAAACTGTTAGCAGTAAAGTGGTACCTGAATGAGAAATGTTCATTTCAGGTGATCTCTAAACAAGAACAAGTTTTTCCTACCTTAAGGTTCTTTTGAATATGAAAAATTCAGCTTGGCATGATACTGTTCAAGACAAAAGTTCTCTACATCTTTGAATACTTGCTTCTTCTGCAGATAGTCAATTTAAGCTTATTAGTTAATATTGAAAAAAAATAGACTTTATACTAAAAATACAGGTATAGAAGACTTGCTTATATTTGTCAGCTTCGGCTGTGCCTCGGACTTCAGTGTTGCATAACTGAAAATCTGAGCAGATACTTCTAGAAGTGAAGTTTGGGGATTTCTTTGAGGATATGTGCTACAAGGGTGTCTGTATTGAGCCCTCTGAAATATGAGGAAATGTTGAAGGAAGTCACCCCAAGTAAAGTTAGTCTTCACTTCCACTGTTTAAACAGTAATGCTGTTTGAAAAACTCTCGAGGTCTGTCTTCAAGTTGCCCTGGCTATCATGAGATTAATTTACAGTATAGATGCCAGAAATTAAAATAAATAGCAGCTAAATACTGAAATATTTTCCACTAATTTTTACTCTTTGCAGTAGGCATTGCAAGAAAAAGCGAATTCAGCAGTGAAAGAAAATGTGCTGCTACTTGGGAAGAGAAACCAACTCTGGAGGAGAAAGCTGAAGCAGAAGCTCAGCAGGTTCCTTCTACATCTGTCTGTGGTATCAGCAGTGATACAGAACATAACAGTCTAGAACACTTAAAGTCAGAAGCTAAAATTCAAGAAACGAAAGTAAGAACTAAATCTTCACTAAATTTCTTGTTATTAAACTTGTACAATTACTTCATATATGTATGACATATTACAGTGAGAACTAAAATATCTAGTGGGGAAAAACTATTTGAGTTTTCTGTGGACATGCCTGATGCCAACACTGAAACAGGAAGCTTAGAGCTTAGATTCTTTTGAAAGGGAAGGAATATTCAGGTGTTCTCATAAACTGCTTTGGCTAGTAATATTTCTCCTACTGTATACGTAAGAACTAATTTATTTCATGAAGTCACAGTATTCTTTTTAAAGTTTACTACTTCCCAGATACCTCAGTCTCTTTTCACTTTAACCTCCTTGTATATTAAGTGTAATGAAAAGCTTCAGGAAGCTTGCAACAGCTTTTCTTGGTGTTCTTTTTTATTTTCTCAAACATCTGTGCTTAGTCTCCTGGAGAGATGGTTTGTGCCCTAGGCTCTTCTAGCTTACTTGCCTATTATGTTACTTTTTTTATTAATTGCAGGAGAATGAGGTTGCAAGCTCAAGTGACTTAGTCTGTACCAGTAAGGAAGAAATGCCTAGTTCATCAACTGATGAGGTGACAGTATTTGTCCAGTCACCTACCAGTAGTGAAGAAACAGATTTCACCACAGAAAAAGTGCAAGTATCACAGACTTCATCCCGAGCTGATGACACACCTGTAGACTTGTCAGCTAAAAAGAGTGATTCAGACTGCTCAGAGTCAACACAAGGTAAGGTTAGAGGTATGTTCTGGGGCTTTTTTGTAGCATAATTTTTTGTAGATCAGTTTATCTAGTTGCTGTCTTGAGAAGAAGTAGTGCCAATGCTGAATGAGAAGCATAAGTGCCAATCTAGTAAAAATGTGTCTGGGGATTAAAATAATTTTATCAAAGTTTTGTTGTGTTCAAATTCACTGCAGAACAGTGCTAGTGTCTGCTGTGTAATTTATGAGATGTACTTTCATTAGTTCAGTATTAAATACCACATGAATACTTACTAGAGCTCTGTGGATCTGCACAGAAGTAGAATGCTGAAACTCTGTCTTGAGCCCTTATTTTAAGCCATAATAAACTGTCATTATGACATACTTCACACAAACTTAAATTTATTGGATGATAAAAATACTGTAGACACTTCTCCAGTATATTCTTGTGGGACTACATATATGTATTTTCTTTAAGAAAGTAGAGAAGAACTTTTGACTTTCCCCTCTTATTTCATAGAAAACAGAGTCATCTCATTTGGTTTCGGCAATACTGCAGGCCTGTCATTTGCAGATCTGGCTTCCAAAAGCTCTGGAGATTTCGCTTTTGGCTCAAAAGGTGAGTTGGACTAATCTCTGAGGCAGATCTCAGCTGGACTTCTGCTTCATACAATAAAACTTTTATGTACCATATTTCTACTCATCCACAGAAACAAAAATTTTTTTGCAAATTTTTTGTCAGGAAGAGAAAAATGACACAAAGTTTAAAATGTAACTCTCTTAATTGTAGATAAAAACTTCAAATGGGCAAATACAGGAGCAGCTGTGTTTGGAGAAACTGCCCGTAAAGCAGATGAAGATGAAGGTGGTAGTGATGATGAGGTGGTGCACAGTGATGATATCCACTTTGAACCAATTGTGTCTTTACCAGAGGTAAGATGACTTCTGGAATATAAAACAACATTAAATAAGCATGTCTGCTAACACAACAAGTTTTTAAAAGATGTTTTGCTTAACTAACTTTGCTTTCTGTGTTGCGTGGACCTTGTTCTGCATGTCTTACACTGGCTATGTAGAAACACCTGCTGTTTTAAATCCTAGTACCTCGTGGCACTGGGGAAGGGTCTGGTGCCTCAGTTAAAATCTTAAACATTGATTTCTCTATACTTTTGCTGAGTGTCGATCAGGATGCGGATCTGTACACATAACGTATAAAAATCAAAATATTGTATATAGCACAGCTGAAGAACAGGAAGGGAACTGGATAAATGCTAGTTCCAATACAGTTCAGCTGTGGCTTTGTATCAAGGCTTGTAGATTCAGTTCTGTGAAAGCCATAACAACTTAAAATTTTTACTGTAAGCTAGGCAAGGTATTTCTAAGGATCCCTAAGCAAAAAGATACACAATTAAGTTCACCTGAAGGCTAAGAGAACTACCTTTGTTACTTGGAAGATAAATTGTTTTTCAAGAAGTACCTTCTTGAAAAAGTCTACCTTCAACTTTGAAGGTAGACTTACAACTTATGGAGTGAGGCTTTACACAGTTATGTCTTTATTTGTTGTTTAGCTATACTGTGCCTAATAAGCATTTCTGACTCTTTTGATGCTAGTCATACTGTCTGGCATTTCTATAAATGATATCATTCAACTATAGATTAGTAAAATTATTAAGCAAGGCAAATAGAGCATAAATAAACAGCATGCAGCATCCTTTAATTTGAACAGTTAATCTGATTTATTTTGTAACATGCTTTCAACGACCTTCTTTACAATTCAGTGTGCCTTTGCTCATCTGTGTGTCATATTATGACTTCTGTAACGTTTTTTGTCACATTTTTCTCCAGTTCTCTCAAGTGTTCCTTATGTTTGGAAGATGTGCTACCTAAAGGAGGTTAGAGGCCATAATATGCATACATAAAGGGAGATGTGTCTGTCAGGCCTGTTTGTTTGACTTGGTGTTTATTCTGCTCAAATACAAATAGCAAGTTCCTTAACAATGTTCAAAAGAACTCCTGCAATTGTAATAGTACCATGTCTTCCCTTCTCAGTATGCACATCACTCAGAAAACCTGAAACTTTCCTGGGAAACTTGAGAAAACCATACGCAGCATGGTGAAGGAGTATTGCAATGCTGTAATTAATCTCAAACAGTGGAATTTGTTGGGCTCTTAAATTCTGAAAAGGCTAAATATCACACTCAGTGTAGTGTGATGAGTGTTGTGTTGGAGAAGGGAACACACTGAATAATTTTCCACTGTAATGTGTCAGAATATATATGCGTCATAACTGTATGTAATAACTATTTAATATCTCTCTAGGAAATCACAGGTACTCATTCTACTGTGTTGGTTTTCTAGGTGGAGGTAAAATCTGGAGAAGAAGACGAAGAGATTCTCTTCAAAGAGAGGGCAAAACTCTACAGATGGGACAGGGATGCTACTCAGTGGAAGGAGCGTGGTGTTGGAGAGATCAAGATTCTCTTCCATACGCAGAAGAAATACTATAGAGTCCTAATGAGAAGAGACCAAGTACTTAAAGTCTGTGCAAACCATGTCATCACCAAAGAAATGAACTTAGTGCCCTCTGATACATCAAACAATGCTTTAATTTGGACAGCCACAGATTATGCTGGTGAGTTTTTCAGGTGGTTTTTGTTTTTTTCCTAGGTGGTCTGTAGTTTCTGGGGTTTTGGTTTTCCCTGGAGATTATTACAAGATGAAACTAAAGAAACCCTCTTTCTGGATTTATTTGCAGATGGTGAAGTAAAAGTTGAGCAACTTGCAGTCCGATTTAAAAGCCAAGAAATGGCTAATTCTTTCAAGAGGAGGTTTGAAGAGTGCCAGCTAAGTTTGTCAGAATTACAGAAGGGGCACTTATCTCTGGCAGCAGGACTGTCAAAGGACACCAACCCTGTTGTGTATTTTGAAGTTTCTGCTGATGATGAACCTTTAGGACACATAACCATGGAGCTGTTTTCAAATATTGTCCCAAGGACTGCTGAAAACTTCAGAGCCCTGTGCACTGGAGAGAAAGGATTTGGATTCAAGAACTCTCGCTTTCACAGAATAGTCACCGACTTTGTGTGTCAGGTAAGCATAGCAGGAAGACTCTTCTTCGAGAGAATGAGATGCATCTCCACTAAAGATGGTACTTCAAAAAATCACTTATATAGGATAGCACATTCTTGATGGCAGCATGGCTCCACTGTGGAGGATACTCTTATCCGCCCTTTCTCTACAAGATGAGAAATGGTGCGAGCAGCACATGCCTCCCTAATCCAGATGCTTACCCGTGTCTGCCAGCTCCTCATGATTCGGTGTTACCTAGCAGTGTCACATTAGTGTGGAAATAAAAAACAGAGATAAAGAAATCCTCTTAGAAATGCGCAAGGGGCCTGTTGCTGAACAAGAACTCCAAGGAAAGTAGGTGTTCCCAAAACTACCATTCATTTTTCTCTCTGTACAGAGAGGAGCTCCTGTATGCTCACTGTCATGGGTTTGCTCTGGGACAATCTTCTCTCACTCCCCCCACAATTGCTATAAGTTGAGAGAAGGTTTATGCAGACAAAAGAGATCTGATTGGGGAGAATAATATTAAGATTTATTACTTGCAAGATAAAAACTAAAGAACTATATTTACAACAATTCTAATTAGGTAAAAGTGCTATGTAGTTACAGAAGTACCCCTCCCCCCTTCGTATCAGTTCAGGAGGAGAAGCAGTCTCTTTGCTCTGTTTCTGGAGCTACAGGTTTTTTAAATAATTTTGCAACACTCAAAAGTTCTTCTTCTGTTATCTCTGGGACGACAACTCTGATTCGTCACAGCTGGAACTGTTTCTCTGTCTCTTCTGTGTCAGCCAGGGCTGGGCCTACCCCTCTCCTGGGCTGACCAGAGGCTGGGAGTTACCCAGGCCCTGTAGGGTCTTCCATGGGACTGCAAGGGGACACTTGCCTACCATGGATCTTCACCTCAGAGTCACAGGGGATAGTGGCTTTTGAGTCCATCCCTGTTTCCTGTGGGGTTCCTTCCTATGGGAGAACAGTCCTTGATAGACCTCTCCAATGTGGGTCCATCCGTTGGGCAACAGGTCTTCTATTCTCTGCTGTCCCTCAGGGTCACAAATTCAGCTGCACCAGCACGGATCCCTCACCAAGATCCCAAGCCTACCCAAGCCATCTTGCTCCAGCATAGGTTTCTCTCCCCGTGGGCCACAGGTCTCCAGCAGGACTCTCTTTTATCCCAGGCCTTCCCATGGAGTCACATCTTCTTTATGCACTCTGCTTTCAGAGTGGGCTCCTGCATGAGCTGCAGAGGGTGATCTCTGCTCTCCAGTAGTTTTCCACAGGTGGCAGGGATTTTAGTTTTCAGTCTTTTCCTTGCTGAAGGGAGAGAGAGGGGGAGAGGAGTTCCCCCGCGCTTCGTGGCTTTTTCTGTTCTCTCCAGCTGCCAGCTTTGACCTTGGAGGTCCATTATCTCTCTGCCAGAATTTCTTCTGCAACATTCATTTCTTGTCCAGGTAGTCTTTCTTTAGAGGTTTTTTTCCTCTACTCTGTTACAGGAGAGAAGCGGGGCTTCAGTGCCACACCTGCCCCAGGGCCAGGGGAGGACGGGGCCCTGGCTCACTTGGGGCCTGCCGCCGCTCCTACATGGCTCTTAATTTCATCTGCGCAACGACCTTCTCTTCCGTTTTCTTAAATATGTAGTTGGCAGAGGCATTACTAAAACTTTTGATTCACTTTGCTCTGGAAATCTACCTGGAAAAACTATTTCTATCCCCAGGGGGTAGGGTTTGGCAAAACAACGACACTCACTTAGTTTCCAGGATTCTCTTAGCATTTAAGGTACACTTTGTATTTCAGATAACATGTACTTGAAAACGGATATTCCAAGTACTTAGATGTTCAGGTTTCCATCTAAAAGAAGTCTTCTAGATATGGTTGTCGTGCAGTGGCCTGTTCCTTAAAATACTCAAATTTTGAACTGAGAATATCAGCCTGCAGTGCATCTGAACCCCCATGTAGACAGTGTTCATTTTAAACCTTGGTGTGCGTACAGTAGCACTAGCAAGTTCTTCATAAATGGTGAAGGCTTAGGAGATAGATCATAGCTCAGATAGACCTTTCCTTTCCTAGAATTCTCATCAAGAATTAGTGAGTTTTAGTGACTTGTAATGTGCAGAATGAACCAACTTTCATACACTCTATGCTAATGTTCTGGATGTCAGTACATCACTGAAGCTGAGGTATGTAGACAGCCTTCTACACAAAATTAGTAATATATGAATGGCTTGTAACCAGAATAAAATATTACCCTGTATCTTGATTAGGTATCACCTGTGCCTGAAGTATGCACTTTAGGTGCCAAGTTTTTGCAAAAGAGCCATTTCTGATAAGGAAAGCAGAGTTAGCTCTTTTAGGGTTTAACCTTGTTTCAGGGTATTCCACATCCTATAAAGAGCAAGCTTTCTTTTAAAATGGTTATCTGCACCATGTATGTGTGACAAAAATTGAGCTTTTATCACATGAAATTAGTATATTCTAAGTTTGGTCTGCTTTGCCTAAACTTTCTTCAGGTACAGTGAAAACTAAGACTTTCCTTCAAAGATACAATAGCACACATTATTACTTTTATGTGTGTAGTCAAATAATAAGGAGCCAGAAAAACAAAGGAAATAGAATTGTTGGTTTGTGTTTTGGGACTTGTCACTTAATGCTGTACCCCCTCTTGGTTGTTTTTTTTTCAGGGAGGAGATATAACTAACCATGATGGAACAGGTGGACGGTCAATTTATGGAACAGCATTTGAAGATGAGAATTTTGAAGTGAAACACACTGGTCCTGGATTGTTGTCAATGGCAAATAAGGGCAGGGATACAAATAATTCTCAGTTCTTCATAACACTTAAAAAGGCAGAACACTTGGACTTCAAGCATGTTGTATTTGGGTTTGTGAAAGATGGAATGGATGTCGTGAAAAAGATTGAATCCTTCGGTTCTCCTAAAGGGCTAGTAAATGCAAGAATTGTCATTACAGACTGTGGGCAAATATAGAATTATTTCTTTGAGTAAACAAATGTTTTAGCGGTATAAATCAGTACTTAGATGTTATTTACTAATTATTTCAACTTCTTAAAATGGACACTTCTGATGTATAAATGTAAAATTACAGGTTATAGTTGGATTTTTTTATGTGTTCTAATTGATTTTTTTGCATGTTAAAGTTCAGGCACTGGCATATTTCAGGTGTATTTGTGTTATCCTGACATATTTGTATTAAGTGTCAAATTTTAAAAATAAAATCCTAGTCTTGTTAAAATAAATGTCTTGTCTTCACTTTGGTTTGTTTAGAAAAAAACAAACGTGCATCATTTGGCTTCCTGCTCTCATGAAGCACTTTTGAATGTGCAGATTGTAGACGCAAATTGCTGGACAGCACACTGAAATCCTTTGAAAGTTTATGGACATTCCAATGTGTAGAATGCAAGCTGAGGCAGGTAGATGCTTGTTCATGCTCTCTGGAGTCTCTCAATATCATCTCAGTATTTAAGAGAGCATAGTTATTAAATGTATTGAACAGTGTTTTTCTAAAGAACTATACCAACTTTTTTTTTGTACTTAAAGTATTTCTAAAAGGCTTGATATATAAAAAACATCTACTAAACATTGGGACTTTACCTGAAATGCTGTAGCATAACCCACAGCTACTGCTGTGATGCTGCTGTCCTGCCTCAGTGTTTATTAGCTGTTTTCAACTTCTCAGACCTCACTGCAGGCTCTAAGTACTAGTATCTTGAAAAGCTTTGCCTCTCAATAGTGAGTATGCATGAATAAATGTGGGGCTATTTGAACTGATTCTTTACAGTTCAGTGCTGGCATTATCAAGGACTTTTTTCCCAAAGTAACTAATTTGTTGTTAAGATCTGTAAATTGGAAATATGTGACTTATGTATTCAGCTTCAAGTTTTATTTGGATTTGTATTTACTTATTTTTACAGGATGGTAGTAGTACTTCTTCACGGATGACCTTATCACTGTCAAGAACTACCTGAAGGGAGGTTGTAGCCAGATGGGGGTCAGACTCTTCTCTGAGGTGGCAGGATGAGAGGACATAGTCTTAAGATACACCGGGGGAGGCTTAGGTTGGACATTAATTCCTCATAGAAAGGGTGATTAAACATTGGAATGTGCTGCCAAGGGAGGTGGTGGAGTCATCCTCCCTTAAGTGTTTAAGGAAAGGCTGGATGTGTCACTCAGTGCCATGGTCTCGTTGACGCGGTGGTGGTCGGTCACACGTTCGAGTCGACGATCAGAGGTCTTTTCCAACCTTTAGTGATTCTGTGATTCCCTAAAGGTCCCCCACAACCGCTTTGCCCGGCTCAGAGGGAGGAGGGCGCGCTGTCCCAGGGTCGTGCCCGATCCCCGCAGCCGTGTGAGGGGCCGCCGGCCCGGCCCTTCCCGCCGCGGCCGCCGCTGCCGCTCGGCCCGCCCGGCGGGCGCCTCTGCGCGTGCGCGGGCGGCGGCGGTTCGTTCGAGCGCGGCGGTGCCGCCATGGCGGGAGCGGGAGCGGGACCCGCGGCCGGGCCCAGCCTCCGCCGCGGCCGCGCCGCCCCGCGCCTGCAGCCGCGGGACCCCCGGGCCCCCGCGGCGGTGAGCCGGCGGGGCCGGGGCTGGGCGGCCTGGGGGAAGGGGGAGCAGGAGAGCCGTTCCTGCTCGCCGCGCCCTCGCGGTGCTTGGAGGAGGGGGCTGTAGCGGGGGGTCTGCGTTCCCCCCGTCGGGTTCTCTGTGAGCACCGCGGTGTTGCGGATCCCTGCACTGCGGGACAAAACTGGGGTGTAAACAGGCTTGGGAAGGTATGTGTTCTTTCTAGTCCTACCCCCGTGCTCTGACTGCCTTAACAGTGGGAGTGCGGAAGAGTCATCCTTGCCTGATCTGGAAATTTTCCTGAAAACTGCAGTTCCAAATTTTGTGCGTTACCAAAACACTTATTTTTTGCCTAAAACCTTCTGGTGCCTGCCACTTGAGTGAGATCATGTATGAATGGTCTTACAAGTAGTCTGCTCAGCGTGTATGAAATATATATAATAGGAGAAGTCAATTCTCCTTTAGACACAGCAACTGGCAGCCTTACTTAGAATGTGCTAGGAGTGTTTGGGATTTTTTTTGTGAAGCCTAGTGATTAGCTCTGTTAGAGAGCAGGAAAGTGTTCCATATCTAGTCAATCGGAGAAGAATCAAACCTGTAGTACCTAAGAAAGGGACTGCTGCATTGACCAGGCAGCAAATTCTGATGAGTATCATTCCCTTGTCAAAGGGCAGCAATTTTATTTTACACCAGAAAATGCCAGTTTCTTTGCACTGATATGAATGAGGGAACTGGACTGTGGTTCCTCTATTTCCTTGTGCTCACATAAGCATTTAAGGCTCTCCACTGTGGATTGAGAAACTGATCTGCTTAAAAATCCAGCAGCAAAGACCCCTCCCTCCTTCTAATGTTTCAAAAGCCTTTGATAATTCATAGAAGGAATACTTGCTGGCCAGGAACCTGATTCTATGAATCTTTGTTTTGCTTGAATTCTGTTTGTCTTTCACTGAAACAAATCCAAACTCATGCTACAAAGGAAGTCATATGGTGGAAAAATACCCATGAGCAACCACTGAGTGAGAGAGATTGAAAGCTGGGTTTGAGCTAGACCCGTAGTTGTACGGGGATATCAGGTTGGTCCTGGGAATTGTCAGATGAATGCAAAACCCTTTTTTTCTGAGGAAGTGTGACTTGCCATTTTAGGATCAGGAACTGTCCCAGATATGATGTGAAGATCTGAGTTCTTTTGCAGCTAAAATCAGGCTGTACGTGTCCTTGGTTTCTGCAGAAGGATTAACGACATGAGTAGCATTTGATGGTGCTCTAGATTCTGTGTTTCTCTTGGGGAATATTCTGCTTGAATTACAGAACTATGCTTCAAAGGAAAGTAATTTTGAAAACTTTTATTTAAAAGACTGTCACTGAGACTTGAAAGTGTAATGCTTGCAAGGAAGAAAATGTTACATTTGTTTGTGTGTTATTTCATTAGAAAGTGGTCAGTTAAGTAAAAGAAATTACAGCAGTTGATCACTGGATTAGAACACAGCAGAGAGATGCAGTAAAACAACTAAGATCGTGAGAACTGCCTTGAGTCTGATATTTTCAATATTTTCTAATGTACATTTAATTGATTTTGCTTGTAGCATAAAATTTCTGTCACTTTTTTAGCATGTAGTTACAAAACAGTAAGAAAAAGTAGAGCAGGAAACTTTGACATAAAAAGCCTAGGTATGAAGGTAGATGGCACTTTCTGTGATTACCTGGTTCTACTTGCATGCTTTTATGTTACCATCTTCATTGTACTTTATATGCTCAAATTTTAGGCTCAAATATTCTAACATATAACACTATGAATATTTCATTATTAGACTGTAGGGAATATATTTGCCTCTTTACATTAGTATGAGAACCATGTTTATATATTGAGGAAAAACCCACTTCATTTTCAAAGCTAGTAGTTTGTAGTAAGAATTCTGTTGCAAGGAGGTGTAACTGTTAAACAACTAAGTTGTAACATAAATTTTCCCTGAAAATTCTTACTAGATTACAGTGGTTTTGTGTTTTCTTGTAGGATTGCCTCTTGGGAGCACTGCATACCAAATATAAAAGTGGAAGCTCCCTAGTATACAAAGGTAATAACAAGCAATGGTGCTTTGATCTTTTTCAGGGAAAATATATACCAGAGCTGTATCGTTCCTAAATTTATTTAAAGTAGTTTTATATTTTTTCATTTTAAATAGGTAGATATTCTTGATCAGGGGATTGTGATACTTGGGAGCCAGCCTGGGAATGTTAACATTGGAGTAAAGAGCACAAAGGATATTTTAGAACAGCTTGTTTTTGTTTAAGGCGTGCTTGACATAGTTGGTAGCAGTCCACCTCGTAATGCATATATTTAGCTTTAATTTAAAAATACATAAATGTTTAATATTTAGAATGTATTTGGGCGTCTTGAGAAACACGTTGCTGGTGCATGTGGGCAGCAGACTAAAACAATGTGTTTTTCAGACTTCAGTTACAGAAAAACTGGTGTGTGTAGGCAAGCTCTGAAACTTCAGAAAGACAAATCTGGTGTGAATGCTAAATAATTCTTACTATAGTTTAAGCTGTTATAATTCTTAATTTGTCAGGCTGCATCAGTGGTGGTCTTGGTTCTTAAACTTACATGATTACATGGCTAGCACTTCTAATGAGCCCTTGTTGATTTCTTAATGTCAGCTTCTCAAATGAAAAATGAAACTGTTATAATTTTATGTATTGCAGGTGTCATGGACAGCTCACTGGAAAACACAGCTATTTCTTTGTCAAGTTGTTCTTTAGAGTCAGAATTTACTGCAACTGGAAGAGAGAACAGCATCAGATCTACTGATTTCCTGAAAAGTTTTAAAGACTGGGATTGGTAGGAGGTGTTTTCAATTCTCCTTTATCGTTTATTTCCTCTCAACATCCAGATAAACCAGGAGTAAGCAATGTATTTGGACTGTGCAAAAATTGTTTTAAGGTTCTTGTTTTCTTGAGTAAAGACTTGTTTGTGGGCAACTTATGAGATAATGTGGATGTTGATTTTGATGAGCAGTACTGTCTCACTTTCTAGTCTGATCTGTGCATGTTGAAATTGCTAATGGGATACAGGGATGATAAAAACTGAACTAGTTGATAAAAAATGAACAAGAAGGAAAGCAAATAGCTCAGACTGATAAGCAGAGTTATGGTTTTTTAGAGATAATTTGATTCCAAAAGCTAAAACGTTACTTCTCAGAGCTTTTTTACGCTAAATATGAAAAATATAATTTAAAGAGGGAGCATGTATTTTTAATTCTCCAGGAATTTGGTTGTTTGTGATGAGAGAAGAGTTTTGGTTTTACCTGTTGTATACATGTGCTTACAGCATGAAAATCCTAGTTATTGCTACTACTTTTAAGTCAGCACACTACTGATTGCTGTGGTTAGAGTCTTGTGAGTAATAATGCCTTCCATCCAAATGATTTAACTCTGCTATTCGTTATTAGTCAAATATCAAAGTTGTACATTTATCAGCATTTGCCTTTTTATACAGCCTTCTCTCAGTGCTCAGTTATGTAGCATGTTAGAAAGGAACTGAGTAATTTTAAATTACTGCTTTTTTTTGTATTTTTAGTTTTGATGATGAGCAAGATTCTTTTTGTGATTCAAATGGTCTAGAAATAGAGGAAAAGTCCATTATTTGCTCTGAAACTGATGCAATTCAAAATACAGCTATATGCATGGAGACAGGTAATAAATATTTAATTTTACATATTCTTACAACTCTGTGTGAAGTATAATGTAATTTTAAAAGCTTTCTAGTAAATGTATTTCTATTCAATTCAGAAATACAGTAATCAACTAAAATGTATTTTAAGGTGGGGGGATTTAACCTTTCACGTAAGTATGAGTAACTCCTTTAGACTTATTTTAGGAGGTCCAGACATACTTGAAGCAATACTAACGTAAATTTTTAAAAAAAGAGATCAACCTCTTATGATTAAAACTGGTTGCCAGCTGGCTTTATAATATAAATAAAGAAACAAGTTGGGGTTTGGATTTTTGTTTGTGTTTGTTTTGCTTTATTTTGTTTTAAGTAGCTAGCTATATTAACAAATACTACAACTCTGTTAATCAGATGTTTTTTGTCACTCTGAGGATGGAAAAACTAGCAGTGGGTAGTGTTACCCTTTGTTCAGCTTACACAGGAAATTTTAGCTACAGTGTTGTAGCAGGGAGCAGGTGGCATTCATTCAATTAAAATGTTTGAAAATGCAAATAGAGGAGTTTGTGAATCAGTGTAGTCCTCTCTTGTGGAGAGTTTTAGGTTTAGAAGAACACTGATGTGTTCTTTTGAAAGTGTATGTGAAAGAGTGGAGACAGACAGACAACCAACCCCAAAGTGGCTAAAGGGAATCTCAGAAGCCAGGCAGAACGGATCAATAGAGCTGTCAATGGAGACACTTTAATAGGTAAAGCAAAAGCCACGCAGTCCAAGAAAGCAGAACAAGGATTTCATCCACCACTTCCCACGGGCAGGCATTTGTTCAGCCACCTGCAGGAAGGCCAGGTTCCACCACATGTAATGGTGACTTGGGAAGACAAACACCACCACACTGAATGTCCCCTCCTTCCTCCTTTTTCCCCCAGCTTTATGTGCTGAGCATGACACCGTATGGTGTTGGGGTCAGCTGTTCTGGCTGTGTCCCAGCTCCTTGTGCACACTCAGTCCCCTCGCTGGTGAGGTGGGGTGAGAGACAGAAAAGGCCTTGATGCTGTGCAAGCCCTGCTCAGCAATAGCTAAAACATCCCTGAGTTATCAACACTGTTTCCAGCACAAATCCAAACTATAGTTCCACACTGACTGCTGTGAAGAAAATTGCCTCTATCCCAGCCAAAAACCAGCAAAGTACCAAATTAATATTTCTGATACTGTTGCCTAGGTAATCTTATCCTGATGTGGTACTCTTATCCTGATGTCTCTCCCCAAAAAGATCCCAATACTTCCATTCAGGTATCTGTGAACTTTGTCCATTTGACTATTTGTGAAATCCAGCCATTCCTCACTGTGCCATCTGTAGCTTTCATCATCTCCTTACACTATAATCTGTCACGTCGAACAGTTTCTCATGTGGTGTCCTGTAGTTTAAGTCTTCTGCTAACTTAGGTGTCAACCTAAGGTCTAGTCGGCAGCAAATCTCTTGCCTGAAGCCCTTACAAAAATAATAGGAGATTTTGGCGACACAATGACTCAATCTGTGCATAGATTCTATACATGTATCTCTGGGATTTCTGTATTGCAGTGGGGGGCATTGTTTTACTTACAAAACTCCACTGATTCCTGATCAGTTCAAACAAATTGTGGAACAGTGCTTTGAGCAATTCTCCATAATTCTTTAGATTACTTTCATACTTTGATACATCTTGCTTTATACTTGTTACTCTGAATTTCTAAAATACCTTTTCGCTGGTTTTATACAACAGTCATATAATTATTTAGCTAGGACTAATTTTTTAATGTAACATTTTTATGTTCCTGTCCACAGGCCATACCTTACCATCTCATTTGGCTGCAAATACACAAGAAAATAGTGACCAAAATATTGTCAGTAGTTTGTTAAAGAAGATTGTGAGGGGAACTGATGCTCAGGCATGCAATAGCCAAGGCTTAATACCACCTCAGATCGGTCAAATTTATGATGAATTATTTGTCATACATCAGAAACTTCAGGTAGGAACTGGAATCGCCTTAAAATTTTTTTTGAATAATGTTATGAAGAGTCTTACTTTTGATAAATCAGAAATTATATACATAGTAAAACTTAATTATAAAGAAAAAATTAAAGAAAATAAAGAAAAAGGTGAAAGCATCACATATTCACTTGAATGAGAGATTTTTTTTTTTTTTTAGTTTTTAATACTTAGTGCTATTACTTTACACTAATCACAATTACTTATGCACTAAACCTCTGTCTTCATATGCCTCTTTCCCTAAATTAATTCACTGATTTGGTAATGGTGCTTTGACTTGGATTATGGGTAGGCTGGGTAGGTGAGCAGATTCAGCTTGAGGGAGTTTGAACACAGTGCTTCTACTGTCTTGTGGTGGACATGGAGAGAAGCACCCACAGCTGTTGCTTCTCGAGAGCATCTAAAACTGTTCTTCTGACTCTGCATTCCAGAGCACTTGCCTTCATGGCCTCCTGCAAAAACCCTCCATTCATCCCATCAGTCCATCTCCAGCAGGCCTAGCCTACTGACAGAAGAACCTCCTATATGGTTTTACTCTGTAAGAGTTCCTAAGCTTCTGCTAGATTCCCTGATGTGACTGTCTTTTGCACCATATGAGATAGAAATAATTTTGTATCTCTTTATCCCTCACCACTTTTTCAGGGATACTTCCCACTAGCTGAAGAAACAATAAATCTAGTGTTCAGCATAGACAGTCACATCAGACTCTCTTCTGTCTTACAGTTAATACTATTATCCAAGTATTTTGGAAGCAAAAGCCAAAGTTTAATTGTCTAGATTTATGCTTGAGCAACAATGTAGAGCTGAATTTTGTATTTTGGGAGGCCAAGCCATCCCAATGCACATCAGTCATTTGGGTTAACATGTGAAGAAACTGAACATAGATGGCCATCAGGATACTTTGTGTTAGTAAGCTTTTGTGTAACACTGTAATTTCACAAAAAGCTAAGCACATCTCTGGGCCAAAAATTCAAATGCAGTATAATTTGTCACAACTTCATGGGTTTTTAAAGTAGTTCCAACATTTTTTTTTTCTTGATACAGAGAGAAAGTTCAGCACAGCAGGAGTATGCTCTGCAACTCCAGAAACGAGAGCGTTGTCTAACAGAACGAGAAGCATTGCTTTTTAAACATGAAGCAGCTTTGGCTAAAATAAGAGGCGTTGAGAAAGAAGTTCACACAAAATTTGGAGCTATAAAAGAGGTGAAAAAATATATTTGATGATAGATACTGCTCTACATACGACATAACTTGTTTGTAGTTGTCTTAAGCCATCACATCTTTGGTGGAAATACTGCTTATTTATTTAAAGTGCTGGAAATCCCTAAAGGAAAGATTTATATGGAAAGTACTGAACAATATTATTAGGATTTTTGTATGGCTCCTGTTTCAGAATGGTGCATTTAGTTGTCTGATATATTAGTACATTTTACTGTTACAAGTTAGAAAAAAGAGATCACTTATTTCTAAAGTAGCAAAAGCTATATGACCAGTATTAGAGAAAAAATTCTGGTCTATCTGTAATTGTATGTTCATTAAATGAGTGTTTTTGCATTAGCTGTAGTTGAAGTGGATTTCCTTGCGAAGGCTTTAAGACACATTGAGATCTTATTGCATCACCTATTGCAGAGAGCATTAGCAAACAAAGGCTCAAGAAGTTCAGAGGAAGATCAACCTAACTTTGGGGGTGTGGGAAGAAATGAAATGGTATGATTTTTTTGTAAGAAGAGGTACTTATTAATAACACTGTTCTTGAGAGTGTTTGAATTTAAGTCTTGTGAAAAGTTTTGGTTATTATCCTGGAGGTCTCCAAAAGAAATCCTTAAACATGTGTACTTTGTGTCAAAACCAGAAGCTGAGAAATTAAATTTCCTTGAAGTGTGCAAGTAAACCTTTACCACAGGCTGTTGAGGGAGGATAAGACTACATGTTAAAAAGGAGGAAAGGGTACCAGAGGGTAGATCTGAAAAAAGTACACTGTTCACAAGGCCTGAGTGTACAGTATTGCATTTGAATAGAAATATCAGCAACAGAGGATGATAAGTGGATGCATGGGCTAAACACACTGAATGAATTGAGGGTGAATGTGCCAGTCTTCAGCTACATAAAAGGCTGAAAAACTAGATGTAACAAAAGCAGTTAAGCATATGAACAGGGAGATTGGCAAGACTGTGGTGTTCCTAGTATTGGATAACTTAAGAACAGGGGAGACAAACATCTGGCAGGAGTGAAATGGTATAGCTGGTTAAAATACAGATGACACCACCTGATTTGATTATGGAAGTGGGTGGGTTAGACATCCTGGCATCACCTTCAACCTTACGGCTTAACAACTGAACTGGTTTTGAACTTCAAGTAAAGCTGTTAACTGTGTATGTAGAAAACAGAAGTGAAACATTCCATAAGATTCCGTAAGATAGGATGCACTCAATTATATGTTGGCAGCATCTGTATGTTTATTGGTATGGAAAGGGGATCTGTCATTTCGTATAGATGAGAGGACAAAAGGAAACAACCTCAAGTTGCACCAGGGAAGGTTTACATTGGATATTAAGAATAATTTCTTCACCTAAGGGATTTTCAAGGATTGGAACAGGCTACCCAGAGAAGTGATGGAGTCACCATCTCTGGAGATAATGGAAAGACGTGTAGATGTAGCACTTAGGGATGTGGTTTAGTGGTGGTCTTGGCAGCGTTAGGTTAATGGTTGGACTCAGTCTTCCAACCTAAATGATTCTATGATTCTGTGTCTTCTTAGGCAAATATGTGTAGACATAGAATGTCTTGCCCACAGCTGTTCTGATCCTATCGACTGAAGAAGAGCAACATTTGAGGAAAAGAGGAACTGTAGGTGGTTCTCTGTACAGCTGGAATGGAAATTACTGAGTTTCCAAGCAGAAATGCAGAGGTGGATCTCTTCAGGACTTGCATCCTTTCAATTTCTACTGTCCTTTACTTTTGTCTTTTGCACATGTAGGGAGAGGATATGAATCTAAATGGAAAAGCAAAGACTGAGTAGGTGAATGAGTGAAGAATAGTGAATTCATGGAAGGAGAGAAATGAAAGTCAGTATGTATATATAGCTGGAATATTTTCAGTAAAATAAAACTTTACTGTATTATTAAATCTGAGGCACTTAAAGAGTTGCAGTGGTGTCCAGAGAAGATTAAATCTAAAACAAGTTTCGGGGCAAAGAGAAGAATGACAGTGGATATGGAGGTTGTAGTTAACAATTCATATGCTTGTGTTGTGAACCAGAGCATTAGTCTACAAGGCATAGGATTAGTTTCTTGCTCTGCATGATTGAGAGTGAGCAAAGCCAAAAAGAACAGTCAAAACCTCAAAACACAATCACAATCTTTTTTTTGTAGTTGACTGAGCTGTAAATAAAAGCTTTTTCATTGATTTTAGTTCACAAACATTTCCCACATATGAATTCTGACAAATATACATATACATAGTCTGGTTTTTGTAGAATCTGGAAAGAATAGGAGCTGTAGTCTGCACATGTTGTTCTCTGTTTCTATAGCGATCCTTCATAATACGCAGGACAGATCTTGTTTTTCTCACTACTGTCTGAATGTTTAAATTCAGCCATGCAGAATGACGAACTTGGTATTTGAAAGTCTATAATATTATTTTAACACTAAAATGGAGCTTGGTGTTTTTAGAATAGTCTCTTTTAAATAATGTTTTTAAATTTGATATTTCTCTAGCGGCATGAGGCAGAAGTTAAACAGCTGACAGAAGCCTTGAGAGAAATAACCAAAGAAAATAGGAGGCTGAAGTCATCATTTGACACCTTGAAGGAAATGAATGACTCTTTGAGGAAACAGGTAAAATTATTTCTTGCTATAGATAATTTTACAAGTTATAGTCAATAACTGTAAATCTTTGAGCAGCTTTAGTTTGCAAAATTGCTGATTTTTTGTTTCTGTAAGACAAGAATTCTGTGAGTGACTGAAAGTAATTCCTGCACATTTTTCTAGTACTTGAAATGTAACCTTTCTGATCTTTTACAGTATAAAAAATATTGACTTATTCCTCTGACCCACTAGGAACAGCTAATTGTTAGGAAGCGCAAATCCTGGTCTTCTGAAGTAAATTGAGGGTGGATGGAGAGAAAGTATTTTATGACTTAACAGTATCCACCCTGTGCTGATTGGCTGTGCTGATTCTATTGAAAAAAAAAAAAAGGAGAGTGTATATTTCTAACTCCATGTTTGCTCGGTATTTTCAGTTATTTTTACAAATTAAGGGAGTATTTTCTCAGTTCTTAAACTGAGATAACGTTTCATAGTAATACAGAGGGTAGGAATTTGTTTCCCTTGAGTGTCAAGTCTGACCTAAAATGCTGATAAGGCAAATTGCTATCTAAAGTCTTTGATCATTGTTTATTCCTTGAATTAATACCAGTTCTTATAGATCGAAGGACAGTAAAAATCTACAGCAGAGCCTTATTCTTTCCATTAGAGAAGGTCAGACCTAAGTCCTAGAATGTTGATTGTTCTGGTGCAACACATCTGTCTTGTTATTTCCTCTCACTGCTAAATCTTTGCATTTCTGTGCAAAGTGAGGGCTTCTGTGATAATTATTCTGTTCATTGTTGTATGCAATGTTGTATGCATTGTTGTATGCATATGCAATGTTGTGTGCATTGTCCCATGTTGTATGCACTTTCCCTCATCGTTTTTCACCGAGCAAACTGTTCTTGTAGCATGTTAGTAACTGTCTCATTCTGTAGAAAAAATTTTCACCTTCCCCACTAACAAGACTATTGTACCGTTCTTGAAATGTGTGCTCCTTTTTATGTCATTTCTTCATGAAAAGATATGAAGTACCTGTAAACCTAGAATGATATTGTAGTGCTTATTCTTCCCCTTCACACTGAAAGGTTGGGCTACAAGTCAACAAAGAGCTACTCCTGTGTCTTACCAGGTTGCCAGGAGAGGTGTTAGAATCTCAAACCTTGGAGCAGTTCAAAAGCTATCTGGATATAGTCCTGGGCAGCCAGTTCTTGGTGGCCCAACTTGAGCTGGAGGGTAGGACCAGATGTCCTCCAGAAGTGCTCTTGAGCCTCAGCCAGTCTATGATTGTGCGATTTGTTGAGGGAGGTCTATGATGATTTTGTTTCTATCACTTTACATGCTGAGAAGAAAAAAATTGAACTTAAATAATTTAGCTACTCAGCAGCAGTATCAAATTATTTCAGTGTGATAACTAAGTCAAGAATTCAGTTTTGAATTTACAGATACTTTAATATTTTCTGATTCTTTCAGTTAAGTGATGTAACTGAGCTGAACAAGAAGTTGAACGGTCAAGCACGAAAGGTACAAGCGCGTTTAGAAAACCTACAGGTAAGGTTTGTTCTTACATGTACCTGCCTCCTTCATAGGTAACCAGTGAAATGTAATTCATTGTTATATTTTGTTGTAGAGGAAGCATGAATTTTTGGTAGTACGGCAGTCTGACAATATACGTCAAGTGATGCAACAAAGCAAACCTGTGAAACAGGAAAAAGTGATGGTAACATCAAAAATAGCTAAGGTAAGAATTGAGCAAAAGTCTTGACTCTTTTCATTCGAAAGGCATTAGGCAGTGTAACATTCTCTGTGTATCTACTGGAAATTAGAAAATGTAGCTTCCAATTTTGTTGTATGAGTAAATTAATTATAAGAAGAAAAGAAACATTGTATTGGGGGAAAACACAGTTAAAGAATGAAATTTGGGGCTAAAAATATGTCTTGGATTTCATATTGCATATGTGAATAGTATATGTGTATATTTTTATTTATATGGTATACTTTCTGCTTCCTGTCATGTCACCTTTCATCTGCCAATTAGAATTATAACCTGCTTCCACTCTTACGGATTTCTTTTGCTGTGTCAGAGAAAATCTTAAAGTTATTCTGCTTACTGCTGCAGTACAGCACAGCACTGTCCTTATGAATAACACCAGGCAAAAAGTAGTCCGTCGGAAGTATCTGATAAAGAATCTTAATCTTCTAAACAAAAAGTGATTTACTACTATTATATTTTGAGAAATAATCTTTGATGAGGGA
>JAYRBT010000001.1:90257969-90279107 GCA_036023395.1 Myiotriccus ornatus
ACCCATTTGTAGTATGTAAATTAGAATACAATAATGAAGAAAGATAAAATGACCACTTTCTTCTGTGATATTAAAACAAAATATTTTGATGAGAAAAGTGATAATATTCTTTTAGTAATTCCTTCCTTCATATTGCTTTAGTACATGTTAGAGAGCTCAGTATTCACAATATTGGTTGCACCTTTTATCTCTGATAACCCAGTGTAGTTTATAGTCATCTATCACTGACCATTTCACTCCAGAATAAAAGGATTGCAATTTATTGGATGTTTGTACCGTGAATTTGTTCAACTGTCTTCCTATAGTTCTTTATAGTCATAGGCTATAAAGAACTAGAGTTGGACTAATGACTGTGCAGTGAATGCAGTTCAAACCAGTTTTGGTGTATATGAAGAGCAAACGGATAAAGGAGGCATACGAGTTTGTGTTCTCAAATGAAACACTTCCAACACTCACACAGTTTTAGACAAACATAGAAAGCCCAGATTCTGAGACTTACTTGGAATAGTTCCTTTCATGGAAAGTAATGTGATTTGCTAGAGGTCTTGGTGATGTTGTCTGTTGAAGAGTTCCTATGCCGACGGTAAGCACTGCTGTCAAGAAAAGGATATCGCTAAATTGTGTGCAGAAGTAGAAGAGTACATTGAGATAAGCTTGTCAAAGCAACAGGTTTGAAAGTGTGCAAGAATTCTTTTATTATTCTCTCTTGGGGAAAAAAAAGTTCATTCTTGAAATAAAGAAGGGGAAAAAAGAGGATATTTTTGTTCTAAACTATCATCACAAGAAGATTTCAGGACACTCTGTCATGGTTTGAGACAAAATTGCTAATATGGAAATTAAATGGGCATTGATATCAAAACAGTTTATTTGCAGATATTCAAATCATTTTAAGTATTACATTACTACATATTAAGTAGACAGGGAGATAGATAGCAAGGTCTGGGAGGAAGGTTGGGTGGCTCAGCTCAACAGTCCCGGGTTAGCAGTGCACAATCCTAAGATGAGTAGCCATGAGGTTCCCTGGAAGTTACTTTGGTGCTCTCTCTTCCAGTCTCTTTGGATCTCCCTTAGGGCTTTGTCTCAGGTATTCCTGGAGTCTGTCATATACTCATGCAGTTTCTCTCATCTACCACTAAAGCCATGCATGTCTCCAAGGGCATCTTTCAGGGCACCTACTCTGTGAGTCTTGCCAAAAGTATTTTTCCAAGTGTGTCCCCAGGAGTATCTCCCCATATGAGTATCCCAAAATCCTTGCTACATGTTTCCCCTAAAGCCTCTCACCTACATTTTTTCCCAAGAACCTCTCCCATGTATCTTCATAGAAATCTCTCCCCTTAAGACTCCTCCAACAGCTTCTACCGACATCTCCCTAAGCACCTTTCACCACATCTCCCCCCAAAGCATATCACCCATGTCTCTCACCCCTAACAGCTGTTTCCCTTGTGTAAATATCTGTGAGCTGAAGCTCCATGGGCTTCTCTACCTGGCTGCTGAAATAGGCTTCTCCACATATGCCATCCCTACCACTGAAACGTGCCAGCTATTCCTAGTTCAGACTTAGATGATAAAGCCACCAAAACACAACAGAGAAGTGAACACTGCTAACACAATAGAGGAAGATGGTACAGAGTGGCTGACGATGACCTTGCAAGACAGCATAGCCCTGACAAGGTGTAGTAGGTTTCTGTGGCTGGGTTTTGGGAGCGGGAGGGGGCTACAGAGGTGGCTTCTGTTAGAAGATTCTAGAAGCTTCCCCTGTCTGGTGGAGCCAATGCCAGCCAGCTACAGGATGGGCTTCCTGCCTCTGGCCAAGGCCAAGCCAATTAGGAGTGATAGTAATGCCTCTGTGATAACATATTTAAGAGCAGGTTGTGATGCAGAAAGAATTCTGGCCAGGGAAGAGCGGAATGAGAACATGGGCACAACAATGTAGACACCAAGGTCAGTGCAGAAGGAGGGGCAGGAGGTGCTCCAGGGGCCGGAGCTGAGGCCCTGCATCCTGTGGTGCAGACCATGGTGGGGCAGCTGTGCCCCTGCAGCCCGTGGGGGACCATTGGGGTGCAGAGACCCCCATGCAGCCCGTGGAGGAGCCCGTGCTGGAGCAGTGTGTATCTGTGACCCCATGGGAGACCAGAGATGGAGCAGGGTCCTGCTGGGGACCTTGCAGCCTGTGGACAGATGAGCCCACATTGTAGCAGTTTTTCCCCTGGTAGGACTTGTGGTCCCTGTGGGGGACCCATGTGGGTACAGCTCATTCATGAAGGACTGCACCCCATGGGAGAAGACTGACCCACGGGACAGCAGTTTCACGAAGAACTGCTCCCCGAGGAGTGGACTCATGCTGGAGAGGTCCATCAAGGACTGTTTCCCGTGGGAGGGACCCCATGGGAGCAGGGGAAGGACTCCTCTCCCTGAGCAGCGGCAGAAAAAAATGAGCATAACCACAATTCTCTGTCCCCCTGCACCACGGGGTGGAGGGGAGGGGGATGGGGGGAAGAAGGAGAACATGGAAGGAAGAAGGGGTGGGGGGAAGTTGTTTTTCAGATTATTTTACTTCTCACTCTTTTGCTCTGACCGTGTTAGTAATAAATTCAATTAATATCCTCGCTTTGAGTCTGTTTTGCCCATGATAGTGATAAGTAAGTGACCTCTCCCAGCTCTTATCTCAACTCATGAATCCTTCGCTGTTTTTCTCCCTCCTCTGTCCAGTTTCAGAGGGGAGTGAGAGAGCGGCTGTAGCGAGTACCTGGCATCCAGCCAGGGTCAACCCACTACACAAGGGAAAAAGGCAGTGCCACACACCAAGCAACTTCAGCACCCAGGGCTAAATAAAGCTGTACAAATCCCACAAGGTGTGTCAGGAGTCTGTTTAGTGCAAGGGGATGCTGTTGTGTGATGTGCAACATATATTCTTACTCTGCATCAACTGATGTAGCTTTTGGAAGCACAGATTTCGTATGTCTCCACTCTGTCAGCCGACTCTTCATGTGCACCAAAATTGGTTTGAATTACATTCACTGCATAGTAGTGCTTAGCTCTGTGTATTACTAACACAGAATAGTGTCTGTTTTGAAACAAATCCATAAAATCAATATAGCCTGTTTTCTGCACGCAATATCTGTAAGCAGACAGGCAATATTTAAATGGAATTTGATTTCTGTTGTTATGATCATTATTTTTAGATAGATTCTTTTACTGCATGGATCAGTATTCATGTTTAAAATTCATTCCCTCGCATAGGTCAGATAAAATTGCACATGATTGTTCGTGTTTGGATGAGCATGGAAGCAATTCTGTTAGAGATCCCTCTGTGTGCCAATCAGTTTGTGAAAATACTTGTGACTTTGAAATTGGCTTTTGTATGATCCTGCCTGCTACATCTGATTGCCTGAAGATATTCAAGCAGGTTAAGAGATGTAAATATGAGTAAAGCAGAATAATCTATAAATGTGAATATTCATGGAATCTGAGAATTACCCCATAATTAAAATTTAAAAAAAAAATAATGCTTTTCAAGATATTTCTATTTGCCTGTTTGTTTGTTTGTTTATTAGAGGTGGAAGAAAACTGGGTAAGAATCTTTTTTTTTTTTTCCTGATTCATAAACCAGATCTTTCTCTCCCTTCCCTGAATACAAGTCTGACATCTGTAAGAGCTGTTGGTTTTCCAGTAACTTTTGCAAATCCGTTTACCTAATTAGGTTTCTAAACACAGGCTATTTGGGTGAAATTCAATCTGAGATTAAGACATCTAGATTTAGAGGGTTTATTCTACTGCCTAAACACAGATGTCTATACCATTTAAAACACCAGTCATTTCCTGTCTAGCCTTTAATGGGTACTTCAGAAGGGCATGAATCTCCAATAGGTCTTGTGTCATATCTGTCAGCCCTGTGCAGATGTCTTTGATACTCTAGGGCTTCTGAAATTGCAGTACAAACTGGAACGAGCACTAGACTTGAAATATTTTTAGTAACTCTCCAAGTAAGATTCAGTTACCTAAACAAAGACACACAGTGTCATATGAAATATCTTAGCATACTCAAAATATCTGCAAAGAGCCAATAGATATGATACAGCACCTGCAGAAGCTCTCCATATTTCAGAGTGGCACCTGGAGACTAACTAGAACACATAACAATGCCACTGAATTAAAACCACTTCATTTGCTCTAATGAAATTTTGGAAACCTATATCTCATTTACAGACTTTTGCAGAGACAACTGAACTTGGTGAACTCAAATTAGAACTGAATCCAAGAACAAGTAAAGGCTGGGTGGAAGACGGATTGGGAACAGCCCTGGGGAGAATGACTTGAGGGGATTGGCTGAACAAGAAGCTCAACATGAGCCAGCAATTTGCACCTGCAACCCAGAAATCCAACTGCATCCTGGGCTGCCTCGAAAGAAACATGGCCAGAAGGTTGAGGGGCTCTGGGAAGGCCTTACGGCAGCCTTCCAGTACCTAAAGGGGGCTACAAGAGAGCAGGGGCGATCAAGGTGCCAAGCAGGGCTGTACTTCAATACCAGCTCTCTAGAAAGTGTCTCAAACCTCTTCATATGATGATAATATTTCTTTTTCAGTTGGAATGTAGTGGGCCTTGGATTTTCTGCATCCCTGCACCTTAAACCTCAGATCACAACCTTGAGTCTCTTCAGGTGCTTTCTGTCAGAGGCTCCAGGTAGGGCAACAGTCCCTGTCTGCAGTTAAAGCAGGTTTCTCACATTTTGTCCTGTCCAGACCGACCTGAACTACTGCATGAACCATCTCCTACCTAATTTTTTCAGTGTCTTGCTGCTGCCCTGGGAGCCATTCAAAACTTCATCTTCCAAGTCACTCTGTAGAGAGGTCTGAAACCTGGAATATTCATTCTCCAAAAACACACAACACATAAGAAAGCTTGCATTTCTTTTTTATTAATTGGTGGAGACAGTAGCTGTTGTTTTATTGATCACATCTGTTGGGACCCATCTTTCCATTTTATTCCAAAAAGCTGGATTTCCTTTGGAGGTGTTTTGACCTTTGTTTTATGACAAAACCAGCTTTAGTTATTACTTTTTTTCCCTTTCTCAAACACTTCCTCTGCTGTGTTGCCCAACACAATGATATCAGCAATATATTGCAGGTTGAAATCTAGTCTAGGCATAATATGCAGGATCTAGTTTGCCAGCTTTGACTGCTGCATTTGAAATGTCTAGGGCATATATGACTTGTCCACAAAGCTAAGGGATATGAAACAGGACTTTTGGGAGAGCTACAGACTCACACAGTCACAGTAGTGACTCTAAATTCTATAACGTAATTCAGTTTGAAAAGAGGATACCTACATTTAGTCACCTATTACAGAAATGTGAGTATGGTATTCAAAACCTACTTTCATCATCCTACTAAAATGAGGCCAGTGGTGGACTCCCCTAATAGCAAAGACTTCTGGGAGTCTTTCTGAGACCTTTCAGCTTGTGCAACAATCAATATTCTTTTTAGGGCTTCTGGGCATCTTGCAGAGTAGCCACAGTGGAAAACCACTTCCAGCAAACACTTTGAGGTTCTTCATACTCATATCTTCTTAACATCATGTTTTGTCTTCCACAGTCTGCAGGCTTCAGATCTCAGAACACAAAATTTGAGGCCCAAGGGATGCCTTGCAGATGCAGCAATGTCACATGGCAGACGCACCAGATGGACTGCTCAAAGGCTGAGCTGTGGTAGAGGTCTGTTTGGCTGCCCCAGTGGAGCACTGCCTCCCAGACAAGCATTTGCATGGTTAACATCCCAAGTAGTACATTCTGATAAAGTGTGATATTTGGTGATAGAGTCACTCTGTATGAAGGCTCTGGTTTAGGACAAAGTGCCCTCCAAAAGTGCTTTACTTTATATTGACCAGAAGAAAAGAGCTGGGGATGATACATTTAAATGTAAACATCTACGCCATAGCAATTAAATTTAGGAGAGGTGAATCCTGCATAATGTTGTTTGAGGGGGTGTATATTCTAGAAAAATAAACTCTTCTTGTATCACAAGATTTTTTTCTTTCCTTGTGAAAGTTTTGCTTTTCTGTAAATGTTTCATATCTATTCTTTGAAATATTAGGCTTTACTCATACCATGAACATTTTCTATAAAGAAATACATGTCCAATAAAGTGATTTTCTATCCTACTGCTTTCTGATAAGCCACGATGAATATCCTCAAGAGAGTACTAACATTTTTCTGCACGCTTTTTCATGCCTGTTTCCAAGCTACAGCTGCACCTAGCAATATGCAAGAAGAGATGTTTCAAAGAAATTAATGATTTTGTCTTCATGGAATTACCAACTGGGAATGGCACCACCTATTTCTTTATTTGCAAATATATCAATATTTGAGAATACTTTCGTCTTCAGGAAGGAAAACAAAGACATTTGGAAACCTATACCTTTTAAATTCATATAACAAATTATTTATCTGGAAACAGGTTTTCCTTGGCAATCATGTATAGATTTAGTCTCCGGGAGGGTTGTAGGTTTTATTTAAAAAAATTTCACAGGCAATAAAGTGTGTAGTCTTATGCATTTGATGGGACCTGCTGTTTCTGTGGCAATAAAACTTGTTTGAGGTTAATTCTTCCTCACGGTAAGGTTACTTTGATCACCCTCACTGGGAGCTCTGTAGCTTGTATTAGCATATATTCTAGGTTGATTTAATAATGTAAGGAGTTGTAATGTAAGTGACAGATACCTCTGTGGAAAAGCAATATAATCTGAATTATGAAAGGTTTCATAATCCATAGTGTTCAGGTCAGTCAAGTCTCTAAGTTACGTGGACTCTGTATGTTCAGCTGACACAGTTTAACCTCAACAGGTAACTAAGCACCATACTACAAGAGGGTAAAAGAGAAGTCATGAGTTGAGACAAAGACAGTTTAATAACCAAACAAAAACCCTTAAACAAAAAACCACAAAGCAAACAAAACAAAACAAAAACAATAAAGGAAAACAGCAAAAAAAAAGTGATATAAAAAAACCCAGCTGCTCAGCACCAGCAGACCAAAATCCAGCCAGTCCCTGAGCAATGTCACCCCTAGGTTTTACTGCTGATCATGATGTCACATGGTCTGGAATATCTCTTTTGTCAGCTGAGGTCAGCTGTCTTGGTTTTGTCCCCTCACAACTTGTGCACTCCCAGCCTACTCAGTGGTGCGAGTGCGAGAGGAAAGGAAAGCCTCCGTGTCAGCACTGTTCAGCAGTAACTGAAGCACCTCTGTACTATCAACACTATTTTCATCACAGATCCAAAACACAGCCCCATACAAGCTACTATAAAGAACTTAAACTCTATCCTAGACAAAATCAGTACAATATTCACCCCTTATTCCATACTATTTACATAATTTTCATGTCCCACATTATAAAATAGATTCCCTATTAACCTCTACCTCACACCCCATCCTTTTATATATATACACAAGTAACATTCCCTTAGTCTATGGACCACCCCTGTGAAATATCCATAAAATGACCATAAAATATAATACTTATAAAATATCTATTGAGATTGTTTAATCCATGACTTTGGTCTCCATCTGTTAGGCTGGTCACTTGAGGCAGGAGAGTTGGTGTGTTGTGTGGCATTACTGGACATCAAAACCAACGTTGGTCAGAACACTGCCCCTCTTGCACTGCTTGTTATGAGGCTTGTCCTCCACTGGTTTGGACCAGGCCGTGTGGTTTAACATTGCAATTCATTCCTCCCCTATCTTCTATCCTAGTTAGCAGCAAGGGTTTCCTGCTATAATATCTGGGACATATGCAACTACAACAGTACTGACATACAACATCATATAACACTTGCATCATAAATCAGTACCATCATACAATTCAAATAATGAGTTACTTTCACCCAAAAGAAGTTTGCACACTAGTTGAAGTCTCTTAACTTTATTGATTCCACCTTGAATCTGAGCATAGGCATAGCATACTGTAAAATTAAAATGGCAAGAGCAATTTTAGAAACTACAGTCAGAAAGAGATTAAATGCATGCTCTCTAAGTAGGAAGTCAGTAGTCTTTCTCATTAGCAACAGCAGTACATGCTTTTTCTTCCACAGTTCTGTTACATTAGCTGTATGCACTGCATTTTTATTAACATTAAAATGTTGGACGAATCACTACAGACTTTTTATCCCAAGGGCTACAGTAGTTGGAAAAGTTCCTTACATATGGCAGCTATGATGGGTAGTCCCATATGGACAGTGAAAAGGAAGGAGGGATCAGTTTGCAGACCTATATATCTTTCTATAAAACCACTTTACTTTTGATCAAAATCTCTAGTGTAGGATTTTCTATTTGTTTTTGTGCAGAAGGATCATAAGATGCTCAAATGTGATTTCTGGGCAAGGCACACTTCCAGAATCCATTGATAGCTTTGCAGTCCACTCCATTCCTTGTTAGGCTGTTCAGTGAGTAGGCAATAAAAAATCTCCTCTGCAGAGATAGATGAATTCCACCAGTAGCCTGGAAAATGTGTTCTCTTCCCTCTGGACTAGCAGAAGATTAATGCCCTCCAAGGCTTGCCTAGTCTTGAATAACATTGAAAGAATAAGAATAGCAGGTTCCCTGGTTTGATATGCCTTAACCCAGTAAATGAAAACCCATCAGAATACAACTGTCTAAAGAAATTGAATTTGAAGTATTAAGATCATTGTTTTTGCCTATATACCCAGAAAGAGTATCTGAATATTCCATAATCCAAATTGTTAAAAGGTATCCTGTTATCATGAAAATATTACGTTTTCAGGTGAGAGAGAGAGGAAGGTTTAATTTTAAGTCCTCCTATGGATAAAATATAGATCTATCTTGGAAATGCAATAAATTTTCTATTGAATCAGACTAATAGTACATCTAGTCCAATACTCTCTCTTGGATGATATCGATGAGAAAAACTATTTAAAGAGAGTATATATGCCTGCTCATTTTCTGCATCATCCCCTTTGTACTTCTCTTATACCTACAAATATTAACTTGGCATTCTAGAGGAAAAAATCTCTTCCTTAGTCCTTTTAGCATCCCTTTATGGATCTTCTATCTAGGCATTTTTTCAATCCCTTCTTGAACTTGCTTATCCTGACTGCCACCAAAATCTCCTTAGGTGAAAGTTCCAGGAATTCACTGCCCTTCATGCAAAAATTTTCCTTGTCCTATGTTTTCCAGTGGTGTCCTGTTACTTCCACTGAGCATCCTAGTTCCAGTATTGTAGTATTTGGGAAGTAATAGTACTACATTCACCTAATCACTTCCTTCCTTCTATCTTCTCTTCTTATAACTGGACAGAAATTAATTTTTTTAGCATGTCCTACCTATGTCAGCTTTAAGCTTCTGGATCTTTAAACTAAACAACTTGAAATATCATGGTCTGTTACACAGCAGCTGATTTCAAGAGTTCTCGATATTCATGTCAAAAGAGTCCAGGGAAAACAACATTTTTTGAAGAGTAGCTCAAAACTGGATATAGTCCAACCGGAACTTTCCTAAATAAGGCAGAGGAAATACTTCACACATCTTGCAGACTATTCTTTTGTTCACATCTTACAGTATTATGCATTATAGTTGGGTTTTTTTTATAAGAACCAAACTTAGCCCTTCTATTTTGATGATAAAGCACTAATAACTTTGTTCAAGATTTAGTTATTAGAAATACTTTCACTACTCTATTGCTCTGTTGGTTTTTTTTTTTACTAATAAGGTATTAATCTAAACAGTATTTTGAGAAAATCCTTTGTGTCAAAAGCTTTGAGATATTGTTCCCTGAGTTTCTCCCCAAGGACCCACTCCAGCACTTTTGGAATTGCTTGCACATCTAATGATTACTTTTAGACCTTCCTATACTGGGGAGAATAATTTCCTTTAATATCCAGGCTGCCTCGACTTTGGGTGAAAATCCATTACAGGAGTCCAAATTGACTGTGTTGTGAAGGCCTGTTTTGTGTCCTGAAGCTGTAAGATTTAAGATGTTTCATCCTTTGACTTTTGTAAAGAATAAATTGTGTATCTTGCCTCCTGATTCGTTGTCCTGAAGCCCTCTCATTATTTTTTTCCTCTTCTCTTCCTCTGCTAATAGATAAAGAGTCTATAGCCCAATAGTTAAAACTGAATGCTGTAACTGAAAAGATTGAAAGTCCAACCAAACTAGTAGGTTACACATTGACAGCTGTCTCACACAGTGGATGAGCATGTGCTTCACACCATGCAGTAGGAATCCACAGGCTAAAGATTCTTTCTCACCCCTTCTCCTTTCCCACACCCAGAAAATCCATGCCTAAACAGAACAGAAATAATCACATTCCCTACTCTCTGAAACTCTGCAAAGCAAGGACAGGAGAGCACAATGCACACCTTATTTCCATTACTTGGCCTACACCCAGACACAGAGGTGGCAGTATTCATCGGTTGCTTGAACCTGGTTAAAAACATCAACCTGCCTTGCATCTACTCAGTGCATTCTAGCTCTGATGAGCACAGATGCAGTTTTTTTCTTTAATGAGAATGTGCCACCAGTACAGACAACATTTGCGCAGCTGGCATGCATATTTCTGCACCATATGCCAACTTACCTAATTTAGCAGAACAAGCACATCATCATCCTGCTTAAAACAAAGTCAGCCTAGATAAAAACATTTTAGAACAGTTAAACTTTTAAAAACACAGTCTGAAAAAGCCAAAAGGCTCTTTGGTGTTACTGATACACTTTTAGTTGTACAGTGCCATACTCTTGCAACCTGAAGGTAAAAGCACATGCTAAGGTGCTTTTCTGACAAGGTAATAAGCAAACAGAACGTGCCAATAGATAGGCCAAGTCTTAATGCCTTTATTGATATTGAATGAAAGGCAATACACAAAGTAGAAAAATGAAAAAAATAATAATGAAATAAGGGCAGAGTGAGAAAGTAGTTTAATTCAGCCAAGCAGGGAGGCACCAGCAAAGGTATTTTAGGGTCATGGAATGATCAGGTAACAATCTAGCAAAAATAATCATTATAAATGAATACAAGTAGGGCAATATTGTGTTTGTCAAGGTTGGGGAAAATAATGTTATTCATGCTGAAATAAGAGACAGCATAATGAGTTTTAGCTTTATAAAAGAAATGGGAAAGCCTTGCAAGTTTTGAAGCTAGTTTGGATCTCAGCATCTAAACTGGAAGTTGCCAAGCTGTCACTCCTCAGAATTTCAGTGTGATTGTCATGCTGTAAGAAAATGCTGCTGGGAAAACATGCTAAGACATTTTGCTGTGGCTACACACATCTGAATATCCAGTGTTAGCAGCAATTAGGACATAGAAGATCGGCAGAGAAATAGAGACCTCAAGGAAAACTACTGAGGCAGTGTGTGCCAAAGTACTGTGCACCATATTTATCTGTGGGTCTTCAGTCACTCTCCTGATTATTTCTCTTGCTTCCTCTGAAATAAACCTTATGTCATGTACTAATAGATTCCACAGGTTGGATCCAATCTTTGGCCTTTTAAGAGATCAAAACATTTTTATGAATAATATCCCAGCAAGTTCTCAGATTGTCACACCATTTGTGTTTTGAATTAAAACCTGAAAAGCCTAATTTCAGAGTTTAGATTACCAGTTTGGTCTTTGTGTTCATCAGCTTTCTGTATCTGGATACAATAGGAAAAAATCTCCACTATAGACATATTTGTATTTTGCACATAGCTTTTCCTCTGCAAACATTGATTTAGATACATATTATCTCAAATATGTTTTGAATATATTATTTATGACAGTATTTATATTATTTTTGGTTATCTTGATCTTATCTGTAGATCAATAATTTAATGATTATCAAATTATCATCACCAACTTATGTAGCAGGTTTTACTATTAGCTTTAAAGACTGCATAAAATGTTTTTTGTATTCCATTTTGCATTCCATTAGGTGTCGAGTAAAGCAGAAATTTATTTTCTCAGATTCTTTTTCCACTAGTGCTCCTCAGTCATAAATCAGATTTAAAATTAGCAAAACATGACAAGATTGAGTGCTAGTATGAGATAGATTTCTCACAATGTTTGATGTTCATTACACATCGTGATATACAGCACTGTAAATTCTACTTATGTTTGTCTTTGTTTTGGCTTACTTTTAGTCTCATTGACTTTTTTTAATGCTGCCATGAACATTTTACCAGACCCTCCTTTACTCTTTTTAGAAGTGTACATAAAATATGCATCTGAAATATCTGTCAAGTTACTGGCATAAGCTTTCATCTACAGTTATCAGAAGCCTACATTACGTTATTAGAATTCCGTATATTAACTCTGTTTATACATCAGCATCCCAATTATTGCTGCTATTATTATTATTTTGTCTGTGAAACAAAGAAGGATATATCTGGAGGCTGAAATCAAGCCTCTTGCTGATTCTCTGAAATGAAATTTGTTGACTACTTCCCTTCAGAAATGTGTACTGTCATACGCAATATTCGTAATATGGATAGATACTTCATATGAGAATAATTTAATTGTCTGTTCCGCTCAACCATTGTTTAATGAATTCTTAACAATCTGAGTGCAAGCTGTTGGAGGGCCATTATTAAATTTCGTATTTGCTTTACAGTTTTCTTCACCACTGCTTCATCTATTTAGGATTATGATGACTATTAGCTTTTGTTTTTCTTACAAATAAAAGCTTTGAATACTTGTTATTTGCAAAATGCAAAGTTTAAACTTTGATTGCTGATGCTTATTGGTCACAAAAAAGTTAATTAACATTAAGATATATTTTCATTTAACTCCAAAAAACCCTGTCAGGAAAAATATTGAAACCCACAGGAAATATGTAGCTACGGGAAATGGATAGTTTAGCATGCACTAAGAATATATTAAAAGATGCAGCAAAATTATTCCAGTGGTGTTAATTTCTGTTCTTATGTGAAAGGGAGACAGACCAAATAGGACCAAATAGGATGTCATCCACTATACTATTCTTATTATATACAACTCTAGCCTACCACCTTTTATTCATCTGTTATATAAACTAAATTGAATTAATCTTTTTGATCTCTCTTCCAGTAAAAGTTTTCTAAATTCTCATTTCCCTTCTTTGGACTGTTTCTCTTCTGCTGTATCATTTCGCATAAAAATGAACACCGCAGCAATGAATACTGAATTTTTGAAATATGTGTCATCAGTATTGTTCTATTGTATATCCTACTCTTCAAACAACTGTATGTCTTCCAGGTATCTCTGGTGTTTATAGAGCACTGAGGGACATTTTCACTTAACTGCGCCAGTGACACTCAGATAGCTCTCTTCTCTAAGTGGCTGCAGATAATCACAGATCCATCAACGTGTAGGGGTAGCTTGTAGTATTTGTTCTAATGTACTTTTCTCTAATAATCTTATTCTGCCATTGGGTTGTCTAATTGTGTCATTTTCTGAACTGCTTTCAGAGTTTATTTATATATACACTGTTTTTAATAAAGTTCATCATTAAAATATTGAAGCACCTCCTAGACACTAAATAATTTTTGAGAATAAATAAGTCCCATTTCAATTTAAATGTTCCATTTGCTCAACAGATCCTCTTTTAATACTTATTTTTTTTAAAGTATTGCTTAAAAATTATGTGAACATTCACTAAGGACCTGGTATTTCTGTGTTTGTTTTATGTAGACCTAATTGTGGCCTTCTAGCACCTGAAGGGAGACTACAAGAAAGATGGAGGAGGAGAATTTACAAGGGCTTGTAGTGATAGGACAAAGGAGAATGCTTTCTGTCCCAGTTTAAATGAGACACAGGTGTTTTGGTGAGGATGAGCCACGAGAAAAACCCAAACTCCTCTCTCCAAAATATGTAAATCTGAAATTAAGAGGCTCTGACTGAAGGAAAAAAAAAACTATGGAAAAGGAAAAATAACAGCCCTTTATTAAAAGGTATGTGTATATTGGCAGAAACAATGAAAAGAAACAAGTAAAACAACCAAACAATACTCCTATACCCACAGATAATCCCCTTCAAAACAAACCAATAAACAAGCAAAGAAAAAAAGTAAACAGTTCAGTTTGCGCCCTTTGGTGCAATTCCAACCACAGTCAACAGGGGGTGCCGTTGGGTCACCGGAGATGCAGAGCTTGTAGTGTCCTGTGCCAGTCACCAGGGGGCGCTGTTGGATCACTGGAGATGCAGAGCCTGCAGTTCTCTATGCCAGCCAGCAGGGAGCGCTGTGGAATCACTGGTCGTTGCCACGTGGGGGTAACACCCTCCAGGGTGTGTTGGAGAAACCAAAAAAAAAATGGGTTTCCCTCCCCTTCCCACACACTGGGAAAGGGGAGAGGGAGAGGGGGAGAAAAACAACAACAAAAAGAAAATCCTCCCCAATGGAAAAAAAAACAGACTCACTCTGTTCGGCTGGTCGAATCGTGCAGCACAGTCCTCTCTCTTCCCCTGATGTGCACAAGGACCACTGCCAGGAAAAAAAAAACAAATGGGGAAGGGGAGAAAATTCCAGAAAGCAGCTCCTCTCTGATGAAAAATCCAAGCAGGATCCACAGTTGGCAAGCAGACCAAGAACAACAGGACACCACACTGAACCTCCACCCCGACCTTGTTCCAGCTTCCGCAAGCAACCCCAAAGCTCCTCCCCCCATTTCCCAGGAGATGAGAGAAAAAAAGTAAAGAACAACTCCTCATCCCCCCGTTTCCTAGGAGACGAAATTCTGAGCAATTAACAAGAAAGCCACTTCTTTTGTGTTCCTTAAGTGCCCACTTAACAGCTCTGCACGGCAGTGGGCAGGGGGAAGGGAAAAATTCCTACTTAGTTTCTAAGAAGGAGCAAAACCATGACACCTACTAATTTAAGATGGATATTTCTGTTGACAGAAATTAGAACAAAAGAGCCTGCAGTACTGAGTAAGCACATTTAGTTTTGGTGTGCACGTTCTCAGATTTTGGATCAACATCATTGCTTTTGGCTTCTCAGTATGTCTGGTACAGTTGATCCAGAATCCAAGTTTCCATTGCAAGTTCGTACAACATTGACAGTGCTGGTAAGGCATTCACTTACTGGAAACATGATGTCAAATGCAACAGCTGAGGTATTAGTATCGTCTTTTCCTATCTATGTACAAGACCTTAATGGGAAATTTAAATTAAAGTTCATACTGTTATGCATCTTACTGGCACACAGCCCTCCATGCACTTCATCTCTCTTCAGGAGTTTCACATCAAGAGTCTGGGAGAGTCCTAACACCACCATTTCAATGGGAAATGGTGGAAGGTAACATTCCTCAGTATTTTTTTACTCTTGTCTACTTACGATTTCACTATTATATGTTCAGCAGTCTTGGCCAGCACAGGATTCATACACAATATCTTTTACTGTTCTGATTGTTGCCTTCTTCTCTTAAATCTTTTTTCACAAGAAAGAGAAGTATCAGCAGACAGAGGTGGAGGAATAATTAACTCTAGAGTGATTTACTTGGTTGAGAAACCTTGCTAGATCACAAGGTGGTCCAGAGGATGCCTTGAGGCATTTCAAAACCTGAAAAAAAATGCATGAAATTGGAATTCTTCAGTTCCTTCTGGAAACTGTGGCCAGAAAGCCAAATAGTGTTGTGTTAATGTTCTGTACTCTCTTTTTTTTTTTTTTTCCCCTAGTATGCTGGGAATAACATTTAACAAGAAGTATTTTGGTAATAGAACTGCAGCATCATGTTTTTGGCGTTTTAGAGATGCCATGATTCATTCTAGGGCTTTCTTTGCACTAGTCGGCATCGCACAGCTACTGTTTAGGAAAAATGAAAGCAACAAGGATCACTCAAAATAGTCTAGTTTAAAAGAAAAAAAAAAGGCAGTAAACCAGAGTCTCAGGATTTGACAAAGTCTGCTCTGCCATTCTCTGCCATGTTTGTTAACACCATTTGCTTCTGTGAAGGTAAGGCCAACTTTAATAAAACAGAGTGTCTATTTGTAGAAAGTCTTTCACAGTGCAGTGGGAAGAAGTAAAATCTATGTGGTGAGAGGCAGCTGATAATCAAGATCTGTGTATCATGCTGACTGGTATGCAGTGTGCCTGCACGTTTCTATATGTTTGGGCACATCCATGCCCTAAAGACTGTGGCTGATAAAGATAACTATCAGGAGTTCAAGCCATAAAAATACTCCATTTAAAGATCAATACCCGTTCACTTCAAAGGCTAATGAAACTTTGCTCGTTGAGAATTTGGAGCTCCTTTGGTTTCGGTGAGGTTTTCTGTTCCAGTCTGAAGGAAGAAGCAGATGTTACTTTTTGCACTGCACAACTCAGTTGTGTGAAGTGCAAAGGAGGATGCATAGGTTACTACACCAAATGAACCCTATACAACTTCTTGTGACAGAGTTTCTCTCTGGAAATCTCACTTGGAATACCCATGTCTAATGAGAGCAAAAAAGTATGAGCAGCAAATATCACAGATAGTTTCACTGAGTTTTCACTCTTGTGTTACCCTTCCCATCACACCTTTCCCCCCCAAAAAGGCACCATTTTTGAACATTGAAAGTACAAGATTGGCTCCTTTGAGTGGAATGCATGCATGGTTCATATACACTTTGCAGGTGGTAAGTAGGCTCTGTGTGTGTCTCTCTATATATGTATGTATGTGCGCATGTTTATATTCACATATGTGGTACCAGCAGAGTCATCTTTGAGTACTCAGACGTTAGTGAGGATGTTACTGCTGAGCAACATCTGCACGTTCACTTAGATGACAGGAGAGAGGAAAATGTAACTGTAGTAATCAGGGATTAGGCATTTCATTTCTACTTCAAAGACAACAGGGGAGTATCAACTTATTTTGACCCCCTTTTTGTCAAGATACCTATCCATTTGCATTCATAATGGTAAAATCACTTGTCATTATTTCCTCATTTGAGCCCCAAGATGAACTATGAGCTTTCAAGGTGGTCTTTTTGGTTCATCTCTTACTTCAGATTCCAGGTTTCCTTTTTTCATCTTTACTTACTTGGGTTTACTCTTTAATCATTTTGATTCTCAGAGAGATCTTGCCATATTCCACAGAAATAATGTCAGTCTAGTAAATCTCATTTAAAGCTTATTTAAAACTAAATAAAAATGCACTTGAGGTCCACAGCCTCATGAAAAATTTGTCTTAGTTGATATCTTTTCTGTACAAGAAAACACCAGTGTGCAGATAACACCAGTGTACCTGTCCAGCTAGGCCATAGGAACGCAGTGGTCTTAACACCACAGGAATTCTGTGAAGAAATAGTAAGACTTTTGGTACCCTTGGGAATCTAATTTGTATGTGTTTCTTGAAACTTAGTTGCATCACCATGGCATACAAAGATCCAGAGACCACACATATACAATGCAGTCATATTATTTCTTGGATGGATTCACCTTGTATGTATTTATCAAACTGGAATATCAAATTGTATACGTCACCAGACTACATTATGGTTTAGGTATCAAAATTTGGATAGTGTTCCAAGTATTGGTATACTGGAACTGGTATTTCCCAGATATCTGTGAGTTTTCATGCCATTGTATAATTCTGAAGTGTAGTGCTATCCAGAAATAATCTCACCATTTTGTCCCAGTGTGGTGGGTTGACCTTGGCTGAGCAAGTTGTTCTATCATGCCCCTCCTCAGCAGGACAGGGGAGAGAAAATAAGACAAAAAAAAAAAATCATGGGTCAAGATAAAGGCAGTTTAATAAAGCAAAAGCAAAGCCCATACATGGAAGCAAAGGAAACCGAAAGATTTTATTCTCTGCTTCCCATCAGCAGGTGGTGTCCAACCACTTACTGGGAAGTGAGACTTCAGCATGTGTAGAGGTTGGTCTGGAAGGCAATGCCATAAATAAATGCCCCCTTCCCTTTCAGTTTGCCCTTCCCTCTTCTCCTTACTCTTAGCTTTTATTGTAGAGCAGATATCATATGGTATGGGGGTCAGTTTGGGTGAACTGTCCTGGCTGTGTCCCCTCCCTTCCCAAGATCTTACCCAACCCCAGCCTGCTGTGAGGAGTGTTGGAGAGACTGTTGATGCTGTGCCAGCATTGCTTAGCAGTAGCCAAACACTGGTGTGTTACCAGCACCTTTCTAGCCACCAATACAAAGAACAGCACTTTGAGGGCTGCTGTGGGGAAAATTAACTCTGTCTCAGCGAGACCAAATACACCCAATCATTAATGGTTTTGAAAGTTTAGCAGTGTGTCAGAGATACCGAGTATATACATATATGTGTGTGTGTGTCAATCTCGTTTGCCTCACCTCTTTTATGAGAATGTTAAAGCCTAAGGGGAAGGTAAAATATTATACTGATCACTTTTAATATACAAAACCATTCACAGTTGGAACAAAGGCTGACTTTTAAATGTCAGGGGTGAAAAAAGTTGAGGTTAGTTTCGGCCAGCTCTTCAGGGCGTAAGAGTGAGAGTCTGCTAAAGATATTATGCAGTAATTTCAAACAGTTTACTTGTGTCAAGAGAACTCCAGTTCCAGTTTACTTTCATGCTCTAATAGTGTTGGGTTTTTTTCATATTCCAGTACTTCTGTGGATTCTGTTCACTACTTTTACTGTTAATAGACTTGAGGAAAGAAACTTTGCAACTGAGTCCTTACATAACCATTTGCATTCTGTTAGCAAATTGCTTCATTTAGCATATGCTAGAAACTTAATATGTAGCTGAAATGAAGTTGTGGGTAATTGTTAGGATAACAATATAATGTTAAATAATTTACGTTGTATTTCATGTTCTTTGCATGATGGAGAAATTATTTTTCTTCAGATGAGCTCAGTGGCCAAAGTTGAAGTCTAATTGGTTTAGTCAGCTATCTTCAGTGGAATAAGTTGCTTCTGAATTTCACAGTTGTGAGAATTAACAGTTTGTTGTGAACCTGACAGCAGAAAATCAACTCCACAAAGTATTTTATCCCTTTTTTTACTACATTCTGTTAATATTTTTGTCTAAAAAATGTCTATAATGGTGCATAAATTGGTACATTTCAACCTGTTCAGTCTTGTCTTTTAAATGTACTTTCCAATAGCAGATACATGAGAACACAGCACCAAAGCAGCACTGTAGCTACCATGTTTGGCTTTTAGTCCTATCTCTAAGCTCTGAACTCTTCTGAAGATAGAACTAAGAACAAAATCTTATCTGATAGCATCGTAATAGAAAGTTGATTTAGTGTCTCGATAAATTCTGAATGTGCTTGGTGATAGATTTCTACAAATGCAGTGCTCTGACTGCCTTTGGAGCAAAACATATTAACTGCTTCATGCTGATGTTTCAGTTTAGGTAAATGGCATATAATGTATTTATTGCTTAACAAAGCTCTTACCATTTCTGATTTAAATTACTATTAAAATTAATGTTTAATAATTAAAGTAATAGTTACTTTTAATCATTAAAGTTGTTATACTATGAACCAGTGATTTCCAGGGCACCTTCATACCCCAGAGTTACCTCCCTAAGACTTCAAATTTCTTTTCTCAGCAGATCTTGTTACTAGGACAGTAGATGCAACACACTGTTCAAGAGAGTTGCTGTATGTCAGACATGAAACGCTTTTTGGAAACATGACCTCATCAAGAAAATTTGTTCTATGGGCATTGAAGAACATCACATCATTAGTATTAAACCACTCTGTAGTTGAATACTTGTCATATTCAGTCTTGTTGAATACTCTTCTTCCTGTCTTCTCCCTTCTCAAGCAGCTTACTGTGGTTTTTCTGTGAATCAGTTAAAAGGGTTTCAAAGGATCTAGTGAGTTTGTTAATTGTAGTTGGATTCATGCTTGATTTGAAATCTGCTGCTTCAGTTTCACCCTTTGCACTAATAAGTTCCCCTTTCCCAACATTTCATTTAAAGAAATCAAAACTTATCTGCTCATTGGTCATTAAAAAACACTGGCCTTTGCTTTAAATAAAACTTACATTTTCTTTGTCATCAAGCCTATTTCTGTTTTGCAGAGAGTATATTTTGCATTAGTGTGTAGTTATTCACAGATTGAGATAAGTGCATATTCAAAAATTATTCTAAATTATTCTCTCATGTTTACTCTAAGTTAAGGAACATTCTGGTTGGGCTTAACTGTGATTTCTTAACCATATTAACATCACTGAAGATTTTTAGTAACTACAAAAGTAGGCTGTATTTACACATGCACTGAGCCTTCTAATTTTTATTTTTATTTTTTTATTTTTTTTAAAGAAAATATTGTGGTCATGGATAACCAAGTCTATGTCCAGGTGTATCCATCTCATAGGGAAGTTAATCAAGCCAGTGAAGATAAAAAGATTGTCTCTGTAGTAAGAAGCTCTGCTTATTTACATAGATCAAATCTTTTTACGTGGACTACCTATATGGACACTCTCTCTTTTCCTTGGTATTGGAATGCTTCCATAACTGATGCTAGGTATTCTACAATGTGCACTGTTCTACGGGTACTTCTGAAATGTCAGTGGTCAGAATCTGTCGAGGAAACTCAAACCTGCCCCTTTGTGGTTTCTCTTGAGTCTTAGCATTTTGAGACTTTACAGGCTACAAGCAGTAGTAAAGCACGGAGTAAAAAATGCCTGTATGCTTAAACAGATTGAAATTTAAATTTTCCATCATATTATCTTTACTAGTAACTGGTAACTTTGCAGGATTGTAACTTTTCAAGTGAGTTTATTCTGAAGCATTGAAAGGGTAAAAATGTCAAGTCTGTGAATACCAAGCTACGGTAGGATTCCCTGTCACCTGTGTGAAAGGCAGATGTGAAAATTCTCCTGAGGAATTGTGTTTGAAGCTATAGTGAAAGAAATGATTTACAGCTTATGTGGGATGAACACTGAAATACAAACCATTTAAAAGGAAATCCTTCCTCCATTATCCTGTAATTTTTATTCATTTTTCTGAAAACAGTGAATAATTATGTTGGATTAATAGATGTTTTAGTTTAATATTTTAATCACAGATAAGTATCTCTAACTCTGTTAAATGCCTAGGAATGTTAGGACCAACCTGTATATGTTGAAAGCAAGCAAGTACACAAAATTTCTGTACACATTTTTGTTAATTAATTGCAAGCTTAGTTTAAATATTTTGATTTTGATGAAATTCATTTAGTATGAAGCATCAGTAGCCTTCTCTCCAATAACAGATAATGTCTGT
>JAYRBT010000001.1:90279207-90321708 GCA_036023395.1 Myiotriccus ornatus
TAAATATTTTGATTTTGATGAAATTCATTTAGTATGAAGCATCAGTAGCCTTCTCTCCAATAACAGATAATGTCTGTTATTTTCTATATGTTATGTTCTATATTACTTTCTCCTTGTTCTAGTAACAGTTGTGTAATGCTCAGCCATTCTGAATTTTAGACCTCTGTGTCATTCACTCCAAAGTAAGAAATAGAAGGGGCCATTAAGCACAAAGTTATGTAGAGCCAAGTAGCCACTTCAGAAGTAAAGCTTCACTGTTCATTTAGTGCAATGCTGTAGTTCATAAGCGGCATACAGTTTTGAAGGGAGATGTGAATGCTAACTTTTTTTAAGTATTTGGTGTAAAAAAGAGTTGTTTATATCCGTATGTGGATATACACATCCCTTTTCAAGTCAGTTTAAGTTGTAAAATCTTTAGAACATTAAAGTTTATTCAAATAGGATCTTGTTTGCTCTTGTTTACTAAACTTGCATTTCTTTAATAAACAGTTTACAGTTTTATAGCTTTCCATAAAATGGTTCAATTTAAAACTAAGTATGATTTAATTAGGAAAAAATATGTTTATACACATTATATTTTGTATTTGACTAGCAAATATGTGTACTGTACCTTTTTAGCCAGCTGTTTTTACAGAAATGTTGTAATTCAGATTTCATAAAGGAGGGCTTTTTTGTGAAGTCAATAGTAAAAAATTGTGCAGTTTGAGTAACATCTATGCATTCTCAGGGTTCAGATTTTATTTACCTGCTCACTTGCAATCTGATGTTAACAGAATTACAGGTCATGCCAGAGAGTGTTTGTTTATGTAAAGGCTTCCTTATTTGCGTTTGAGATTGTGTTTGAAATACTGTGCTTAGTTCTGAGCTGGTTATTACAGGAGCTGAGATATGAGAGTAGGGGAAACAAGGCAGTCAAGCTCTGACAGAAAAAGTGTTGGAACAAAACTCCTTTAGATGTTCTCTGGAAGAGAGAGTTGCAATTCCTTTTGTGATTCTGGTAGTTCATTAGGCTTTTCTGCTTTCTTGAACAAAGAACATAACCCATAATAGTTTATAGCTTCAATTTAAAGTGCTGTTATGTTATTTGTAAAATGGTTTTTTCCTTTCTCTCAGGCCTCATTAGAATCAGTCTTTAATGATTAGACCATGTTGATTGCTCATAGACATACTGAATTGAAACAGCACACCAAAAGTTTTCATCCTCTGATGTTTCTAATCAGTGATTTCCCAAGAAAAATGTTTGTTGTTTCTTAATGTATTGTCTTTATGCTTCTGCTATTCTAGCAAGTAAGATAATTCTGTTTTCCATGTATTTTATACCTGTTGCATTCTAAGTTGGCAGTTCCAGCATAGAATTTCATTAGACTATTCCTATCTTCATGCCATAGTCATTAACTAATACACCAAATAAGTTCAATTGCAAAAATCAATATCTAAAACTGAAATTCATTTTTAGCCAAATCCTTACACTATATGACCTTGAATGACCTTCCAGTCATTCTACTAACCCCCATTTTCTCCAATGTAGTCTTACATGTGTTGCTTTATCAAATGATATTGAAGGCTAGATGAGTTATAACTGCTGTAGCCTTTATTTACTAGAAAACTATGTGACTCGTCTGCGTCAACATACCTGTAGTTCCTATACACATACTTACAGATAAACATATAGTGCATTTTTTTCCTTTTTTATTTGTCTGCTTTAGCTCCTGAAAATATCTTTACATTATTACTGAAGGGCACATGTGTTCAGTTTGCCATTTTTTTAGTCCAAATCCAACATATTTATTGCATTGACTATTCTCTCTTCACAAAGTGCTGCTTCCTGACTTGTTTTTTACCAGGTGTTTTTTGCTTAAGTTTTTTTACCTGCAAAACAGTGCCCACATCCACTCCACGAGTGGCCAGTTTCTTCAGGAGAACGCTGTGGGAAACAGTGTCAAAGGCTTTACTGAAGTCCAGGTAACAACATCCACAGTCTTTCCCTCACCCACCAAGTGGGGCACTTTGTCATAGATGAGGTTGGTCAAACAGGGCCTGCCTTTCAAAAATCCATGTTGGCTGGGCCTGATCCCTGTACATGCCATGTGATGGTACTCAGGATCCCTGGCACCGAGGTCAGGCTGTAGTTCCCTGGATCTGCCTTCTGACCCTTGTAGATGGGTGTCACATATCCCAACCTCTAGTCAATTGAGACCTCCCTACTTAGGCAGGACTGCTGGTAAATAATGGAAAGTGGCTTGGTGAGCATTTACCCCAGCTCCCTCAGTACCCTTGGATGGATCTGCTCTGACCCCATAAACTTGTGTGTGTCTAAGTGGTGTATCAGGTCACTGACCATTTCCCCTTGGATTATGGGAGCTTCCAGCTCAGAGGGCTGGGTACCTGGAAGAGAACTGATCTTGCTATGAAACAGTGAAAGCATTAAGGCACCTCAGCCTCTTCCTCATCCTTTGTCATGTGTTTTCCTCCCACATCCATTAAAGGATGGAAAAATGCCTTAGCCCTCCTTTTGTTACTAATGTATCCATAGAAACATTTTTATTGTCTATTACAGCAGTAGCCAGTCTAAGTTCTACTTGGGCTTTGGCCCTTCTAGTTTTCCCCCTGCATAACTTCACAAAATCCTCGTAGTCCTCCTGAGTTGCCTGTCCCTTCTTCCAGAGGCCGTAAACTCTTATTTTTTTTCCTGAGTTCCAGCCAAACCTCTTTGTTCAGCCAGGCTGGTCTGTTTTCCCACCAACTTGTCTTTTGGCACATGGGGACAGCATGTCCTGTGCCTTTAAGATTTCCTTCTTGAAGAACGTCCAGCCTTCCTGGCTGGACTAGTTTTCCCCTCAGTACTGCCTCTCAACCAGTCTCCTAAAAGGCTAAAGTCTGCCCCTCTGAAAGTCCCAGTTAGTAGTTCTGCTGGCCCCTTTCCTTACTTATCCAAGAAACAAAAACTCTTATCATTTTGTGGTCTCTGTGCCCAAGACAGCCTCCAACCATCACATCACTCACGAATCCTTTTCTTTTCACAAACAGCAGGTCCAACGGGACGTCTTCCTTTTAGTTGTCTCCTTCATCAGCTGCGTCGGGCAGCTATGATCTTCCACAATCCAGGAACCTCCTGGACTGTTTCCTGTCTGCTGTATTGCATTTCCAGCAGACATCTGGTAAATTGAAGTCTCCCATGAGAACAGTTAGCAATTATGAGATGTCTTGCAGATTCTTATAGACTGTTTCGTCTGCCTGTTCATCCTGGTTGGGTGGTCTATAACAGACTCCAACCAGAATATCTCCCTTGGCCTTTCCCCTGATTCTTACCCACAGACACTCCACCCTGTCATCACCACCATCATCTAGACAGTCAAAACACTCCCTAACATGTGGGGCTACCCCACCACCTCTCCTTCCCTGCCTGTCCCTTCTGAACAGTTTACAGCCATCCAGCACTCCAGTTGTGTGAGTCACCCACCACGTCTCCATGATGGCATCTATATCATGGTTTTCCTGCTGTGCAATGGCTTCCAGCTCCTCCTGTTTGTTGCCCATGCTGCATGCATTGTTGTAGATGCAATTCAGATATGCTATTGATCTTGTCGCCATTTTTTGATGAGAAGCCCTAATTCTGAAGACTTCCAGACCAGAGGACCTCACACGGTCCCTCAAACATTGGCATGCTGCCCCGAGTCATGTGTTTAGTAGGCCTAGTTAGTGAGATGACCTCACTACCTCTTTTTTGTTCTGTTTTTATTTAAATGTCTGGGAGAACTCTTTTTTTCTTAAGGAGGTCTGACTTAACTTGACTTTTCATACTATTCTTTTTATAGTTTCTGACCTTCATGGCATAGCTTTCTTTTCTGACCTTTTTTCTTTTCCTTGTAGGCTTCTTTTCATTCCAAGCATCTTTTGTGGCGTAAATATTCCTGCTAACTTTTTAACCTTTTCTATTACAATTTTTCTTCTGGATGTAGCCTGCAGTTGCCATTTGAGAATGATATTGGTCTCTTATACATCCTGTCTCATGTTTGTGTGGATGTCTTCACACCCTAGAAAACCAAGGAGCAATTCAGATCATACTGAGATCAACACATACTGGGTGACCACCTGAAGTTCTCACTTGGGCTCTGTTAATTCAGTGTCACCTATGTGATCACCTACACTGTGCTTTAACCACTGACACTTAACAGTCCTGGCTGGTGATTACAGGAGAAAATGATAAATTCAGCAAATGGTTCAAATCTTACAGGTGACTGTGCTATAGACTGTTGGATATAAGCAAGTGATATTGCTGTTTCCTTTGAAGTGTTCCTACTGTGGAGCATAGTTAACTTTTGTGTTAGTTAACTCTTCCACACTAGTAGACAGTGCTCCATCATTCACTTGCATTGCTGTCATGTGGTACCCTTTCTCCCAGCAGATCCTCACACAATTAGAAATGAGACAAAACTGTGATCATTAATTTGTTAAAACATGAACTTAGAGTTGTCATTTTAATTTTCTGAAGTGTCATAGCTTTATGTATGAAACAATATTTCTGGATAACTGTAGCTGGTGAGATTTTATGCTGTGAGTGACTGATTACTTTGAGGGTAAATTTCAGATGAATTCTGTCAACAGTGATAAATTGCTCATTGTTCATTGCAGTCTACCAGTCAAGGTAAGTTAATGCAACTACAATATCCTGCAGTTTTTTTAAGGATACCAGTGGAGGCTTTTGTAGATATTTTAAATTGTGAGGAAGTCCTGCCAGGAAGAATTCCAATGTAGTTTTTCTAAAATAGTTAAATAAAAGCAAAATCTATGCAGATCTAAGTCACCAAAATATTTAAAATGGTGAAGCTTGTATTCTTTTAGTTAATCAGCTAGAGTTGCATTTAAATTATATGTTTTGTTCATTTTCTGATTACTGAGAATATATTCTACAAAAACTTACCTGAAGTAAGTATACAAGTGTACAGAAAGTCAGTATCAATATCTGCTTTTATCAGTTTCCTTTCACTTGATTGAACTTTATGAACTTTTAGAATTTATTTCCACTTTGGCCCTTCTGTTTTATGGGAAAAATCCTCTATCTTAAAAGTAATGCTGTCTTTTACATTAAATTGTAAACTTCACAGTCGAAACCATTCTTAGAGCACATATATGTATGTGTGTGTTTGTGTATATATATATAATTTTTTAAAATGTATAAGTTTAAGTATGTTTAAGGAATAAGTAAGAGTAAGGTAGCAAAGAAATGTCCACGTCAGCAGAATATGGTATTTGTTTACCCTGCAGAAAAGGAATTGAAAGCATTTTATGCCTATTTAAGGATATTTATAGGAATAAATTGTAGGATTGCCTTATTCATCGAAGCAGTCTTTGTTACCTTCAGATCTCATGAATCAGAGTTCATCTGAGTCAGAAGCCATGTTAAATGAGAGTTTTATAAAACCATTTGTTGTTTTAACAGGCAATAGAAAGAAAAAAAACCTTTCATCTCAATTTGTTTCTTGAATGTCAATGTTCTCACATGTTTACTTACACTTTTCTTACTTTCTGACAAGCATCTTTGCTAAGTAAGAGATACTTAGTTTCGAGTTTTTGTTGTTAAAACAGACTTCAGCAGTGGTACAGTCCAAGTTGATAGCACCATTTCTGTTTCTTGAGAATAGGCAGTCATTTGTGGGAACTTTAGCAAATTTAGAATCTCTATAAAATTGTAGTTATATACAATTTTTATAAAGTTATGGACTATGTAATTTATAGTCCTAGATTTTTCTTACTTTAGAGAAGGTTATCTCTTTGTGCTATCTGTATGGAAGTTTTACTTCAAAGACTCTTAAGTGATAGAAATATTTTGTCAGGAAGTACTTTCGAGATGGTAGATTGTGTTCATTGTGGTTTACTTGCTGTTTCTTTTCATAGTTTTGTCACCTCTTTGCATGGCTTTTAACAACTTAGACCCCCTAGGGATTAACACCATCATACTAGAAATGAATCCTGGGTTAGATTACTTTCCCAGGTTTAAGACACTGCTGTATGCACTCAATAACCTCAGAGTTCTGTCACAGAGAGCAGGAGCTCAGTAAAGAGCACGGAGTCTTGAGTGTATGTCAGTCATGTATCACTGAATGTAGCACGTGGTGAACTCGTCTAAGGATTTCCTGTTTGCTGTAATTGATAGATAGTCCTGAGGTTTTTTTATATGACAGTTTCTGAAAAATAATACCTTCTGCAGCTAAAGTACAGAAATATTAAAGGAAATATTAAAAGTGGTATGCCTTGAATACTAGAAGGTAAAATAAAACAAGAAATAGAATCTTTACGTATCTTTTTTTCAGTATATTTTTTACTGATTACTGCTTATTTTTATTCTTTACTTTCATTTAGGTTTTATGTTTATTGTTATTACAATTTTGAGACAGCAAATTGTAACTGGAAAAAGTACTAAAAGTGAGAGAGCAGTATGCATTAAACCATAGGTGGATTGAACATGGTAGAAAGAATGCAAGAAACATGGAAGTAGATATAAACATAAAACCAGATTGATTAATTAATAATGATTTACTGCCTCAGTAATGTGTATCTCTTTGAATAATTAAGGTTTTTTGTTGCTTTGGGTAGAGAACAGGAAATTTCAGCTATGCAAACCACAAAACATCTGCCTGCCTTTTCCAAACTTCACAATACATCAGTTGTCATCTTTTTATTGCTGCAAGGTTGTTCTCTTGCTACCAGACTCTGTTAATATCCTGCATCTGTATGGTTTCCATCCACGCATCCTATTACATATTTTGTGGATTCTGTCTGTTGAATCCACCATTTTTAATCAATTTACCAAAAGCACCTCAATTGAAAAGAGGGGAAAGATTACACATGGCCATAGTTTCTGTGTTAAAGGCATTTGATATCTCTCAGTCTCTTGATCTGAGGGTATAAACCAACAAAGGCCCACCAGTTTCATGAGTTCACTGTATCAAGGAGGTGGCACTTGGTCATGTGTTGGAATAGGAATTACTTGATCCTTATGGAATATTTAGTATAAATGCCCAGGTATGAGAAAATTAGTTGTTTGTGCTCTCAGGCTGACTTTAAAGCCAAGTTGACTTCTTTTCTAAGCCCTATTCCAGATAGTTTTCTGTAGCATTTCTTCTGATGTTGTATCAGTAAACCTTCTGAAATAAATTTAAACCTTGAATTCAGTCCAAGGCTACTTGTTATATTTAGTAAGTTGTATGTCCTTGGACAAGGAGAAGGAAAATTTTGACCAAAACGTACATCCAGTCCTCTTTGTACTGATAACAGCATTGATATCCTATTTTAAATTACAGTATTCAGTGTATGTGCAGAGAATTTTTTTAATGTCTTGTTTATTGATTTATGCTATAATTTGCATATTGCAGTTTCTTTTTAAGTTGAACGCATTAAATATTTTAACATTATGTGAACATTAAAGTATTTTCCTCATATGTGTATTCTACTAATGCAAATACCCTATGCTATATGTATTTTAAGGAAAACCAAATTTTTACTTATTTTCTCTATGTTTTTGCTAAAAATTAGCCTGTAATGTCGGAACCAAGAATGAGATAACAAGGGAACAGATTTAATCTTATTCTGAAGTGACTAGATTTTGGGAAAGAGGGTACAGGGAAATGTTACACAGTGTCACATGAAATCTCATTCACTATTTTTAGGGAGTTTTGTTGGTATTTAATTGTTCTCCACCACTTACTTTTGCCTCTCAATTATTATGTTGCCTGCCTTGAAGCAGAGTACAGGGACAATATTTCGATAACGAAAGACTGCCAGGTCTCATACAACCTCTTAGATGTACTGTCCCTGTTCATGTGATTTGCAGCAGTTTAAAATATTCTTTCTGAGTGTCCCGGTTTGGGTCAGGACAAGGTTAATTTTTGCAGTAGCCAGGAGGGGTCATGGCCAGGACCCGGAGGTTATTCTGTACCACCTCACCTCATAGCCAGGGGTGGGGAAGGGAGAAGGGTTCCTTCTGGCTGAGTAAGCGCGGTGAGGGGAGTGGTGGGTAGCGCTGGCTCCGAGCCAGAGGGAGCGGTTGGGGTGGCGTGGCTATGACTGGGTTGGGTTGAGCTCTGCAGTGAGCATTTTTTGCATGTGAATCATTCTTCTGTACACACTTTCGTTATTAATATTGTTGCTGTTAAATGTTTGGTTTCTTATCTCATTGCTGTTTCCAGTAAATTGTTCTTACCTCAACGGGAGCATGGTTTGGAGAGTCTCAGTGGAAGCACCAAGCTGGGGAGCACCATTCCTAAACCGTGACACTGAGTCTTTTTGCATGGCTTTTTGCCATGCATAAGTGAAAATTAGTCATGATAAGTGGAAATTAATCATAATAATCATAATCAAAAGGAAAGAAGCATGATAAATGAGCATTGAATAAACATGTCCCATATAGGAATTTTTATTGGAGTTTTAAATTGTTCTGTTTCCTGTTTTCCTTTGTTCTCAAGGGAATAGACCTTGTTTTAATACAAGGATCAGTAGTGTCAGAAGTCTTAGGAACTTGCATTTTTTCAGTTCCTAGTTTTACCTGACTTTTGTATCACGTGCTTAGCATAACCTGAATTATTCTTTTGTCCTATAATTGCACAACATGAAGCATTTAAAACCCTCTAAAGGTATCAATAGTTGTTGTACTTTTCCCTGCACTGAAATCTGTGACACAGTTTTTAAATTATTTCCTTTTACAGGTTCTTTACAGCCTTTCCTGGAAGCATGCAGTAATGAATCCTTCTTCCGCACTTGTTCTATATTGCTTCGAAGTTCTAAGCTAGATGTTCCAGTTTTGGAAAAGCTCTGTGTTATACTGCAAAAACTCTCCAGAATAAAGTAATTCTTTATTACCATTCTTCTGGTAGTTATTATTAGATCAGTAAACTTGGGGATTTGGAATCTCTGACCCTGTTTTACTTGGATACTTGGCAGTAATCTCCTTTGAAAATTTAGTCTCATCTGTGACTTGCATTCTAGTTTCATCAGTTTTCATTTCCTTCAAAAACAAAATTTGAAGTTTTGAGCTATTTAAGCCCTTTTGGGAATGTCAATCTTTTTAAAACATATTCCCATTGTTTACTGATTATTGGTTTATTGTAAGAGAAGTCATCAAATCAGTGGTAATGTGCTGCTGATCTCCATTGGTGCATTGCTTAATGGGCTTGTTTCATTTATGAAAGTGGGTTATCTAAACTGATTTTTTTACATTAGCCTTAAAGCAGTTGACAAAACTGAGATTTTCATTTTTATAAGGAATAAAATTAAACTCTAGGAAAAAAAAGTTTTCCTATAAAATAATCTAATCTAAATCATAACTGACATTAGAAATACAGTAAAAGCAAAATTGGCTCAGAAATCCTAATTATTTTAAATTTTTTATTTATTGTCTCTGGAACCTTATTTTACATGAGTGAAAAACCCTGTTAGTCTTTCCTTGAGCTTTCATTGTACTATACATATCATTACATACCAAAATGATAATTTTTGGTAATTTTTGCCAAGATTTTGCTCACAATACATTGATAAACTTCTGCTTAGAAACACTATATACAACACAGAAGAATTATATGAAACTCTCAATATAGTGCACATTTTTCTTCATTAAAAAATTAATTTTCTATAGCATCTTTGGATGAAACCTCTCAATTTTCAATTGACAGTTATTTTATCTCAAATCTTTTGCAGAAGCAATAAGAAGATGTTTGAATTGTTTGCTCTTCACCAAATGATTCAAGAGTTGCATAGGACTACAAATCCAGATGACACCTTCCTCTATATAAACCTCAATTCAATTCTGCTGAATTTGGGATTGTTGAGGGGTAACTCTCTTGCCTCCAGTCTAAGCACAAGTCAATAGCATTACCTTTCAATCTAATTATTGTTCTGTATAATTTATACAACTGCCTATGTTACTTGAAATTTGACATTTTTTTTATACTCATTTTTATAAATAAATTAAGCAGAACCTTAGTACTGTATAATTCACTGTGTATTGTGTGGATTCTCACTGATAAAAAAGATTCATAAAAAGGAAAATGAAAAATTGTGTAATATGCTAAGTGGCTTTCTTCAGTACTTTTTAACAAAGTGAAATAATGCTGCTGTTCTGAATGACTCTTGCAATCTAAGGAATTGGATCCTTTGAGTAAGCAGATCAGAAATACCAACTTTTCCTTACAGGTATGAGTCTTTGTTACCTTTGACTCTTCAGAGAATTTTATAAATTAGTTTGTTTATTTATTTTAGGGTTGGTAAGTAACAGAAAGGTATCTTATCAAATTATCTTTTGAGATACTTAAGAGTGTTAATGATTAAAACCAGATCTTGATTTAACATAACCAGATGTATTGAATGAGAAATTTTGTTGGTTTCATTTCAGAATATCTTAGTGTTTGTATGATCTGTTCCTGTATTTAAGTAACATTTAGTATTTTATCCTGCTTTGTATAAATTTCTAGTGCAACTTTGGATTGTAACGTCTCTGCAAATGTAAGTAAAAGCACTTCTTAAAATGCCTGGCAATAGTAATCCCTAGTGTAAAATTATTGTATTTTATTGTTTCTGCTATGTTTTGTATTAATTTGCAATTCAGTCCTTGTAGTACCCACATTTCTTTTCTGAGTATGGATGTATTTTTTGTCTGCAACAGATCAGTGTTCAGAAGTTCTTACATATTGGAAATAGGATACTTCTAAAAATTCAAATTAGTCTTCCATTTCTGATATGTAATTACTGAAACTCTTTATTTGTAAAATTCAAAATGCAGTTAAAGCTTAAAGATCTGCTGTAGTTCAGTCTTTGACTAACACTGACGTTAGTATAAAACTTCAGAAGTTTATTTCTCATTTGCATACTCTTTTTTGGTGTTTTTTTTTACCTGAAGTCTTTGAACTGGTCTTTGAAGTTTAATTCTAACTGCAAATATTTTTCTAGCAATTTGACTTAATACTTCTGACAAGCTTTTCTATGAAAGGAGTCTACACCAGATTTGGCACCAAGTGTGTCCAGAAGAGAGAGCAAGCAGTGTGTACTCTTTGGGCAGGAAACCAATTCTGGGTAATTTTTAAATAACACTAATCATAGCTAAAAGCATTTGCTGACAATCAGGTCTGTTTTGAACTAAGTATTTCTTCACCAGTAGTTTCGGTCCTCTGTCAAATTAACCAGCAGTGCTCACGAACCCTAGCCATGATGACGCATAAGCTTGCATGTACCTTTGGCTGGAGACAAAATCCGGTTATTTAGGAAGAGTGTTCCCAGTGCTCATGTGATTCTCCATCCAGTACCATTTAAAAATACCACAAAATTAGTAACCAATAAAACCTGGAGTAAGTTGTTAGCTTTCTTACATCCACAAGAATGTTGATTGTGCTCTTAGTTTTTCATCCTTCATTGCTGTTGTTTGTTAATCTACTAGTCTTCCTTGTGATCCCAATTTAACACAAGCTGGTTGTCTAATAATGGCAAAGGCAGTGCAATAAAGAGATACATAGAGCATGGTGTAGCTTTTAGTGTTGGCCCCTTATGATTTATATGCAGGTTTATTTTACAGTCTGGAAAGTTAAATCACTGTTGATTTCAAATTTGTATGATCTAAATGTTAGGTTTCTGGTTAAAATGCAAAAAAAGAAAAAAGTTGGTCTTAATCTGTTAAATATTAATGCAATTAAATTGATGACCTCAGGATGAGACTAATTTAGATGGGGCATTCAGCAACCTGGTCGAGTGGAAGCTGTCCTTGCCCACAGTAAGGTGGATTGGAACTAGATGATTTTTAAGGTCCTTTCCAATCCAAACCATTCTGTGATTCTACAGTAAAGTTTCAAAATGTGCATGTGATTTTTTGACTCTGTAATGATTCTTAAGTAAACAACTAATATCACAAATACACTCTGGTAGGCTTATATAGAGGCTGCACTTCTGATGGTAGAAGTGAATTTTTGTGAAGCCAGTTGTTAACAGACAATTTATAGTAGTTAGTACATTGTCATAAACTTTGAAGATCTTTAAAGAATATAAACCATGCCATGTTTTTTTTCTCAGATTTATTACTAATCAATCCTCTTAATGCAGAAATGTTTATGAAGCCTCCTAATATCTAGAAAGTTAAAATAATGATGAATTTGGAATTGGTTTTATTTGCCATGGTTTTCAGTTTGCATTGCATTGCGTCTTCAAACGTGTGGCTTTGTGGGACATGCAGACTATAAATACAAGTGAAAAGTTTCTCTTGCAACTTCAAGGAAAGTAAAATGTCAGTCTACCAAAAATGGAACTAAAATGATCAGAAATAATATATTGAAATAGAGATTTCAGATTTATTCTGTTTCAGTTTGTAATTGATTATATAGAGTAATGAAGCTAACTAATAAAGCTGTCTGCACTAGAAGCACGGATAACCTGTCATTAACAGGCAGAGGTAGGTACTAGGATAATATTGTACCTAACCCATAGGTATTTCTGTATTTCTGCTTCTGTTTGGTATGTCGAATTTGGTACACACCTGCTTGTTGAACTGCCTTGAACATCAGTCTTGTGAGCCAGCCCACTCCAGGTGCCCACACCAGTCCTTGTCGTGGCCTTGCTCAAACATCCCCATCCTGTTGTCATTGCCCTGACTGACCTTGGTAGTCTCTACGGGGAAGGGGAACAGAGGAAGTTAGTTGAATTCTCTGCTGTCTTTTGTGGGTTTGGTTTGGGTTTTGGAAAGAATAGATTTCTCTCAAATTGGCCACATTTTGGGCCTGTCTTTGTATTGTCTTGCCTATGCAGATGGAATCTAGAATTTTCTGGGTTTTTTTTTCTGCTTTTCTAGCTTTTAGATACTATGAGTATGAATTTCTTGGTTTTCTCCCATAAAACTGTCTACAACAAGGGACTTCAAAAAAAGTTAACTGTAGCTGTAGCTATTTCCCATGGCTCCTGATTCCCTATGGAAACATGATTTATGTGATCACTGTTTATCGGGTTTTCTGCAAAGGGATATGCTATTTTAATATGCAAGACACCTCTGGCAAGAGGTGAATTAATATTCACCAAGAGAACATTAATTTTCAACCATTTTTTTGAGGGAGAATTAGAGGGGAAGTGAGCAACCTGATGAGTACTTGCACTTAAAAGAACGGCAGGGACTCTCACACTTTCTGGGAGCTGATCAGTCAGAACACATACCTTCAAAATAGCTGCAATCTGCCACGTCTTGCTTGTGTGTTGGTCTCCAGAAGTGATCCACTTCCATCAATGGCATGAAACAAAGAACATTTCTTGTAGTCACAACCTATTACTTTAAGGAAAGAAAAGAATTGACACACAATATTGCCACTCATTTTTTTAACAACTGTGAGAGTCCTCATTGAGAAAGTCAACAAGAATATTGCATCTCTTCATGTTAAGATAGTTTTCATACCAGAAAAAGCTACCAAACGTGAAGAAAAATAACTTTTTTTTTTTTACAAACTTGTCTATTGTAGAATTGTAATCACCCTTGCTCTTTATCAACGATATCCTATCGATAAATGAGCAAGACAGTGTTTCAGACCTGATCTACAAAGCCTAGATGTGGCAAATCTGTAAGAAAGATTATTCCCTGGACAGGTGAGAGTTGTATTTGCAGAAGCTTGGCAGAGCTAAATAAAATAGGCTAACACTACTCAGCCTGCACAGTTGTGTTCTGTTTCTACATATTTATGACTGTCACCATTTGTAAAAGGTCTGTCTCTTAAAGAGTGACTTCACAGTTATCTTCCAGTTCTCCTGAACGTGACTGGTTTGCATCTCTTCTTAATGTTACATAGCTGAAGTTAATATATTATAGGGAAAGATTTCTTGTAGCAGATAAATTTACGTGGAAGGTGAAAATATGCTGAAGGCAACATATTTTTGGAGAACTTCTATTCATGATCAGCATCAATGTCAAAAATGTATGATTTAACTTACCAGACCAGGTTTAAAAGGAGCTGTAAGTCGAGCTCATAATTCAGAGCTGTTACACTGGATTTTTCACCTAAAACTTACATGGCTTTAGAGATTGATGGCCTGATAGAAAACATTTCTATGAGTTATCTTCAGGATAACGTATGTAAATGTAGTCCAGAAATTTGAAAAATTTGATCTATGAAACAATTTGTTAATATTCCACTTGCCACATGGTTAGAGAACTGTGGTGGCAAAGCAGGGACCCCTTGTGCTCCTCTTAATGATGTAATGCTCACATGTTTTTAAAACTCACAAAAATTATTGTAAAAGTAATAGTGCTGTGCAGCGTTGTGATCCTACCTTAGACATGTCTCTGAGGAATGCTGTTACGGGCAAAGTTACTTTGGTGTCTTATACTGACTCTTGTAGTGTGCTGTGTCATAACCATCACTATGCATCATCAGAAATAGATGAAACTCTTGAATGCCATCTTCTGATCATCCTTATTTGTTAGACATGTCTTTTTCACACAAGTTTGTAAGCTAGAAAACTTTGAACAAAAACACGTACTATTTATTTGCTTCTAGATATGTTTTTTGAGTGGTCCTGAATTGAAATTTAACAAGATATAATGCACAAGACATTCTGAACTCCAAAGTCAGACTGAGAGAATTAACTGAGAAAAAGAGATTTGAGAAGCCTTTTTTTTTTTTTTTTCCCCAAACCAATTCTATCTGTGCCCATTACTCAAGGATTTTTAGACTGGACCCAAGGAATATTGCCCTGAATATACCACATCTCTGATCACTGCAGCTTAATGGTAAGTTACTTCTCTGGTAGATCGGAACAAGCTAGGGCAAACTCAGTGGCCAGGACACTGCTAACAGTAGTTGAAAGGTCAGCATAGGATAACATGCCTAATAATAAGTTTACTTTACGATCATCTTCACCTCCATAAAATAGCAGACTTGGTGCAGTTAATTATGAAGAAAATAAATTAAAAATAATCTATCCAGCCTCAGGGAAAAAAAGGCATCCTATGGTAGAGTTTCAAACAGGAGCATAATATCCCACCCACACATCAGCTTTTTGGAAAAGTAGTAGGCCTTTGAAGGAGGTTGGAGATAACTAGTGTTGCCAGACTGGTTTTGTGTTTCAGAAGAAGGAATAATCTAGTGTGTAGATTCAAGAGAGGTTTATATAAGAAATGCAATTAAACATACTTTTTCTGTTCGTGATCCTCCCCACAATGTAGCAGTTTGATGTCCTCTTGATTTGTCCTCTCCACGTTGAAGTATGAGGAAGTGTGATTTTTTCACAGCAGCTTTGCACATCAAGGCTGAATTTCAGAAACAGTTGCTGAACTCTCCTTCCTTCCTGATTCAGTTCTCTTTCTACTAATCAGTCTTTAGCTTTACCTCCTCCTGATTTTTGTTTACTTCTGTGTGGTGGATTAAATTGGAAAATAATTCCTGAATTGTCTTGTGATACTATTGAATTGAATCCTATTATAACCTTGTTTTTAAAGCAGCCTCAACTATTAAAAAATAAGCAAAAAAATAGGCTTTTTTTTTTTTTTTAAAGGAGATGGACAACTGAGATGCCTGTGTGTGATCTGTATAATGGCTAATCACTGATTTCTTCTGCAGGAGTGCATGCAAAAGCTTCTTGCCATTCTTCAGTAAGTATTCAAACAGTCTAGTTTCACAGAGCAGTGGCAAAAAGGAATCAACATTTTTCTGTCCTTGAAGAGTGGTTGATAGTGATAAATTAATGCCTGAGGTAACAGGTGCTATGCATTATAAATCATATCACAGTAAATAATCAAAAGAGCTTATTTGGATGGGAGGGATAGAATACATATGCAATATTATGTGTCTAAAACTATATATAGCCTGAGACAGTGCATTCTTACCCTGTTTATGTTAATATATTTAATGGAATGTGCAGCAGGAAGCCTATCCTATACATAAGGGCATGGTCTCCATTTGCTTTTCATTATCACAGAGGAATACAGAAGCTGCTTGCAGAAGAATGACTTCTGCATATAGGAGTCATTGTTTTACCTCTGGGTCATGATTTTCACCTACAACAGGAAGAATTTTTCTGTTAAACACACCCTTTTTATAACAAAGCAGGACTTCTAAACTGCACGAGGCTTTTAGTTTGACAGGGAGAAATGGTCATGTCTTTTCAGCTCATCCTCCAAAGCATGCTGCTGGGCACATTATCTTTTTGTTCATGAATAATGGATTAATGATCCCAAATTATAGAATATGGAAGCAGTCAGCTGGTGTTGCTTTATTCTGCAAAGCAGAAACCTGTCCTTTTCAGCCCATCTTACCTCTATTCTTTTGGTTAATGTCATCAGACCGGGACCATCAGATATCAAACACTATGTAGAGGGCAGTTCCTGACTGCAGCCAGAAATCCAGCAAGATTCTCCATGGAAAAACTGGGACAATATTAGTCAGTCTAGAGAGCTGGAATTAGGTGGGAAAGGTCTTACAAGGTAGTAAGTACCTTCACTCTGGGGGAAAACCAACTTGATTCTCTGTTTTTTTCCAGAAGCTTGCAGTTCTTCTAGGGGTCTCACCTGAGCAGCCTAAGACTGCATGAACCTAATTATCCTGTCATGCAGCAAAAGCTTCCAGTTAAGACTTCTGGTAATGTGGTGTATACTGGTAATTCAGAAATGCAGAATGAAGACATGTTAACGAGCAAGTATTGTTACTGTGAGATTATTCTTCATTCTCACAGTCTGTACCAGTTCTCAGTAATAGGAAAAACCCTTACAGTTTCTCTGAGGAATAGCAAGGGGTTTGGTGTTTTCACAGTACCTGTGAGGTGAAATACTGAACCCAAGCTTTACTCCTGTAAAAGTTTCCCAAGTGTGAAGCAGAGAAGCAGTATCCTACAAGAATGCAAGGATTCCTCCATGTATGTTACCAAGACACTCCCATACCACAGGAATGTGCCTGCTAGCCCTTGGCTAAATCATTTACTTACAGATTTGTAAGGCAATATGCTATTTAATCAAAGAAATGGCTAATACAACTGTGTTTGACCTCTTTATTTTATTAGCATATTTTATGTTCATACTTTACAATAAAATAAGTTATATATACAGCATTAAACAAGTTATTAGAAAGTAAGCTTTGGCAAGATCTACAGGATTTTTTTTCATTCCTGCACATCTTTTGTGTAACAATAAAAATACTGTATACTAAATAAAATAATGTTAAATAGTCTGTATTCACATTGGCACCATCGATTTCAAAATCCTATCTTTTCATAGCCCAATATACATAGAAAAGAGGATTCCTGTATCTTCTTTATCTTGTATCTTCTAAATGATGTGTAGTATTAAATGACACACTTAAGAGGCAGTCCACTGAATAACACTGTAGTTAGTTACAGACTGGCACAAGAAAAACAGAATCTTCACAGGGGGTTCTTCCCCCCTTTTTTTTATGCTAGTAGCAGTAGTAAAAACTGCAGATTCAGGGTCTTGAAAATCTTGAAGATTGCTGAGTTGTCAGCAGATCAGGAAATCTTTTTGAAGCCTGTTGAAGTCTGTATGAATTTGTTATTAATTTCAAGACACCAAGAATTTCACCCTTAAATTCAGTATCAGTCAACTAGTTAAATGTTCAAATAAATGCAGCTTTCTGCTTTGTTAAGAATCAAAATTCTCATCAAATCTGGCATATGCAAATTAATGAAGAGTGTTTTGTGATGCAAAAGAAAGGGGGGAAGAAGAATAATGACAGGGATAGGTTTTACGTTGCTGTATGTACTTCCTCTGCTATACAAATCAAGTGCTCAAAAGATGCTAAATATAGATGTTAAAGGGTGATACTAAATGTTCTGCACAATTATAATACTATAATAGGTAAGATCAAGTTACTAAGCGATGGAACACTGGTTAAATTCAGGGTAATAGTTAATATTTTTAATAGCATTTTTTTTCAGTCATGCGCTTTAGAACTTAAGAAGTATTGCTTTGTAATTGACAGGTCTCTTAATTTAGTGGTTGCACTCGGTGAAATCTGCCATCACTGTTTTAGCTATAAATTAGGCAAATAGGCTTGGTAACAGATATTGACTTGTGGTCTGAATGACTTTTAGAGAATTTTTAACCATGAAAATTAGAGATTTAGTTAAAAGGAAAAAAATTAGCTGAACTTTTGTTATACACAAATTCACAATAATGCTTTACCTTTCACGAGTTTGTTTTCACAGGTGGATTGTGTGCTTATGGCTAGGCTTACAAGAGTATAGCATTTAAAAAAAAATTTCCCTATGCACTTAAAGTGTCTCTAAAGAAATCTGCACTTTATGTTCATACTATGACGTGCACCACTGTTGTCTGAATTTCCTCTGCTTGGAATATAATTTGATATGTAGATGTCACTACCTGAAAAGTTCATTTTTCATGGTAGTGGACAAGGTGCATTTTTTTATTCTTTTTTTGGGGGGTTGGTTTTATTTTTGTAATAGCAAAGAAGAAAAGAACTTGTTCTCAATTTGCTAGGAGTGACTGACGAATTTTTCTGTCCACTTGCCTAATCAGCTTGTCCTCAGCAAGTCAGCAGTTTTAATTTATAATTTCTGAAATGTCAGTATGGACCAAGAGTGCATTAACATGCATTATGTACATTGTTTTGAAGGACTTCAATCTGTAAGTTATGGTGACTCTTTTTTCATATAGTATAGTTAGTAAATCTGGGGACTGTGTATATACACCTATGGACATACTTCTAGATTCAACAAACCCATAGTAAGCGTAGAAAATGAAATTGGTTGGAGCAGATAGAAATGTACGTGCCTCACATGTATTAACTGACACTGTAGCTGTGGCACTGCTTCTGACTGTAACTATTAAACCATTAAACCATTGAATGAAGTCCTAAGAGACAGGAATATTTTCAGAGAGCTATTCAATGCCTTTCTGGAAGGCCAGGCAGGAAGGGTATCAACTGGGTTATTTGCCCTTACAATACAGACTGCAAACTGGATGTTTGTGTGTCCACTTATTATCAGTTACTGGTTAATATGATAATTTTGTTTATTGACATGTTTCATACCAAGCTTCTTGGAAGATTTCTGCTCTTACTTTTATAAATGTGTAACTTCATTTTTTTTACAAGTCGAAGAGAAGAACTTCCCATTGGCTATCAGGAGCAATTATGCAGAAGAAACATCAATGGTCTTTTGTCCATAGTCTTTGTGTGCTTGCTGGAATCACGCTTCTTTGAGATGCTGTGGAAGTGCAGGTCCCAGGCAGGCATGTCAGGATGTCCCTGCTGGTTCAGGAGCCGGCATTGCTTGTGCCCACTCCAGAATATCTGCACACAAGGATTCAACAGCATCCAACCGCTCGATTTGTACCAGTTTGGTTAGCAGTTCTGGGATACTGTAACCTGCCGTGCTGATGCGGTCAAACAGCTGCATGCCATCTGTCATACCGCCTATCTCATCTCTCTTCAGTCCAAAGCTCTCAGCAAGGTGGCGCCACGTTTTCACTATGGCTTTTTCTGTGTTGTAGGTTGAGCTGAGCATTCGGCTGGTCTTCTCCAGGCAATCAAATGGCAGCTCTGTAGGGCTCAGACCTGTAAAGGGAGGCATGCACTGTCAAGTGGGTCTGGGCGTGAGTGCTGACATTTATTAAAATACTACAGATTATACTGTTAGCTAAAATCTTGAAGTGGTAGTCCATGATAGGTATGTCTAGCTCCAAAGTTATTACCGTATATTATCCAATTAATTCTTCCTAGTGACAGTAGGGTACAATAATTAGGGTAAACAGTTGCCTGGGAAAGCAGTATTAGATGGCTTGTTTGAATTCCCATGGCTCTGCCTCTTCCTTCAACAATTTGCTAGCTGTTAAGAACAGTAAATTGTAACTGTATCCCTAGTGAGCAGCCCCATTAATACACCTCTGCACGTCAGGCACAGTGTTCGAGCTTGAGAGACAGCTTTGACCCTTCCCCAGGACTGTCACCAGCAGCTGCTGAAACATGTCTGTAATTGAAAGTTGCCCTTGTGGGAAAGCCAGAAGTGAGGTGAAGCAGTGATGCCAGATGCAAGCATAAAAGTCCCTGCAAGTGCTCCACTGTCATTACTGTCACTGAATCCCTAGAGAGGATTTAACATTCATCCTGTGGGGAAAAAGTCTTTTTTTTCCTGGACATATATTCTGTGTATTCATGGTCAGAGAATAGAGGAGAGAATCAGCTACAGCATTTTTCCCAAACCTTTTCACTTCTGTAGTTTTCCTACTTCTTACTCAACAGCAATAATTTGGTGGGAGACAGAGCTCACTGAACCACAGAATACTCATACATGTGCAAGTGAGGTGTGTGTGGGGTGGGAAGTAAATGCAGTCATATCTCCTGTTCTGCAGGGAATTTAACTGATGTTGCTTCTGCTAAAACAGTTCAGGTAGTCACGTGCTAAACATGGTTAAAACACTTAAAACTTGGAAACTCCACTTTTTGTTGTGAGAGGTAGGACACCATATAAAGAAGCAGTGTGTCTTACCGTCAGTCCTGACTCTCCTCAAATCACACTTCCATATTTGGAACTATTTTCTATCTGTTATCCAAAGAACTAACTAAGTAAACAGGTTTCCTCTAGATAGGGAATGCAAGAGTGCTTCTTCACAACTTGGTCTGCGTGTGTCCCAACACAGCACAATACAACTCTTCCTGCTCTCCATAGGAAGGAACTCTGTGCACGTGACTGGAGAGAAGTTGTGACGTCCTCCAGCCCAAGACCAGGGCCTAGACAGCTCTGGGGTCAGGGCACCCTGTTCAGAGTGTCTTTTCTGGATTGGGACTATTTCCACAGAGAAGCAGAGGCCTTTCTTATCTTATAGCAAACACTTGTGACCTGATTTCATGCTGTTAATATAGGTGCAAGTTTTCTGCACTCACCTTCTGCAACGTCGCATACGTTGGCATACACGTCGAGTATCTTTTTCCTTCGACTTTGAATCTGAATAAGAAAAGTTTGATTTCATTAATTTTTCAGTCATGAGAGTAAACAACTAGCAGACAGACGTGGAAAATCTGTGGGACATTTTCATTTCATGGTGCTAGAGGTTATCACACAGTGTCGTCGAGGGTCCCTCAAAGAAAATGACACAGCCATTATTCCATGAAGCATAAATGTATTTCTGATTTTACTTGCCACTGCTAGAGATCTTTCCAACTTCTAGCCTTTTTTGAGAGCATTTGCTTTTCTGCTTCAAGTGTTTGTCTATTTTGTTTTGCTTTCAGACCAAAGCAAACTCCTGAGAATGAGGACAAATCCAGTATCATGCATGCAGACAATTACTGTAGGGATATCGAGGTAAACCTGGTCAGCACTGGCTGCAGAGAATTAAATTCAGACTGAAATTGCCTTCTTCCAGTGATCTACGAGGACTGTAGAGGAGGAGATCTTTCTTTCTGTCATTTGATGTAGAACTACTTAGTTAATTACTAATTAACTGTAATTTCTTTGATGATACATTGTCTGCATAAATCTGAAACATTTTACAGATAGATTAAAAAAAATAAATCAGTGAAGCTTTGAAAAGGAAAAATCTGAGGTCCAGGGTGCTCCAGTCATTTTTGACAAAAAAAAAAATAAAGAATCTCAGAATGAAAATCTGACATTTTTTAAGTCAAAAATGGACATTTTTATATAGTTTCATTTAGCAAAAGTATCCTCACTCAATGTGAGTGAAAACAAATGTCAAAATGTCATGAGTTCTCAGGGACTGGAATTTTCTTCCCTGTGCCAGCTCTCATTAGGACTGAGCTTTCTGAAAAGCTGTCTTTTTGACAGGACTCTAGCATTATCTCCACAAATTTGTCACTTTTCACTGCAAACCAGGCTAGAAAAAAAAAGCTCTGCTTTCAGTATTTTGTTTTGTGGAAAGATTTTCCTCATTTTATTTGGGCTCTAAAGGGCAAGACACATCAATGACTTGGATTAATAGACTTGCAGCTGGAGACCACAAAGTGGCTGCTCCACCCGAAGCCCAACTTGTATTGCAGGGCAATGCAATCCAGACACCGATTGTTGTTCCCATATTCTTAGTTTCATTTACATGTGCTTAATTGGTCATGTTGCTATTGTAGGCTTGGATTAGCTGTTTTAGAACCTCATAAACAGGAAATTTTCTTTTAATAGGATTTATTAAAACTCCTCCTAAGAAAACTATTGGATCATTGTTTTCATTCTCCCCTCACTTTTAGGGTAAAGAGAGAGGTTAAGTAATTCCATGCCCGTGAAGAATTGTGCAGCATGCTCTTTTTACCAGAGCCAGAAGATGGAGGATTTGTAAACCTTATGCTGAAAGTAAACAGGTGATGTTTAGCGTGATGATCCTTTGTGTGGTAGCTATTTGGAAATGGATTTTGTTTTAACTAGGAAGGAGCAGACTTGGTTACAGCAAGACTTTTTTTATCCTTGTCCAGTGGCTACTGAATACTCTTTCCTGTGCTAGTCATGTTACTTAATCTCGAGCCTGAAGCAAATTACTGCTTTTCTAACTTTTGGCAAATGGTTTAATTGTGACATCTTAGGTATGGAGTGGAGGATCTTGATGCAATCTGCACTTCCTTTGAAAAGTCTGTCTTCAGCCTTGTCAGCAGTCTTCAGTCTGTGAGAAGTATGTTTCTTCCAGAAGGTTTAGAACAAATAGTTCATGCCTCAGGTGTGCTTATGAGATATCTACCTAAATGACTCTGGAGAACATATCTATTATATATAGTCTTTAGAGGGTAAGATGCTTCTTACTAAGTGTTCTGATTTCATGCCTACCCAAGGTGTGTTGTCCTATTTCAAGCCAGTGTCTACAGAAGTATCATAAAGTTGGATATTTCTACAGACCTTACAAACCTGAATTTTAAAATTTGAGCATTGGAGTAGGAAGTTATTTTCAGGCAGTCATAGCAGTTTACAACTACAAAACCATTTCACTTGTGTTGAGATTTTTGTGTGTCTGGACTAACCTGAAAAGTGAGCTGGTTTAGAAATTTTGAGCTGAACCATCCCAACAATTTAGAACATGCAAACATGAAAAGATGCATTTTCAAACTTCTTTATTCCTAAATAATATTTGATGTTTGATATTATGTGATTTTCTACTAGCTATTGCCATTTTTTTGAAGTACTAAAAAAATTTCTGAGCAGACACTTTCTTTTTAAGGACAGTTTCATGTTAACACAAACAAAAAAGTTGTGTGGGTGACATGTGGTCTTAACTATGCCTTAAAATACTCCAAGTGAGATAAAAAAGCCCTGAGCAGTACACACTAAGGAGGAAGAAGCAAAGACCTTCCACAGCAAAACAAACAGTGGTTTACAGTGTCCTTCAGAGCAATGACCTTCAAAACATTTGTGTGCTTTTCAAAATTACGCATGAAAACCAAGCACAACACCAGATATTATTGAGAAGTCTGTGCTGTGGAAATACCAATGCAGCTGGGTCAAGGTACTCAGATGCTACACTGTCAGCTGAATCCAGCCATTCTGCTACATTATTTTATTGTCAGGGATCTTTCAAAGTAAATGTAGCATTTGGGACAATTTTATTAGCATTGGCCATAACGAGGGGTTGCTGGTTTTGTTGTTTCTTTCTTTAGACTATAAAATATAATACACAGAAAAGTGAAGTTATTGCTCTGGTTGGAAATCTGGTTTTCATCCTGAACCATATATATGTACATAGATGTCAGTATGCAAAGGTGATTCTACAAACAATTTGTCTGGAGAAGCTCTTGTAAATCAGTCTGGTCTACGCTACAGTGCATTTGAGGGGGGTGGGGGAGGGTGCTGGTTTGTATATTTTTTCCCTTCAAAAAAAATTAGAAAAATGCTCTCAATTTTTAAATCTCAAAATAGCCTTACCCCAGTTGATTTATTGCTTGTAGAAGATTTATCTCTGGCCAAATGCACTAAAGATAATAAGCATCTCTCTGGGGTCCCTTGCTTGTCAACTGCAGCTTCTTCATCGCTATCCATACTACGGCTTAAAAGTCGTTCATTCTCAGAAGATGCATCATTTTCACTGTAAAATGAAGAATATGGTTATCTTAGTGAAGCCTCTCATGGATTGACTCCAGTCATCTCCATTTTGCTATGTGAGAATGAATTGAAGTGTCTTCCATTTTTTAAAATGCCTTTCTTCTGAAATTCAGTGAAAGTAATGGCATTCAGCAGCCCAGGGTGTATGTACAATGCCCACCAAGTAACACAGTCACACATAGTTTCTAATAATCCTTTTATGGAGGGATTTTCCAACTGAGGACAGTGTTTACCCCACCATAATCATGTTACCTGGGCAGGTTTGGCTGCCAGGCAGAGACAAGGTGAGGAAAACTACCACACTGTGCCATCCAGATGATGTCATGGAAAAGCCCTGCTGCAGCTATTTTTACTTTTCCTGCCTGAAAGGAAAGGGGAACCTTACTAAGGCCATTTGAGTGAGCTAATGAGTTGGTCACAGAGGGAGTGGGGAGGGCGCAGGTTTATCTTTGGTGATGTCTGCCATTGTCCCAGAAACTGGAGAAGGAAAAGCCTGCTAAGGCACCTAGTCTTTTCCCTGCTGCAGCAACCTATCCATCAAGTTTGTTCTTCATGTGTTCCACTGTACCAGGATGGATGGTGACCATGTCCCTCCCCCACTTCAATTAAACTGGCAGTATGTTTATCTTTTACCCACCTTTTGACAGCCTTAGCTGGAGTTGCTGTAAGTTTTTCAAACTCTTCTTTCTCAGAGAATATCACAACGTTATCTGTAGATCAACAATTGGAGAAATTTAAATAGGCGAGGAGTTTCCAAACCACTGCTTTGTGTCAGGAGCCAGTTCTGCTGGCAACCTCACTGTGAACATAAATCTCTCTGCTACTTTTTAATTGCTATCAGAGGATTAAGTGACATTCTGGTAGTACAAAAAAACTATTATAGACAATTCTTTAGTAAACTGATGTGGGTTTTACACAATTCAAAGGAGAAACTGTTATTAAGAGAAAAGTATTAAGAGTATTTAAGTCCAATGTTGTCTTGGATAAAAAGAGCAAAACTAAAAAAAATGTATACCTTGTACTTCTTTCTTCTCTTCTTGTGTGTTAGCCTGAGCTTCGACATTTTTTACTGAGTGGCTCTTGCAACAGGCTAGAATATAAAAATAAACCACGAATTATTCTCAGAAGCTATCCAAAACCAGCATTTGCAGCTGATATTTCACCTGCTGAACAATTACCTTGAGCAGAAGGTTTTGTTTTCACAATGTAAAACATGATGATGAGGACAATGGCAATAGCCATTATGAAGATGGTAGACATGGCAATTATCAGAGCTGTAGCTAGATGTCCTTGTCCTGAAAGATCTGCTGGAATAAACGAAAATAATATTTTCTTAAAGGAGCAACTCTTATGATCAGAGAGTAGTTAATAGTTTGCAGTCTGCTCTTACACATATTTTGCATACTAGTTTAGTTAATCTGAGTCTTGGTTACTTATTAAGAATTGAAAAACTTAGTGTTTCATCTCAAAAAGCAAACTAATTAACAGTTTTTCAATAATTCTATATTTATGCATTAGCAAGTTAGCAATATTCATTAAAATATTTGGTGGCACGATCCATCAGAGACAATGTGTATGAAATTGCATTATCTGCTAATAACATAAGAGCTATATGTAAGCAAGAGCAGCAGCTTTTCTGACACTGTATTCTGGGAATAAGGATTGAAAAGACAAAAAAAAAGGTAAATATGCAAAGGGAATAAGAACTAAAATGACTGTGTGGCTGCCTCAAAAGCTCTGCAGTTAAAAGGAGAACACAATGCACATGTAGAAGAACTGATGTTTTTCTAACAGATACTTTAATGCAGCATGGCTAGAAGGTGAATTTAAAATAATCTATGTGAAGGTATTCAGAAATGGAACTTGTGAAAGACTAGAATCAAAAACCCACAAAAGGATGCAGAAAACCACAGATAAGCTAAAATGCATGAAAACTTTAATTTTTCTGAAAAACATGACCCTCACAAACATGTTTTCAGACAATACCAATAAGATCAGCATTGCCAGTGCCTCATTAACTGCATCTTTCTTGTTTTGTGTTTTCAGGTTGATATATTTTAAAAACCTAACAATCACGCTGGAGAACTGTTTATGTTAGCTCAATAAGAGACTGACCATATTTGTGCATTGAATTCTTTTCACCCTTCTAAGCTAAGCTTTTGATGAGACAGAGTGCCATTTCTGTATAGCTCAAAAAAATGAGCTAAATTTACTGCTGGCATATTATTGAGTACAGTTCAAATCCATTTTATGTTCAGCTAACTAAAACAGCAGTTTTGATTAACCAAGAAATAAAAATGAATTCTGAATTATTTCTAACAGCAGTTTTAGAAATTCAGAAATAGTGGCAATGAAAACCACAATAGATATTTTCAGTCTGGTTGCACTTTGTTGATGCCCTTTTCAAAACAATCAGCTCCTAAATTAACTTTCTGAGTGCATTCTTACCTTTGTGAGCATGCTGGTAAGGTGAGAAAGTGCTTGTGCCAGAGGTACTTGGGAAAATGGCTGAAATGCCAGAGTTAGCCCCTGCACCTGCAATATAAACAGAAATGCCATAAATTTCCATGGTTACTTTGTCCAGTCAAAGGAATATGTTGGCTCAAGTAAAAAGTACTTTTCCTTCTCTTGGTTGCATTCCCCATTTATTAGCAAAGACTAATCCCAATATCCATTACTGGCATGCTGAAAGTTGCAAATTGAGATTTTTGACTACATTTGACTACGTTTTTGCATAGCGTCTAGAGGGAGTGGAAGAAATCAAAGATCCTGAACAGTTATGAACTTAGAAGACACCCAAGCATCTTCAGACACAGGCAGGGCCAACTGTTATAAATAGATTCCCGTGTTATAGATCTATCCTGGGTAGCAGAAAGTTTTCCAGATTCAGCTGATGATTCAAACCATTTACCACCCCCTCCTTCATTATTTGCAACTGCAGACTCTGAGACTCAGCTCAGAGTCAGCTCATGTAGATTCATCAGACTAGTTCTTCTCACAAGCATCCTTCAATAGCAGCATCCTTGTGAAGCTGTGATGGTATGCAAATCCCACAGGAAAACCAAGTAAAGGTGACAAATAGCAGTGTTGAATGCTCTTCTGTTCCATGGAGATGTACTGTCACGAAAGGGAATATTAAAATTTCCTGTAATGTAACCAGGCAGTATGTTTCTTATGATTCCCACTGTCAGTCCAAATAAATATTCTGGGGAGAAGGAAAATCCACTAAAACAGTAAAATTAAGGTTAAAATACTGTCAACAGACACTGAAAAATATTTTCTGTCTTGGAAGGGGCATGAAATCTCTCCTGCTTTATATGGAAAAAAAATCCAATGATAATTATATTCAGCAGACTTAAAGGCAAAAAACTGTCCCAGTCATCTGGTAAGGTGTGCACAGCACATGGCTTCACAAGTTAATTCGGCAGCTAGAGTAGATGAGAGCTCACTGTGCCATTCTTTTGACCAAGTAAATATGTGAAGAAACCAAATCCACCAGGTAAACTTGACAGGAAATTAAGCGGTCTGGAATGGTCTGAGAAATGTTCCATGGTTAAAAACAAAGCAATATACACATTCTTCAAATTAAGAGAAATGGCTTTTTAAAAAAGAAAAAAAAAGTATTACCTAACATAAAACATGGCTGCATATAGTGAATGAGAAATGTACACTTAAAGTGGCCACAAAATATGAGCTGCAGGTGTCTTCAAAAGAAATTTTCTCTAACAATGATAAAACTTCTTTCAAACATAATTTGTTGGAAGGATATGAATTAATTTATTATAATTGGGATTTTTTTAAACTGAATGTTTTCATAAAGTTTTAAATATACTAATTTATTAATTCAGATGCTTTTCATATTATGCAAATGACAGCCAGATTACATAAGTCTTCCCGCTGGTCCTTTCTCTGTGACAGAATTTCTTCTAAAAAGAATTAGTTAGGAGCTCCAGGAACTATAATGCAGCAGTAGACCATAGGGATCAGTAAATGAAGATGTCATCTGCAGGTAGTGGATATTGAGGACAGGTAATCTGTAAAAGTTTCTGCATTTCTTCACAAAACTGAAGTGAATCGTCCTTTGTCGTGACCGATGTGTTTACTGATCGTGGCTGGACAACAGAGGAAATTTAGTACATAGCCGGTGCTGTAGTCTGATACTTTCCTTCATGTCCACAACTACCAGGCCTATGCCTGTTCTTGCAGCCCCAAGTCCAATTACAGCCAATTGTGATTCTGCACGGTGCTTGCAAGCTGCAACAAGTTAACAATAGCTCCTCTTACTTTGCCTCTCGGTGAACACAGGCAAGCCGTGCTGCTTTGTCTGCCTGCACTTTAGCCAACAAGCTCCAGCTCATCTCCCCCACGAGGGAATTTTATCAAATTCGCCTCTCTTTCCTTCACTTGAAGTATGTAGTCACTGAAGTATTTCTGCCTAATCAATCTTTTAGTTGCTTGATATTGTTAACCTTGTGTTTTCCATCCATCTGTGAAAGGAAGTAGAGCCTTTCAAGATGGGAAGTCACACAGCAGCACACAGAACAGGAGCGGTAAGGAAGAAGGTCATCCATTCTTCATTCAGCATCATCGTCACACTTCACTCAGCTCTGCCCCACATCAGGGCACAGCATGTTGCCCATACCAGGCACACACGTGCACACATACACACAAGCCTCGCCTGTGCACAAGAGTGAGCACCTTCAGCTCCTGAGCCTACGTGCAGAATTTTCTCTGCATGGGAACAGCTTACATGCAGAATTTCCTTTGCATGCACATCATTTGTTCTGTAGTGCCTATCCTGGCAAAATCAAGGTTGGTGCTAGAATGTGAAGGCCTTTTACATATGCCTAGGTGGGAGTTAGTCATTATGCATATTTTAAGCCTATTGTCAAATTTTGGTATATCCATTATGAGCCAAGATTTTTCTTTAGATGTGGCTTAGAAGAAAGTGCCAATTTGTGCACCTGCATTGCAAGAGGAACCAAAAATGCCAGCTTCTGTGGAATTTCAGTTTATATCACTTTTGTGTGAGCAAAAAGAAACAGAACTCATAACAGCTGCTTTTTCCCAGCCCAGCACCACAGCATGACTGCAATGTCAGTTGTTTCTGTGCACATCCAGTTTTGCATCCCAATCGCATTATTAATTCTGGTTCCAATATAGATGACACATAATCTATAAAGACTTACATATAGCTCAGGCAGAGACATCCTGAAGTGCTACAGCGCAACATATGGAAACAACTCTATTTAAAAAAAAAAAAAACACAAAAAAAAAACCCACGACCCATGGCTGTAATGTAGCTGTGCAAAAGAGTGGTTTATATTCCTGGACATCTATAAGTAATACTGTAGGAATGTGATGAAGACATTAGGAAAGAAGTTTATCACTGATGGTTGGTCAACTTTTGCATAATAAATGTTTTTATTCAAAGAATTATGATTTCGTTGTAACTTTCTAGTACTCTAAATACAGTTTCAGTAAAAAACCCCTCCATACTTATTGTTTAAAAGAACAGTTGAATCTGTATTCACATTTGAATGTTTGGGGGTTTAACTCAAAAGATATCTTTAATTTAAATTGCTATGCAGGGGCCTTTTATCCTCATAGGTAACAAATGCTGGGCAATAAAATACTTTGTTGTTGTTGTTTCAATGAACCTTTCTGCTTTATGTAACAGACTATTAGAGTTGTTCTTGTACCTTGAGACAGACATACAATGAGAAGTGAAAACCAAAACTACCAGATTTGTGAGAGGAAGAGGAGGGCACAGGGAAAGGCGGTCTTACCAACATGCCCCCTTGCAAGTGATTGTGAGTGAATAAAATCTGGTGTAGTAGGAGACCATATGTGCTCCTGACATAAGTTGCTGTGGGTATCAGCTTACTGGCCATGCAAAGGACTGCTGCTCATAGTTAGCAACAGCTCTTTTTTTTTTTTTTTTTACTTTATTTAATACCTAATAACATTATAAAAATCCCCAAAGTGTGTACACAACACACTATCAGAGTGATCCTCAAATAAGCATTTAAAAAAATCTGTGTCTGTATATGTATCTGTTTCTTGCCATTGAGCGCAGCTTGCTTCCTCCTGATGCATCCCTCCTCTCACAGCCATGGTCCAGTTATGAATGGCACAGCCAACCTGCGAGTGCCATCATCGAGACTGTTTTATGGACATGAAGTAAGATAAAGCACACGTGCAAATAAATAATTAGCAGCCTTAAATATGGGATGAAAAAGAAATTACACAGAATTGAAATTCGATCAAGATGGAAAGTTTATGTTTGACAAAGTAGTTGAAAACTGGATTTTAACTAAACCTAATCATAACTAAAGACCTAGATATGTAGAAAGCAGAGGTCAGAATTTTCAAAGTAATGTAAATCTGTATTCAGGTACTTACATGAAAGGTTTGTTTTCAAACTTAAGGAAAAAACACTTCAAATGGAATGCCTATGCACTTGAAAAGTCATGGAAGCTAAAGCAGCTGTCAAAGCTAAGCTGCTTTCTAAGGTGCTTACATATGACTTTGGTATTCAAACATAAACCAATTCTGAAAATATTGCAAATCACCGATAACAGAGCATATCCTGGGCAATGACTGCTCTTTATTTTACTGTCTTTTCAGGGTAAATACAGAATACTATAAAATAAGTTCCTCTAATATTTTCTGGAGCCACAGGTATATTCTTCAGTTAGTGTAGGTAGTTAACACACCAGGAAGAGCATGAAGTAAATTAGTTACTGTGATTTAAACTTCTAAAAATGTTGATAGGAAAGTTCCCCCAGACTTTTATTTTCAATCTGGTCAATCTCACTGTGAGCAACCAGGACACATAAAAGTATTTTATGCTGTTGTGCTCTCTGTAATGTCTTTTACTGTTTTATTTCTCTCTCCTTTTATTTTGCCAGAGCAGGGAAGCAGTGACAATTATAGGCCATGTGGTCTTAGTCTGACAATCTGGATTCACCAGGAGCTCTAATCATTGCACAGCACTGGAAGGTCATAGGCACACACTCCATGAACTAAGCCTCTGTCCAGCAATTCCGTATTATCACCTCTTTCTCTGTGCAACATGAAGGGGATAACTGCTCTTTTCTTACTATCATGACTTCACAGCATCAGAAGGAAGAGAACAGACCCACTAGGCACCAAGCTCCCATTTCTCCGTTGTCCCGGTGGCCAGCCCACCTGTATGGGTGGTAGAAAGCTGCAGTTCTACAGGTTTAGCAGCACCTGAGCCCAGTCAGAGCAATGCTGCAGACACCTGCAATGTCTTCCACGGGCAGGTGATGCTCACTGTGGGAGCTGCAGCTCCAGCACCGCTGAAAACATCAAAGTCATTGGAGTAACCACCAGGACCAGATGCTCTCCTGAGCAATACCTCAGCCCAGCTTTCCCAGCAGCTGAAGACACCAAATCTCGTGTTTTCTTCTCTGATTCCCCCACCTTGAAGCTGAGGCTGGCCAATTCTGTCCTAAGGTTGGGTTCCTTCCCTAACACAGACAAACCGTAAGGGAAGGAGAATCAGGCCGTACTATTAATGAGTAATAAAGCATGGCCTTTAACATTTCTCCCATTACACATGTGAAGAAGAAAGGGGTGTTCAGAGATCAAACAACTCAAAAAAAAAGAAGAGAAAGAAAAGTTTGTTAGCTCCAGCTAACAAGCCTATTCATTTGTACGTGTAATTTGAAACAGAAGGAAAAAAGTCCTGATGTTGACCTTATTACAAAAGGAAAAAACTGGCAAGGAAAGGAAATTAGTGATATTACAAAGAATGAAGAGTTAAAATAAAAATCTCTGAAAGAATTATTTTCACTAATACAACTGTCTAGTTCTTTTTGAAGTTCTAATAGTTCAACAATAAAAATGATATTTTCTGTTTCTAGATGTCATTTGCTCTCTGGTAATTAAAAAATAACTTGACCACATATGTTTTCCTTTATTGTTTTTCTTGTTTTCTTCTTCCTTTTTTTTTTTTTTTTAAATTTTCCCAAGTCATCACTGGTAGGTGTGAGACTTAAAAACTTACTCAGGTTTGTAACTGTATCTGTTTTCATATATAAAATCAGCAAAAAAGGTGAAATAAAAAAAATAGAGTATTTTATGCCCATATGCACATGAATATATACAGTAGATTAAAAAAAAAACAACCTTAATCAATTGCTGAAGTTCCTTGGATCAGTAATCTGTAAATGCAAAAGGACTGGCATATTTGATGTAATTGCGTAAATCCAACTTCAAAGTAAATGTTCCTAAACTTTTTGTAGCAGGATTTGATTTTGTTTTCTTTCAGCATTTTTGAACTGAATTGGCAGATATTAAAGTTTGAAGAGAAAGGGGGAGTTAACATAGATAAACTCATTGAGAGTTTCGGCTGCTAAAAGACAAAATCTCTTCCAGCAGCAACTGTGCCTCTCTGCCAGAGAAACTTCATGTATGGCTAAATCTTCTCTCTTTTACATATACTCTTACACTGGCTTAAAAAAAAAAAGAAAAAAACAAACCCAAAAGAAAAACATCCCACATAGTCAGCAGCCTGAAGTGACTCCAGTTCCAGAGGTGCTGACAGAAAATTCAGCACCATTAACTGTGGGAAGCCACATCTTAGAGTGGTTTGGTGTTCATTACCTTCATTTTTTGATTTGCATGGGAAATCTGCCTCCCCTGCCTCTTGCAGTGCTGTTATTTATCACAGAGGTGTCAAATCCCAATTTAGTGTCAGCAGAGGGGACTGATGTCTCATGCTCTGCTTCATGCACAGCTGAAGTGAAATGACATTTTGGCATTGTGCTCCTCTGTGCTCAGCATGGAGGTTCCTACACAGGAGACTCGAGGGAACTGCATGCTGAGAGGCCAGAAATCTTACACAGGTGTTTCACAGTGCACAAGATAGTAAAAACTGTAATCTTTATGGTGATGTTTACCCTTTTCCCAGTAAGAAAAAACTTTCCTGATCCACAACACACATGCCTGTATGTGCCCAGTGCCCAAAAGCTGCTGCTAAAGTCTGTTATTCCTCCCAGGCTGCAGAACTGTTGCTCCTGTCCTTCAGTCCAGTGCCTCAGTTAAACCTCTCACCTCTGAGAAGTGTCTCCCTTTCCTTCCCCTCCTTTCCATGCTATTTTGTGCTGTTTATTTCTCAAAAAAAAAAAAAAGAAAAAAAAAAAGAAAAGGTGACACAGGCCCATCAAGGAATTTCTTTCTCATTCCTCATTCCCAGACATTTTTTCACTAACGTTTCCAGATGCTGGGGCATGGAGTGTTCACCTTGTTTCCTCTGCCATTTCAAGTTTTACTGACTGTATATGAGATGAAAGTTTCACAGCACACTCTTGGAGTTGAAAGACATTTTTTTACCCCTTGATCAAACCCAAATACTTTTTTGCCAGATAAAATGTATTGCCAGACAAATGCTCTGAGCAAGTTTCCATGACGCAGGGGTACGCACTCCCAGACTTGGCCCTCTGTAACACACAGACCCAGCACTTCCCCAGCAAGGACTGTTTTCAGCTAAGGAGAGCACCACTGTTCTCCAACACTAATGAAGGCCTGAAACAGGATTTATCTGCCCTCATTTTTCTGTCTAGAAGTGCAAAGCCAGAGCTTGTCACCCTGAGCTTCCTATTTGTAAGTAATTTGCCGTTCTCATTTCCTTGTGACCTGCTGGGTCACCTTTGTCCAGTGGTGTGCTGTATGTAGCAGTATTTGAAGAATAGGATCTCTGGGGGAGAGGCAACCCTTTAGTTTGGGGTTTAAGTTCCTGAATGCTGTTCAATGCTATTTTGGAGTCTCAAGAAAGGAACAGAAGATTCCTGAGGCCATTTCGAGTTTTCATTCTGGGTCCTCCATCATGACAGCCAGTCAGTAAGCAGAGGTTGTTCTGCACAAAGGAACCATTCCTACCAAAAAGCTGGTATTATCCTTCATATGACAGAAACCACGTGCTTGTGTTAAGGTTATTTGCTCAGAGCGCACGTAACATGAGTTTGGAATTTGCAAACCTCAGAAAATTCCACAGTTGTGCATTACTGACATGCCATCTCTTCCCTGCTCTGACTGGTATAATCTGATGACAGTAAAATGTGTGAAAAAGATCATCTGCTAATACCAGATTTTACACTGCCTGCCACAGCAACAAGTGAGCTTTTCAAGAGGTTCCTGCAGCAAGGCTGATTTCCCATCTGGAGTACAAATTAATGCCTATGAACTGGGAAGTCGCCATTCCAAATGGGGTCTAGAGGTTTAGACATCATAAGCCAAATTACCTGAGCTTAGTGATTTGAGGGATTTGGATTTTAAGATGCTTTCCTGCTTTTTTAACTCTTGTAATCAAATGGTTGGTTTCATGGAGTTGATTAAAATGGAAATCTTTAGTTTTTCTAGGCCTATGTTTTCTTCTACCTTAATACCCAATTTGTCAGTTTATGCACCTGCCTTAATTCCTCCTAAAGATACTATATATATTTATTCTGTGTTTGTCAAGTTAAAAATTGCATGTGGGTAATCAGTTGGGCCATTCATCTTTCCTTACAGAAGCAAATGACATATCGTCATTTCATGAGATATCCTGTAAAAGACAAAGACTTTTTTTTTTAATTGAGTAATAGCCATAAAATCTTCTGTAGTTCCTTGACAAATCATTAAATTACAACATGTCTGATACTATTAAAACCCCATTTCAGAATGGGTTTGAGACAGACCATCAGAGCTGAGGAAGGGAGTAATTTCCAGCTATGGGCAAGCAGCAGGCAGGATTCTGTTCCCACCAGTGGGGGGATGCATCTGCATCCTCTTACCATATACCCTCAACTCCCACTAAGACTCCCTGTGTTGAGTTTGGCTCAGGTACAAATAATTTTCTTAATAGTAGCTAGTACGGGGCTGTGGTTTGGATTTGTGACCAAAAAGGTGTTGATAATTCAGGGATGCGTTCATCATGGCTGAGCGGCGCTTACACAGCACCTTTTCTGCCTCTCACCTCACCCACCAGTGAGGGGGCTGGGTACGCACAAGGAGCCACGACAGCTGATCCCACTGATCAGAGGGATATCCCACACCATATGTGTCATGCTCAGCATATAAAGTTGGGGGAAGAAGGAGGAAAGGTGGCACATTCAAAAAGTGATGGTGTTTGTGTTCCCAACTCACCATTATGTGTGATGTAGCCCAGCTTTCCTTAGGATGGCTGGATACCTGCCTGTCTGTGGGAAGTGGGGAATGAACTCCTTCTACTGCACTGCTGATGTGTGTGGCTTTTGCTTTACCTATTAGACTGTTTTTGCCTCAACTCATGAGTTTTCTCACTGTTACCCTTCCTATTCTCTTCCCTAGCCAGTGGGTGGAGTGAGTGGCTGTGTGAGGCTGGACTGTCAGCTGGGGTTAAAACACGACATTCCTACCCTTGTGTTTTGACTTACCTCTCCACCTTCTTCCCGTATCTCACATCTGGGTCCTCCCTGGCACCCTTACCTCACCTCCTAATACAGATATTATCTCATCAAAATCACTCTCAGTCTGCCCTCACCCACTTACGCTGTCTCAGAACAGGTTGGGTTACTGCAGCCAAGTGGGGTGAGCAGCTGTACAACAGACCTGCCACTCTGCATGCAGAGAGCTCAGGGAGATACCTCTTTCTGGACTGCTACCATTCACCAGGAGCTCTGTGAGGTGGTGATTATGCCCCGGCCCCTCTGAGCTCTTGCACTTTAGGAAAGGTGGTAGCTGTTCATGACCTATCCTCCTTTGAAGTGACTAGCAGATCACCAATGATAAACAGTTCAACAGCATCTGAACAAAATAATTGCTATTTATGTACACAAAAATAAATGCTCAAGGACTTCCCTGTCAACTCCTCCTTTCAAATCAAGCAGGCAAAATATTGCAATTACTTTTCATGACAAAGACTTCTAAAAGAAGAGAACATGGACAGGATTTTGGGTTTAGATGCATTAGGTTTCTTGAGGGAACTGCTCGGTTTTGTCAGGGTTTTTTTATTGTTTGGGTTTCTGGTTTGGTCTTTTTTAAAGCTTTTTCTCCTGATCTTCTCCAGATTCTCTGAGGGGGTGTGGAAGTAATTTGGTCATTCAGACAGAACCTTTTTTTTTTCTTTTTCTCACTTTCTTTACCTCTAAAGGAGAAAGCAGTTTTCTGGGGGGTTGCTTCTGCATTACAGAGGAGGGGCTGTCCCTCCTCCCCAAGGCATGAGGATGGATATGCCATTACACATGCACATGGCATGCAAAGGAACAGGCACCTCTAGGGTGTCACACACACATACGTACATGATCTCTTTCAATTAGCAAACTACAGCTTCTTTGTCAATGAGATCTACAGAATTAACTCTTATCAGTGCTGACCACCACACAGCAATATCAACCCTTGAATCAGTTTGAAGCCAAAGGATATGAAAAGGGGCAATTTACTTTCTACTTGATCTACAAATTGTCCCATATTTTCTTCTCAGGTGAACTGAAACTCAATTAAAAAATACACAGATATGGGATTTCGTGTACCTACTGGTTAATTAAGCCTAATAAATCCTGCATGGGATGTCTTAACAGATGAAAACTGGCACACAAATGAACAATAGCAGGTCTTAAATCAAAGGTTCTGATCTCTCCTCAGATGATCAGCATTCCCTCCCTTTGTTGGCAAGGCTAGTTAGAAGGAGAAATTGCTTTACTGGAGCTGGGCTTATTATTTGAACATAATCATCACCAAAAGACTTCACGTTGAGCTTGCAGATGATTGTAAGCCAAAATGAGATGATTTAAAGTCAAAACCAGATGAAATGCACAGAAATGGCAGAACACTTACATTCCTTGGTGTTAGGAGGCGCCAACAAGCATGAGTAGCAAACCATCCCGTAGATGTTGCGAGGTCTGTTTTCCAGCATGTAGTAACTGCAATGAAGGGCAAGATGAGGCAAAACAGTGTAAATTAATATGCTACAACTGAGCATGGTTCAGCAGCAACCAATTATATGGAGATAAAATCATTAAAAGAAAAAACTTTTATAAGCAATGTGATGCAAAGATTCTTTTTTTTTTTAATTCTCCGAATAGAGACAATTCTTCCTTTCCTCCTAAAAGGTAATTAATCAAACATCGAGACATGACAAGAAGTGGTAACACTGCCTAAAACAAGATTATTCTCCCTGCTGAGTTCAAGCTGCAATTTACAGCATGCCCCGAAATAAGATTTTTCAAAATATGGGAATGCTATTTTTTGAAGCAGTAATCTTTCAAGCAAGACCACCAGATGGATATGGTTGGCTGATTTTAGTCACAAACACCATATGAATAATCTCCATAATGTTAGAACCAAAACTGAGCCAAATCATAATAAAAAATACAGGAGAACACCACCCTTACAAGGCAAAGCAGATTAGGTTTTACAGGTTTGGTTTGGGTTTTTTTACCTCCTTGCTGTATTGTTTATAAGTTAGCCCTTGATAGTGGAATTACAGTGTGAAGGAATTTGAATTTCATGATTTGAACTTCTGGGCTGCTAATAAAGTTAGTGTTGCAATAAGGTAATTGGTTATGCACGAGTTGGATCCACATGCACCTTAATGAGTAAATTGCATCCAAATCATACATATGGTGATGTAACATCACACAGTTGATGTTATGGATATGTCTTTACAAATCACTTGTAAATGACTACAGATCTTAATGAAGAGATGAATAAATTCATCATCCATTCTGTGTAGACAGGTACTCGACATTACAAACACTTTATACAATGGGGAATCTGTTTTCTGCTCGTATGTACCTGTCTATGCATGTGCAGTATAGTTTTGGGGTTGTTTTTTTTTTTTCTGAAAAATGTATGTATTGTTAGGAAATCACTGCTGAAACTGTTTGTCAAAATCAGTTGGTGTACTAAGGAATGATACCGATAAGGGATATAGCAAATGGAGTACACAGAGATGCAAGGGAGATACAGGGACTGGAGGAACCTCAGAGAGCAGGTGAACTGAACATGGTTCCTCATTTCTTACGGGTTTTAAAAGATGTACCCTCACTCCTCCCTTCAAATGTCTCTTGTGCCCCATCTGCCACTCTGCCCTTCTCTCACGAGCAAAACTTCATCCTTCCTCTCTTATGGGGGCCTATGTAATATCAGGTTGTAAAGCAGCTAATAAATAAGCAGGAAAAGATCGCCAAACCACAAAACAAAAGAGTGGAAGGCCAAAGTTACATATAAATATATGAAGAAAAATACAGGACAGTTAGGATCCACAGTCTAATAGCTGTGGTGGTTTAGGAAAGGCAAACAATCCTTCTGACAGTTAATTAAATCAAGCTGGTGGAATAATTCTTGGTTTTCGCCACAATGCCGGATGGTGTAGCACGTATAAAGAAAACCAAAGAGGATGCTCATGGCAGGCAACTGTTGACCCATTTGAGTAGGAAACTCTGCAGCTGCAAACATTAGTGATTCAACCCCAAGAAGTACTGGCAGCAGACTTGTGTTTCTGGTTACTTTTCAATGCACCAGATATTAAAGGCAAGGTCGGAAATATCTGATCACTTTATGTCACTAACTATGGAGAAGAAGTGGCCCAGTAATGAAATAATGAATTTTCACAGTATTACTCTTCCACTATGAGACTCATTCTTTCTTTCCTTGGCACCTGCCAGGCTCAGGTTTGAAAGTGTTACAGGCAAAATCTTAGAGTAAAAGCTAGACTGAAAAACGGACTTGTTTTCCTGCTTAACACCATGGTGGTTTATCTTGGGCTAACCTTGGTGGTGCCGTGTCACACTCAGGGACTTGGACCCAGGTTTAGGTCTGCTGTCCTGCAGGGACCAGGGCACCTGGGACTAGGGCAGGAGGTGGAGGGAGGCAGGGCAGTACCATTCTCTGCAGGTGACAGTCTGCAGAGAGACAGCAAGAAGTTGGTGAGCACATGGGTAGAGGCATCTGCTGCCTTATTCAGAATGGGGGAGTGGGGAGGGGGGTCTTAATTTCATTAGAAATTCACTGGCTAAACCTTTTCATCCAGAAAACAAATGAGAGTTCACTGCTTCTCTTAAAACGTCTCAGAAAAGAGAACTGAATGTGGATTTGCTGGAACTATGGAACACATGAAAAGGGAAGCCTTAGTAGCAGAGGCATCTCTGACTATGTTTAAAAAGAAAATTATCCCATTGCAATTCTACATTGTGAGGAGACTGGGGACTTAATTCAAGATGAAAATAGGTGCTGGGGCAGCATAAGGGATAGGTATCTTATGTACTTGGCCTGTTCTTACTCCTCCATGGGTTTCAACTAGTGGTCACTACTGAAAGAAGACAGACAACCAGGCTAAAGGGACTCTTGCTCTGACCTGCTGTGGCTGCTTGTAGTTAGCTGTGATCTCAGTTACACTCCAGGAACACCTAATGGATCATCCCATTGAGGGAAATAGTCTGACTCTCACCTAATTTCCACATTCTTGACCTGTCCTATTTGGCATGATGGAAGAGCTTCTGGGCAGGAACAGAGAACAAAGCCTGCAGTGTCCCAGGAGGTTCAGTCTAGGTACCTCTAGAGTTCACTGGCAATTGGACTTTGGTTTTGAGGATCACAGCTTCAGAGCTAAGCCTTTAAAATCTTTCCTGGCCAGAGTCTTGCATCCTTCTTGTAAGTGTGACAGTGCTATTTTTATTTTATATTGGAGGGAAGACAGAGAAGCAGTGGATGACTCCTTCTATCGTACCAAAGGTCTCTTTCTTCCCTAAAATTGATCATAAGAGTGAAAAAAAACCCCACAAAACAAAACAAAAGGAAAACATATAATTATCCAGAACTTATTTTAAGATGAAGTATAAAGGACGACACTTGTAGCCACTGGAAAAGGCTGCCAGTTCAGTGGTATTTTGTCTGAAAACTCTTGCTCAGAATGTGCCATTTGTTCATCTTTTCCTTGGGCTGCTTTACTGAGCTGGTGAAATACAGCAAAGGGATGAGATGTCCCTAAATGCAGATGTGGGCTGTTACTTTGGGAAGATCAGCAGCACATAATGGAAGCAGTCCTCCGAAATTGGAAACCTTTTTTTCCCCCCTCATATTGACTCAGGGGCTCTTTTAGGTTTACCGCCCAGGCAAGTGAGCCCTCTGCCAGCTGCCACTCACCCTGGTGCCTGGCTGTCCCTGTGACACCGGGGGCTATAAGGAGACCAGCCTGAGCTACTCACCAGCTCTCTGCTCTGACACAGGGGGTCTGCATTTCCCCCACCATCACACTGGGGCAAACTCTGAGGACTCTAAGTAGCATGAGGAGTCAGGGCAGCTTCAGAGCTGTTTTCAGCCCATGTTTAGTTTACCTTGAGAGTTCCATCTATTCAAGCTTGGACTGAGGGTGTTTCTTCCTAACTGCCGGCTTTACCAAACAATCCCAGGACCTGAGAGTTGCACAGGAGCGGCACACAGCCAAATTCCGGCAGGCCAGTTTCTGCTACAGGCTACACCTGTGCAAACACGATGTTTTGAGATTTCTCCCCAAGCACCAGCTGTGCAAGCTGATTATTTTCAGCCAGCACCCTACTCCCACCTGGGTGACCTCATTAGTCCTGACAAAAATTGCAAAATAGCAACTGTGGCCACTATTTAAGTTTCTTGCTCTTTATGATGTATGAGGGGAAGTCAAGAGGGAGCTCTTTTCAAATCACATCATCAGTCTGTTCGGCTGGCAGCTAGACAAGTCCTTCATTTTATTTGTAAACTGTGAAAATTTCACACAGACCCACTGATACAATAAACCTCGAAGCCTGCAGGGCCTCTTTAACAGGGTTCTCTGTGCTATAAGGAGTGTAGGTTATCCAGTATCTGCAAACTGCACAAAAGCCAAATGTCAGTAGGAATTACTCCCTAAACCAAAGTGGCACAATGGCAGAAACTGCAGAGGTATGTAAGGTGAGGTTGTGTTTTAGAGTTTACTCACCCTACAAAAAAGAAATGTTGAGAGTGCATATGTATGCTTCGGTTTGCAGACTTTCAAATATAATACAGACAAGAATATACTGCTAACATATCCAATGTATCTTTGTCACCATTACTATCAGAATTATACCAAGCATAAGAGACCATTACAAAGATGCACTTAGCAAACACTATCTATTTTAAGCCCCTTCAGCCAGCTCTGAAACTTGTTTTGAATCTGAACAACAGAACACACACACACCACATTAGCAGTTCCTTAGGCCCTTTTCTGTTGGCTAGAAAGGACCCTGAGAGACTAAAATGCCTTGGTAAATCTCACCTAACAGCTATGTTAGCAAATGCTGTCAACTGCTGACAAATGTGCCAGCTGGTCACATCTGGAGAAGAGATATTTTATGCTCCCAAACACACCATAGTGCCTGCATAGACCCTACAGGGTATCCAAGGCATTTTCATGCAGCTCATTTGTGGGATGCAGGATGTAGGACTTAGAAGGTGGCCCTCTGAAGCTGCAGATGAAGTCTGAGCTGGATTTCTTAGAGCATTTAAAATGGCACTGCACACCTGTGCTTGTTCCATTTCCACTTCTAGTAAGAGAAAAAGTTTTCTAGTTGTTCCAAACAGCTATTTCTTCAGTGAGGTTTCAGTAAGATTCATGACATCTTTAGAGTCCCTTCCAATCCTAACCATTCTATGATTCTATGATTTATTAAACTCACCAATGCTTTTGAAACATTTAAATGTATTGTTTTAGCAGAGACAAAAAAGCATAATTCAGCATAATTTCCCCTACAGTCAGCTAGGACATGAAGAAAGGCTGTCAGAGACTTTGACATTAAGAAAGTATTTTCCAGTGCCTTGCGTATAGCAAAGGTCTGTGGATAAGTCCTTACCCTGGGAGACAAGGACCACACTCTGCATCATTCTCCTGATCACCAGGTGTCATGACTGTGGCTCGAAAAAAACCCTCACAGTCTTTGTGCCGTCTGCATATCTGGTAACCTCCTCTGGAAAACTTCTCTGAAGGGCAGGGGATGCAGCCGTAGTCCTCGTCTTTGGTGCCATATCCACATGTCTGCAACAACACAAAGTCACTGAAAAGCATTCTTGTGCTGCACACCAACTTCTAGCAAACGAGAATGTTCACAGCCTGGTTCATTGGCTTTGCAGAGCAAAGGAAGAGAAGTCGATTGTTTGGCCCATTGGTGTCTGTCCTAAAAAGGCCATGCAGGGATATAAGGATGCAGCATGCTGTGTGCTGGAGAGGGAGAACTGGAGCATCATACTCCTTGTAAGTGGCCCCCCATAGCTACTTCTATCATAGCCCAGCAAATCATGGAAGTGACTTTCAGCTGCTGCTTAGATAAAAGCCAACTGAAAATGGAAGAGTGGAGGAGACTACTACAGGAGAAACACAGCTGCAGCAGGGCTATCAGCAGCTTCCATGCTAGGAGAGCCCAGAGGGAACATCACAAAAGGCAATGTTTGGATGAGATTTTGTAACCTCTGAACTCACATGTCTCAGCTGAACCTTATGTTTAGATTACATAAAAC
>JAYRBT010000001.1:90321808-90336462 GCA_036023395.1 Myiotriccus ornatus
GGCAATGTTTGGATGAGATTTTGTAACCTCTGAACTCACATGTCTCAGCTGAACCTTATGTTTAGATTACATAAAACTAAGACCAACTGGTTATTATTCAAACGTCCTTGTTCAGGACTACCAACTGTGTGAAATGTTTGCAATAGGATGTTTATCCCATTAAAACCAAACAGGATTTCAGTAATTTATTTTTTTTAATAAGCAACAATTATCTGTTGTAAATCAAATGGTTACTTAGGAACCATAATTTAAAATGCTGCAGAAACATCCAAGCTCCTCTAGTGCCAAAATATCTTAGCAGGAGAGCAAGACTAAATTGCTGGTGTGGGGGGCCAGCAAGCATGCCAGACTAACCGATTTATCACACCATGCCGGAACAGCAGCATCAGATTTTAAACAACTATTGAGAAGAGAACAGACTGGCAGAGACTGTGTGTGGAACTTTTACCTTTGAACTTTTACAGTATCACTTTTAAGAGGCTGCTCCTGGGATGTGGATTAGTGGCATGCATGCAAGATGCCTTTCTCCCACGGCATATTTGCAAGTGTGAGCGCTCCTGCTTAGGCACCCCTGTCCTTCCTCATTTTCTTTCCTATCCATATATTACCACCACGTAGCAAAGCGTTTGTTATTCACATTTGGTGCTCGATATGTGTCCCCCACCAGCAGAGGAAGCTGCAATTACCATGTAAGGTTCTTCACCCGGCTCGCACTTGGGGCAGTCATGGCACATGCCGGTGGTCTGGTTGTAGTATTCATTCTCGCCGCAGTTGGAGTATTCAGCACTGGCAGAGTACACCAGGGAGACCTGTCACCAGAGAGCATCCCAGAGCACTGTCACTTCCACTGCTTTCCTTCTCCATGCCTCACCCCCTCCCCTTGACCAGCTGCTCAGCAGACAGCAGGGCCAGCACTGCAGTGTGAAACGCCTAAAGCTCAGAAGTGGTTACACTATGTGGAATGGAAGCAGATGCATTTTGCAGCAACCTGGTCCTTCTGAGAGTTTCTCAGAGCACTGATGTTTATGCTTGTTGGCACAGCCACTCATTAAAATACTGAAAGCTGTGGTTCCTGACCTATTAACTCTCGTGCTCTCCTGCAGAAGGAAATGCCTGAGTGTGCACCCTCACACTCCCCAGCTCTAATGAGCCTTCATAGAAGTGACTGCAATGGACAACTATATCAACCTAAGATAATGCACTGCCTTGGGCCTCAACCATGACAGGGCTGTGCTTCATGTGACACACAGGCTAATCAGTGCTTCCATCGCCCTCTGTCTCTGCCCCACCCTGGGTCCTCCTCTTTCCCCCTCCTCCCTAGTAGCCACAGTTCAAGCAGCATATGCCCAGGTGTTTTATTAAATGAAAACTGATCACTCCATTGGGCTTCAGTCCCTAGGTCATCTGTGGTTCTGCCATGACGATTCACAGATGGTTGTGAAGAACCCAAGCAGAACCCTGTTATATTTGCACACTAGAGAGACATGTACATACATAAATACCTACCACCAGGAAAGGGAACACGTGAGTCCATTTACGTTCACCCAGGTGAGCCATGCTCTCTTGATGTTTTACCTGAAAAGACAGAATTGGTGATTGTTTATGAACATGAGTAAATATTTGTGTGTTGCCAAAACAAGAACAGAAGGGCTCATAAGCAGAACAAAGGTTACATGGGAGTGATGCCCAGAGATCTAAACAAAGAGAGGGGGAGATGTGCACGTGCACATGCACACACATGCTACACACCCTTACTGCACATCTCTTTCGTCTCTTTGAGAACACCAATGGCATGAGGGAATTCGGTCTTGCCATACTGACAAAAACCTGTGAAAGATGAGTAGCAAAGTCTTGAGTTCTGACAGTTCCTGGCTTGCTGAGAAATCCTCCCAGAGGAACTGAGAACTACATCTTGACCGCTATATGAAAGAGGACTGGGGATCAGTAGCCTGTCTTGTGTCCACACCACTTAGTGTTTGACCACACTAGATCAGGTTTGTCTAGGAAAGATCTGGCTGGAGCAGCCAAAGCAGAGCCAGGGAGTGAATCAATGGCAAGCAGTGTGGGCAGTCAGCACACCAGAGCTGCACTTTCTTGACGGCTCCCGTGGATCCACTGAGAAAGCCCAGAACTGCCCTCTGTGGGAAACATCAGCTGCTTTTCATTCTTGATAAGCAAACTGCAGATTTAACAAGTTAAGCACAAAGAAGGAGCCAAACTTTATATTTGAATTGGTATTAAAATGGTTGGGGAAAAGAAAGGCTGCAATCAATGTTACAAACACACGTTAATTTATTTAGTTTCTTAAAATGAGTAGTTTTGAATAAGAGCTAATATTACATATTCATGGACTGGATTTCTTTATAAGGTGAAAAAAGAGACTGGAAAAGGAGGCACACATTGTTTTGTTAGCATGATACAACATATTTAATGATATTGTTACAGCATATAATATGCCCTAGGGATTTTAGAGCTTCAAATTGCTAATGTTTGAGATACAGTTGCAACACTTTGGTCGTAGCAGATGTAAACTACTCTCTCAATTTTCCAGGTCTCAGACACTGGGAGACTTTTAGTCTCCCACAGGAGTACAATTACTGCTTTGTGCCACATTGGAGTATACAACCTACATGAGAGCAGTGCTCTACTATTTGAGATAGCTGCTAACATTTACATTTTTAAACACTAAGTAGATTAAGCAAAGATTGTATCACTCCAGCATCAAGCTATGAACTTGCTTTATACGTTCCTTCCAGCAATTGGGCTAGCTGAGACAGGTAACTGGGTGGGTGGGTGGACAACCTGAATTATGAGTATATTCATTTCTGCAGGAAATTGCACTTTGAAACCTAGAAACAAAAGAGAATCAGAGATAAATTGTCCTAAATCTGGAGCTAAGAGATGGAAAATAGTCATGCAATTGTACAAAGTGTCAAACATGTAAGTTGGATGAAGGCTTTGTCTATGGCAGTGCAGTTGCTTGGAAAGGTTCCACGGGTACAGTCTTAATGCATATGTCTGTTAAACTGTACCCTAATTATAAAAGAGTTTGTTAGACCTTAGATATGAATATTATATATATTATATATTAATATTATATATTATAAGGCTGTGTCACCACTGGTACTGAAAAATTATCATATTTATTATAAATCCAGTTTGAGGCTGCTCAGAACCAAAAATTTCAACAGTAAATCTTGAATCTGTAACCTTACAGTAATAATATGTTTTACAGCAAAAACATGCTCCAGTTGTTTTTAAGCCACCCAGATGTTTGCTGTTTGAGGTACTTGAGTACAATCATAGCCAGATTTGAAAAATGGAACTGAAGAAGTGTAGCCCACTAACGTATAATACAGTATTCTCCATGTGGCATTTATTTACATAAAATGTTGAAAATGTTAAGTTATAGATAGATAAATATTTTTCTGTCTCTTAATATAAATATGCATGTGGGGTATGTTTTGCATGTAAACATACATTTTTTTTCTTTGCATTCCATCATTATATGCAGCAATATGTCAAGCATATGGGAAATACTTTTTTTAACTGGAAAAAGCCATTTCAAAGTGCTAAACATGGCCAAATTAGAACTACAGGGGAGACATTTTCCCCAAATTGGAATATTAAAACAGTTACATTAAGTATTCGTTTTCCTATTCAAATACACTGCCATAAATTGGCTGTGCTATTTTCTATTGGGTTTGTTTGTTGGTTGGGGTTTTGTTTGTTTTTGTTTGGGTTTGGTTTTTTTTATTATTTTTTTCGTCCTTTGGAGTTAAAACTCAAAAAGCTTACTTCCATTTTATAACACAGGAGTGACGGGAGGTAGATGGGCCATAGGGAGTTACTCAGCTTGGTGATACCTGAAGGTATCTGCCAGGCTGCTTTTGTGGGCTTGATTTCAGTTTTCAGGCATGTTAAGTTATATCTGCACCATGCTATCTATCACTCATTAATCCCATCCACACAACAATGGATCTTCTAGTGCCAAGATCCCTTTCTTGTCTAGCTGACATCTGTGAAGACATGGACAACCAGACAGCTTCTGACAAAAAGCAGGAAGAAGAGTGACCAGTAATTATAGCCCCTAACCATTACAAGAAATCAGTTCTTAATGAATTTTTCCACTTTGGCTGAAGCAAATGATGTCTCCTGTGCGATGGCATGAAGCAGGGAGCGGGAAGGAGCTGGATGTGTATTTTTTGCTGGGACTATGCTATCACTTCTAAGGAATTTGGGATCTCTGACAGCCTGTCTGCCGAGCCCTCCACAGATTCTGATTTGTGTTTTTGTTTGGGACGTGTGGGTGTCTCCGGAGAGGAGGTGTAAAACACAGACCTGTGTCTTTGTGGATCAGGTGTGCAACACACAGCAAGCCTCATCATGACTAGCGGGGGTTGCTAATTACAGCTATATTTGTCTTTTGGGCATATTCGTTAATAGCTGGCAAGAATATACACATAAGCTGACAGGAAAGGGAAGACTATTTTCCCAGTGGCAACCACAGAAAGAAATGCTAGAGACTCCTTGTCTCAGCTACTCTCCCAGAGAATGCAAGGTGGAAATTTGGGGAACAGGAAAAGAGATGACTGGGAACCTATTGCTCAAATATTTCTCGTCTCAGACAAAAAGTGGTTCCACACAGTCCTTGTGGTTTCTTACCAAGAACTGGCAGATATAAACAAATAAATAAATAAATCAACAGGCAGAAAATGCCTAGTTCATGCTGTCTAAAGGAGGAAAAGCAACATTCATTGCAGTTAACCTTTAAATTTCACAATTTACTTAGTTTATAAGGCAGCACTCCCATGATATTTACAGTATCCATCAGTATAGCCGGACTAAATACATGAAATGTGCAAACAATGAGGTTACTACAGCTGGTGGTCTAAGCTAAAGCTCACAGCTTTTGATGGATGACCTTAGACATTTTTTAATTCCCTGGCTTCAGTAAGTAATACAGTGCAAAAATAATTTGCTGTCATAGACTTTTTTGTTCTTTAAAATACAGTTGAAAAGAGGAGGAAAACAAGTAAATGGATTGAAGTATAGAAGTATATTTCTTAATGCTCTAGAGAGGTGGGGGCTTTTTGGTGTCTCTGTACTTCTTTAGTTTCATCACTGACATAGATATACTTCAAGGACACAAAACTTAATCTTGTGAGAGGGAAAGGCACAAACACCGTCTCAAACAACTTTGCCATTTCTGATATTTCTGTATGAATTTCTTTTCTAGGGTTTCCTAAGCCGTTTGGTTATCAGGCCTGTGGCTATGAATGTAATACATTCCCAGCTAAGTAGCTGGGAAATCTGAATCGATCATAAATCCACATCCAAGATCTCTACTAAAAACAGCAGAATGCGAGACAAATGCTTTCATATAAATAAAGGTAGGCAGGTTGTATGTACTTCACAAGGACCACCAGCAAACCTAGCACTTGCCCTGAATTTCCAGGTTTTACGGGAGGAACCTCGCAAACCACCTTTTCCACAAATTGCCACAGTTTTTTGCATGAGCTCAGTAGATAATCTCTGTATGCTCCCGATGCTGCTAAATCCTTCTTAATTGAGATAAGCGTATAATCCTCACTCCAGGGCCTCACAGGCTTCAGAGTTCAGCAGCAGAGCTCAGTCGAGCTCCAGACTTGTGAAAAAAGAGGCAGTTTGAGTTTTGCTTTCAGGAGGGAAGAGGGTTCTCCGAGCCCATCACTGAATGACAATGATGGCACTGCAAGCTTGGGGACAGAATAAACTTAGAAAAGTACAACTAAGCGAAAACACAGAAATTACGGAAAAAAACTATGTCATAACCTTGATTATAGTTTGCATTTTTATTAAAAAATACTGGATGGAACATTACTACACTTGTAGGACAACACCAACTACACTGTTTCCCACTGTTTCTTTATCACTTTTATCAATTACCTTAGTGAGATGTAAAAAGTGCTAAAATGATACAACTCCATCTTTCCTTTTCACCTGAAACATCAAAAGAAAGTGAAAACAGCTCAAGCTACACATAATACTTCAATTGCCCCTGTGATCTGGCAACTCTCTCAGAAAAATAATTGATTGATTGAGCACCGAAACACGACTTTTTCCAGTGGGAACTGCATTAACAAGAGGAGACATTAAAGATTTTTTAATTTATTCATGGGGGCAATATGTGCTGAGGACCGGGGGACAGTCAAGCCCCTTGTAGTCGCGCTTATTTGGAAACTATGTCTGCAAGTCTGTATTTGAACCTGCTTTCTCACCTTACATAAAGACGTGTTGGCTCTCATGTAGGTGGGCCATCAGCTTTCTGAAAATGCCTTGAGGGGGGGAGTTAGGGGAAGACTACCATGCAGGAACAAAGCAAAAGCAGCAAAGAAGGGAAGGCTGTTTCCAACACACTTTGCATGGCTGGCATACATTTCTGTGAAAACGTGGCACTAACAAGGCACAGGGCCCAAATTATTCCTTCTGGTTTGCTTGCTTAAATACGCATTTTCAGAGGGCTCAGGCTTTTCTTTTAAGAAGCACTGGCAATGGTGGGGGTGGGAGCAGTGTGCTGGAGACATGTTAGGGCTGTGCCCCATTCTCCCCCAGGCAGAGCTCCTTCTCCGCTGCCCAGGTGAGCTTGCCCTGCTGCCAGCTCACAGCTGCCAGAGGGGATCTGAGTTTTCCATGGAAACAGTGGGAAGATGGATCTTACATCGCCATGAAAAATTGCAAATGAGCACACTTTAGACTCCCCAGCCTAATAATTCTAGGGAAATAATTAGTGAGCAGCAATACAGTCATTCACTGTATACCAGGCTGCCCCAGTACCTATCAGCTCAGTGCTTTCTCCATCACCACTTCCTAACAAATTTCCCCATCTACCCCTGCCTGAGGGAGAGGAAACTTGTGTATGGCATTTTGCTTCCAGAGGCAAGGAAAAATTGCTGATATGAAAACAACTCAATTTAGATTCAGAAGCTCTCCTGAGACAGGTATTGCTTTCCATTCAGAGCAGAAAATTAAAAGCTTATTAGGAAAATACGAACCACCAAAGCAATTATGGTGCTTTTCAAACATGTTTTCCTTTCTACCATGTGTTTTAGATGACAGATAACATAGTAAGAACAGCCTGAGTCTTGTCTTCCATTATTAAGACCAATATTGATTTGAGCTCACACTTTGCTTCTGTTTCTCAGGGTCTGTTCCTGGGAGCTGCTGAGTACCTTCAAAGCTCACAGTATTTGGGAAGAAGAGGAATTTTAGCATGGTGCAGAGACTGTCATCCTTTAAAAACATAATGGTTGATGGATAGGAAAGAGGTGGAGTAATTTAGAAATACTGTACAGGAAGGAACTGAGGTGAATTCCTGCAGCGACCATTGACAGAATTTATTGAAATTGTAAATAGAATAGAAATCCCATGGTGACCATTCAACAAATAATGTCTGCTCTTAGCTCTGCAGCACATTTGCATTTCTCAGCTAAAAGCCAGAATATCGTTAGAGAGGTCAACACACAGTCCTGTTTTTTCCATGGTTTACATGAAAACATCTGAATCACTGCATCTTACAGGCACAGTGAATAGCAGATGGGTTGCAGTGTGAGGGAACTGCAGCACAGCATGCTGGTACCTCTGAAGGTACCCCTGGGCAGGTCCCTGCATAGGGCAGGATTCATAGGGAGGATCCTGGCCATGAACTCTCTTTGCTTTTACAAGTGCAAAACAACAGTGCAGCAGTTTCAGTGTTTGGCAAATGTAATGGGGCCAGTATTAGGTGGTGGCCATGTATACTTCGGTATTTGATGTTAGAGTCCCAGAAAAGCCTCTTGTTTGTCAACAGGCCTCTGTCTTATAGACAAAGGGATACGTACGCTGCCAACAAACATTAGGTTTTTTATTATTCTACTTTTTACATAACTGTGTTTGAAGGGAATTTATTATTTTTGTAAACTAAAGGCTGGCTGCATTTAAATTCAAAACTACATCCCAAGCTGCCCAGGCCACCATTGTTGGGAAGAGCAGGGAGAGGGATCACAGGGAGGGGAAGCTCTCCACTGGGAACAGGGGCCACACAGCGAGCAGGCGCCGTGCTGGGGTGCCCAAGGGGAGAGGTGGCTGGGGGGCATGGCACAGGGAGCCTGCAGCACCAGCCAAGGCTTGTGGGCCCCCGTGCCCCAGTCAGGATGTTGAGGGGTGGTCCACTGAGCAGACCCCCATGTGACCCATCTCGTGGGCATGGGTACCTCTGGGGCAACAGCAAGAATATGGGATGTAGCGGACAAAAAATAGCTCCCAGTGCCAATGCCAGGCAGAGGAACATGCCTGAGTAACCAAATCCCCTGTATCTGTGGGTAGTTGCAAGCTATGACCTGCTAAGGCTGCTATTTATGCCAACCATCACACATACAGGTGCGAGAAGGAAGACCCATCACCTTGGCTGAGAACAGCTAAAGTTACAGCCCATCATATGGCCATGCCTGTAGGAATTGCATGTTTACAGGCATGTGTGTGTACACAAACACATCTATTTGTACCCACATGCCCTCGGGGAGGCTGTCTCTCCCTCACATCTCTCTGTTCAGCCTGGATGTCCCAATCTCAGATAATGTCCTAGAGGAGTGGAATCTCCATGCTTAACTTGCTGTGTAGGGCAGCAATTACAAAGCACAGTGCCTCCGCTCCCACAGAAGGAGGAAGAAATGGCTTTCTCTGTTGGAATACTTTCTCTTTCAAGTCAATAATAATAAAATCTTTTCATAATTTCTCTGAGGCCCTCATTTCTTTTTAATGAAGGTGTTTACATTCCTAATTAAGGAACACATTAAGCCTAGTGGTACCTTATCTGATAAACCCATTAGTAGGCTATGTCAAGCTGAGCCTTTCAAGGTAGCAGGCAAGATAGTTTTAAAAACTGGTTATCCTCTGGGCTGGAAATATGCAAGCCAAGAGCTTGAAATTAACTTGGGTTAATTACAAAATACCAGAAATGTAATAATGTATTTAAAAATACAATACAGGTGTTAATGAGGTTTTTTTTCCTGTTTTCTCCCCCATCCTCCTTTTTTCTCTCTGCAGGAGCTTACAGCCTGTTACTTTGCTTCCAGGTAACAACCCCCCATCCTCCACTTTTTTTCTCTCATGTGGAGGGATTTATTAGCATAGCAAGACTGATTCAAGAGTTCTTGCTTCTGCCTTGCAGTTAGACTGGATTTTACTGCTTCTTTCTGGGCCTGAAGGAATTAGGCTTGAGATGTTTATTTTTTTCTAGGTCTATCAGCTGTTCTAATAAAAGACATCACTTGACTCTCCATGCCTGTTCTCCCACCACCACCCTCATGAGCATCATGAAAACTTGGAGACACCACCACCAGCAAAGCCATGCAAGGTATACGCTTGTGTGAGTAACCATTTAACCTCCTTCCTACAAAGTTACAGCCTTGTGACTGCACCCTGTCCGTTTCAGCAAGGCTATTGCCTTCCAAAATGTCATTATCAGCCAGTTCTGATTGCAACTTGCAGCCCAGTACACTTAAATAAGACTGGTTTTGAGAGACCAAGCAGGAGCCTTCAGTTGAGGCCTGCAAAGCCTAGCCCATATGTTCTCTTAAAATATACTGTATTTCACATCAGCTTTATATTTCTTCCTCTCCCATTAATTCGTAATTTAACTGATTCAGATGCCTTTTATGGTGCTACAACCCAACTAAGCTACTGAGCAGAAGAGATATTTTTATCCCCCATATGCACATCTATTGCCTCATCCCATTCCAGTGACACAGGCACAAGAAAACATGGAGATGTGCTTTCAGAAGCAGTACCTTGTCCTGACACAGAGGTTATGTGACGGACTTGTGGCTGAGTACTGTGGGAAAAATGAAGAGGATAACACCTGAGAATAATTCATGCAATGGTCTTGATTTCTACCATCTAGATGTTTAGCTGCATGTTTTAAAATCTGCAGTCATCTAAATCTGCTTTTTGATAAAAGAGTCTTTGGACATGACAAGAACCTGACTGTAACTGTGAACCTAACCTCAGGTTTTGTATCATTCTGTGTTGCTGTAGGGAAAACTAAATGATGATAGGAAAGGGACCTCTGTGAAGTAATGACAGTCCTAAGAAGTCTGGAAGACAAGGAGCCAGTTATCTCCAGAAATATTCCATATGATCAAATGAACATAGTCTTTTCTGTTACAAACCAGAAAGTGACACATTTTCCTACTGGACAATGAGGGATGTTGTAGTGAACAAATGCAGCTCCTTCCAGCTGCTTTAGTGGTTATGTGTATCACCTTGTCAGCCTCAAGACATTTTAGACTTAGCTATCCTTTAAAAATTAGAACTTCCTATAGCTCCTCTTAGAATCTCTGAAATGTGAAGCATCACGCATAAGCAGGTGAAGACCTTCTGCTTCTTCTGACTGCAGCACTTGCTGAGAAAAGAGATATTCTGGGACAGCACTATCTTGCACTGAAAAATTAAAATCGGATATGAATCATCCTCCCCATTAAACATATTTGAAAACATTTAACACTGCCCCACCAATGGTAAATTTAATGTTTTGATTTAACATACGTCCTGTGAGTGTTTTCTTTCTGCACCTTACAAGTGAAGGTTAGGAAAAACTCGATCTCCTGAACCAGAGCCCGACTCCACTGGGGGGCAGTGCATTAGCACATATATTACTGCACTTACCTTCTGAGAAAGCAAGTTTTCCCAGAGAAATGTTTAGCTACTGTAAGAGCTTCTGCTTAATGGAACAAATATGCACTAATATCTCTTCTCTATGTGCTGTTAGATTACTGACTTGCTAGCTAAACAACCAGTGCTAACCTGAAGGTGAAACCAAGTCTGAGTACAGAGGTAGTTTAAAGATAAACTATTTATTGGCACCAGGATCAACAGATTCTAAATTAGCTACAAAGCTGCAGGGAATAATGACATGTGAAATCAGTTTTGTTGGTTTTTTTGTTGTTGTTGTTTTCTGTGTTTTTTCTTTTAATTTCTTTTTTTTTATTATTTTTTTTTCCCCCACTTTTTCTTTCTAACTCTTAGTCCCTCAGGAGATTTGGGATGGTTTGATGTTCATCTGGAGGCTTGTCAAAATTCTATAGAAACTTAATAGCCTGCCAACATGGGTGGTTGCTGCTTGGAGGCATTTCGACATGGCAAAGGTCCTGTCTGCACACTGCAAACCTGTATCCGTCAAAGGCTGCTTGGAATGGCATGAAAACAGGAGCTGTGTGGTGTCAGAACACGGCGTGCAAGATTGAAGGGGTAATGTATGCACATCCCAGCTCTCCCGGGGCGGCCAAGCTGTGGGAGGAATCCATCTGGCTCCTTAATTATTCTGAGCACTGCCTAGGAGTTAAACCCCACAAGGTGCTGCCACACCTATATACCAGGGTTTGGGTGGGACGGGGCTCCCTGCTCTCTGGTTAGAAGAGAAATGAAGACTGGAGGGCAGCTGGGGAGGAGTGATCAAGCTGGGCAGAAGCAGAAACCAGAGCAAAAGTCTTGGCATGGAGAGCTGGTGTCCAGACTAGGAGGCTGGGCTGGAGAAAGAGCACGGAGGGTGGGGACAGGAATGGGGAACATGACATAACTGGAAGGCAGAAGAGCCAAGTACAGGCTGTGGTTGCCCTTTGGCGGGGTCCTGCCTGCTAGCGGCTCCACAGCCAACTGAGTCCCCTGGTGGGGTCTGGGTTACATGACTACAGAAAATGGAATGGGGCCTCCAGGCCTGGAGGCAATAACAGTGCATAGTGCCTCCAGGTTGGAAGCAATCACAACATGATGGAATGGCACAGGTTGCTGAGGCTTCAGGAAGCAGAACTGGAGCCATCCTGTGCCAAGCAGTGGGATGGGGAAGATGATGATCCTTAAACCACTTTTATGATGAGGCTCAAGCTCCTACTTGCAGGCATGAGAGAAGACTGCTTGAAGGAAAGCAGGGATGTCTGCCTCATGGCAGCACAGAGAGACCTGCTCACACTTCCCCCAGCAGAGCTCTGCTGCGCTTTGCCAAGCGCCTGGGGATGGTGACACTTCTTAGAGTGAAGAATTAGTTGGTAGGACAAAACTTAGTTATACACGACCCTGAAGGGAGACGTGGGTATTCTGGCCTGAACCCAGGAGCTGGAAAACTGAGGGATACATAGACACAGAGCAGCTACTGTAGGTAAAACACACGAATTACACGGTAGGAGAGAAGGCACTTGGGCAGGTCATGCCTTTCTGAGTGAAGCCCTCGCCCTGAGCAGTGCACGTGGAGGAACCGGTTAGCTCAGAGGAGCCTGCGCAGGCAGGCAGATTGGGACTGCCCAGGACATGTCCCTGGGATAGATGTGCTTTCTGCAGCTCAATTGCCCTGCTAGAGTAAATCCTCTCTCACCAGGGCCCTCATCATAGTTTTGCTGTTGCATAGCTGTACCCTCTGAGAGGAGGTGGGAGGCTTCTCTGTGTCTTGTTTCAGACATGAGAGAAACGTAAACTGTATATTCACCCCTCATTACAAGAAAGACGTTGAGGTGCTGGAGCATGTCCAAAGAAGGGCAATGAAGCTGGTGAAGGATCTGGAGCATAAGTTTTACAAGGATTGGCTGAGGAAGCAGGGATCGTTTAGCCTGGAGAAAACAAAAGAATGGACCTTACCACTCTCCACAACTACCTGAAATGAGGTTGTAGACAAGTGGGAGTCTGTCTGGTCTCCCCGGTAAAAAGCGATAGAAGAGGAAATGGCCTCAAGTTGCATCAGGGGAGGTTCAGATTGTATATCTGAAAAATTTTTTCACTGAAAGGGCGGTCAAGCATTGGAACAGGCTACCCAGGGAAGTTACCGGCTCTGGAAGCCTTCAAAAAATATGTGGATGTGGCACCTGGGGACATGGTTTAGTGGCGGACTTGGCAGTGCTGGGTTAATGGTTGGACTTGATGACCTTAGAGGTATTTTCCAGCCTTAAAGATTCTAGGATACTGGCGCCAGGACTATACCTGTGTTTGACGACTTGCACTAGTCCCAGTCTCTGCTCTTGTTCCCCTTTGGGTATATTCGAACAGGTTTCGCAGAAAAGCTGGGCAGAAGTGTTAGAGCTATTTAGGATTCCTCTAGGCTAGGAAGAGGCAGAACTTGCTGTAAGTTTGTGCTTACTCATCAGTCCTTGGATTTTAGAGCTTCTGGAGGAGGAGATTCTCACTGGGCTTTGTGAGTTTTGTTTTGTTTTGCTTTGCTTTGCTTTGCTTTGCCTTGCTTTGCTTTGGCTTTTTTTTTTTTTTTTTTTTTCAGGGCTGGACATGCCATGGATGGCTTTGTCTGAGCGCCTTGCGGCCAAAAATGCTGATTTACCTCACTACAGGTTGGTGGATCACATCTAGACTTTATAAGGAAGAGAAAAGGTGTCTGAGAATGCACCCACAGAAATGTCCTTGCTAGGCTCCACGCAACTCATAAGCTGATAAGTATGGCCATGGGTGGATGAGGGGTGAAGCTGGCTGTGTCAGGCTCTGGACAGGAGAGATGGGCTGCTGCGAAGCAGTGCAGTAGGTCCCTGCCAGAGGGGAAACACTACATGTCTGGTTGGAGGTATGTCACTCCATTCAGGTTGTGGGTAGCAGAGACAGAAAGACAGAAAGCAGAGCTGGCTAAAACTAGCTAAGATAATTCTAAGAAGATTAAAAATAATTTTGGTAATTAATGGATAATTCATATTTATCAGGATTATAAGAAAGAAGAATAGCTTACAGCTGTAAATTCAAGTACTTTTTTTACTGTCTTGGCACTTAAGAACTCACTGTAATTGCAGCAATGAGAGGCTGAAGGCTCTCTTTGGATTACACTTGCCTACAATTCAGATGATACTGCAAACACTTCTTCAGTTCACATGGATCTTTTTTGGAAAACTTGGATCGTAGATGCTTACTGGTTTGAATATTGCATCTCCATCTTATGACCTGCATGCAGTTTATTACTAAACATGGAAGAAATTAATTCTCCCTATATTTCATTTCTATCACATCTGACAGCTTTCTAGTTTATGTCTATGTGCATGACATTTGTGGCCAAGTATTTTTACATAAAAATTCCTTTTGCAAGGCCAGCATGGATGTTTTTCCTATACTTCATCTATCTGTTTTTTGAGGGATTTTGATGATGAAGTAACTTTAATAGAATAAAGCTTATACTGAAACAAATCTCAGAGGTACATTAAATTAGCTTAATTAAAACAAGATTGTTGCAGCCTTTTCTTCTCAGCTGTACTTTCTTTAGAAGTCTATGTACCTCCAAGACCCACCAAAACCACTAGAATATAAAGCCATCAGATTCTACAGAGAATTATATAGACCTTTGTTAATTCAATCTATCAGTACAGTAAAATGCATCCTGTCGGGAAGAAAAAAAGAAAAAAAAAAGTGATTCTGTAAAATCTGTGATAAGTGCTTATTATACAATTAACAGTTACAAAATAATTAAATCATCAAAAAACTAGGACCAGAGGGGAACTCAAGAAGTTATCTAAGTCTATCCTTCTGATTCATACTAAGAGAATCACTCTCTGCCACACCAAAAAACTTTTGTCAAACTGGGTATTGGGAACCTGCAGTGACAGAGATTACAGAGTTTTCCCTTGTCTATTTAATCCAGTGCTTTGCCATTCTTGCTATTAGGC
>JAYRBT010000001.1:90336562-90400380 GCA_036023395.1 Myiotriccus ornatus
TCCAATGCGCAGGCTGGAAGGTGTAAAGACCTTCCCCGGCTCTTCGTTCGCGAAGGCGGGCCATTATTATTATATTAGGCACCATCTCTTCACATCTCATCTACATCTCTCTTCATTCCCTTGGAGCTGCTGCTGTTTGTGTTATCCACCACGGACATGAAGAACAGATTAGTTCCTTCTGCTCTGCAGTAGTCTCCTAGGTATTTGTGTCTGACCTCATCTTTCAACTTGGTCATATTTTATGCGTAACAGTCCTGATTCATCCAGTCTTGCACCATTAACCCACGATTTCTAGAGCAATGGCTGTTTGTGTTTCTACCAGGATTTTCTTCACCTTGACCTCATCTTTTTTGAGGTGAATGTCTAAAGCTGAAGAGAGTAATTTTATGAAATCCTGGGCCACCCTGGACAAAGCATGGCATTGAAGAGTTTATAAGCTCTTTTTTCACCCATCCCTGGATGAGGTTGTGAGACAATAAAGGTCCTGCAGTCAGCTAGGGATCTACTAGAGACTATAAAATCTCATCTACTGAGCTACAACATGTGTGAAGCTGGTATGTTTTTTGACCTGCTCTTCTACTTCCTTTCCTATAATCTATGTTGGCATTACTATCAAGATGAGAAAAAATATCTTGCATTTGTAAGACATATATCAGTTTTGCAGTGTTGCTATTTATGCACCAGCAAATACATTCCAGTTGTACCCAACAACTGCCCTGGGTTTTTCTTTCTTCTGGAGTAAACTTGACGAAATTTGCTGTTCTGCTAGTGATGCCATAGCAACACATTCCCATTCTTCATGCTCCTTGCTTTGCCAGGCTGGTGAAGGGAATGTTGAGACTGCCATGGTAAGAGTGTTTTCATCTGGAGAACAAAAGCAATCTGCACCCTCAGAAAGCTGTCATCATATCTCCTGCAGACTGCTGAGCCATGCCAGCTCAAATATCTTCACTGTGATGCTGGATGAATGCAGTGACTCCAGCATCATGAGCTGCTATTTTGAGTTGAATGCTCAAGTTGCTGAAAAAGATTTTTCTGGCAGAACATCTTTGCAATATTTCCACTACAAAAATCTGCTTTCATCCTCAAATTCTAACATCTCTTTTTTGAGGACTGAATGTATTACGGGCAAAAACACTTGTGTGGTCAGGAGAGAATCCAGTTGTGAGGGCTGGCAAGAACAGTTCTGCTTTAAACAGAGCAAAGAAATTGTTCCCCTTTGTCCATTAACCTCTCTGAATATGTCCTATGTCAGTTGGTGGCCAACTTGGAGCTCAAACTACTTGAGAATGCCTTCATAGATAACATTTTTTTAACAAAGCAACACAAAACTACAGACCTCAGTAAATAGGCATTGCAGATATTTAATTACTCTTTGATCAACCATGTTAAAATTAGGTAAACTAATTGCATTTAACTGATGTCCTGAGCATAAAAACAAAGCAGAGTGATATGTGATGTGTAGAGCCTAGGAGATGCTGCAGTGAAACTTATGTCTTGTCTTTTTGGAGTACATCTGCAATGGAGTAGTGTTGACTGTATTTTTTCTCAGTGCAGAAGACTGAAAGATGGCTTTCACTTGGAGACACTGAGCTTCTCAGAAGCTCTGTTTAGTACAAAGTAGTGCCTGCTCCTGCAGAGCCGGCACCTCTGAACTGTAAAGATCAACAACTTAGAAGAAATATGGGAAGCTTCAATTTCATATAAATCCTAAGATTTTCCCATTATTAACACTATGTGACCCCTAGTAAACAGAAAGGGTGTTCAGAGAGTGAAATTTCCAGGTTGCTACAGGTGGTAAAGTTTTAAAAGACCCCATCTTGCAGGTTGCAGTAAAATCAGGTCCCAAGGACAAAAGAGACGGATGATGAAAATATATGTTTTTAACTTTCTACCTTTTTTTTTTTTTTTTTAGTCTCCTCAAAAGACAGTGCATTAAAAATATACCGGAGTGCCTTGCAGGTGTATTATTGCTTGCTTGACTTCGCAAGCACTTGCTTGAATCAAGTACCTGCTTTGAAAAGGGTCTAACAAACAGGTCAAAGCTCTACTTACACTGTCACATGAGCAAGCCAGTGCTAACAGAACATTTTTGGAGAAGCACAGGAACAGAGAAGACTTTGTGTTTGATCTGCCAGCGATTCTGAATCCTAGTTGTTGGGATGGGACCACACTGTTTTGAGTTTATCCTGAATAGAAAGCCTATGTGTACATCAAAGCCAGCTCTAGTCTGTTGAAGTCAACTGAAATAGAAGAAGCCTTCTCTTTGTCTGGATCAGCTCACACAAAACTAACTCATTCTGGAATATCTCCTTCAGTACTTTCCAGAGTACCTTGTAGTGCTGCTTAAGAGTCAGTTAATTTAGCAACCTCCCCTCCGGAACAGGACAGACTGTGAGATCTACCTCCCAGATCACGTTGATGTATTTTGGTTAGTTATGTTTTCTGTTAAAAAGATGTGTGCGTTGCTTCTGCAGGGCAAGTTGGAAAAAACATTATGCACAGCAAAGTGATGCCTCCACATCTGATCTGTGATCTATGATGGGACAGGCATTTATAGCAGTCGGGAAGGGAGAAGGGTGGCACAGATAGGGCACGTGTGGTTTAGCAAGATAAACAGCCCAAATAGGACATGACACTAATGCTCTTGGGTGCTCTTGGACTCCATGTGGGCTCAAGAGGAGCTGGTGTTGCCGCCTGCACAGAGCTCAGTGTCCAGGCACCAGGAGGAGACAGGAGGCAAGACAGGACATGCAGTGAACCCACTCTCCTTAGAGATGAGAGTAGCAAACCAAATAGCTGTTGGAAGAGCCAGAAGCAGAAATACACTGTTTACTCCTTAAAGCCTAAAATGTTACATAATTTCAAAACGGAATATACAAGACTTTGTAGAATGACAAAGTTTGGAGGTTTGTTCCTTTTTTTTATAAACAGCTTTGTTCACTGGTGTCTGGCAGGACAGCCAGACACTAACCTTTTCTTGCCATTTCTTTTGGCTTTTGGTTTTTTTTTTGTAGAGCTGGGAAGGATGTTGGTGGTAATCTCGCCCTAAATTTGTCTTAGTCTAAATAAACATTGCTAGGATGCAGATCTCAGGTCCTTTTTTTGTGGCAAGATCTACTGACCTCCCTGAAATCATGGCTACTGCTGCTGCTGGATTAATACGTCTCCTCACTTTCTACCTTCACTACACTGTAGATTGTAAGTCACACTAACAAATTTGCCATACCTAGGAGTATTGTTTTCAGCTCTATAGGCTAATAGTGATAGTTGCAGAGTTCTTGCAAACAGGTCCATGGTTTCTGGGGTCCAAAAGTATATATCATAAAGTATTTAATAGGGCTAGTGAATCTACCTAGCCCAAATTTGTGGGAGGTTATATTTCTAAGCTAAAAATTTAAACATGGTGGTGATTCCTTATTGGTCACAAAAAAAAATTTAAAGTATTCTACCCATCCTCCAGGTTAAAATGTCTGCAGGTATCAATATGGAAATAATCCAGACATAGACAGTCCTGGGTCACACAGGTGACTATGGTGTTCAGCAGATGTAAATAACAAGGGACTATCCTTCTTGGAGAAACTTTTTTGGTAAATTCAGGCCAAAGCTTGAAGCAAGCAAAACATAAATTTTAGGCCGTTCCTGTCAAACATGATGTCTCGTTCCACTGGTTTGGAGAAGGGAGTTGTTTCCCTTAGAATGGTATGAATGCCTTGGGGAAAATTAAATTGGTGAGAGATTCAGTATGCAAAGTATATAGTGCAGAACATTGAAGAAATCTCAGTCTGAGCATGAAGAATCTCCCTTGTAATGAGTTGGTGGGATTTTTATCTCTCATTTACACGAAACTGAATTCTGAGGGTTGATCAGCGTGCCTCCTAGGTGAGCTGTCTACTGGCTATGTGATGCTGTGCTGAACAGCTGATCCCTAAACTCCAGGTGCAGATATGTTGAGGAAATCAAGTGCATAGGAACGTGTGCCTCTGTAAAGCAAGATGTTGTCAATTTAGTCCATTGCTGGAAAATATAATTCGAAGAATTTTTGGAAGAGGAAATGCCAAGTTTCTAGTTAAACTTGTTGAGTATCTCTGGCAAATTTGAGTAAGAAACTTTCTCTGGAGAGACTATAAAAATAACTGTTCAAACCAAGTAAACAATGTATTCAATGTGACAACTTCTGTCATTGTGTCAACTCTGATTTTCACATATTATGATGAATGCATGAGCAAAAAGCTAAAATAACACTAAAGACTCGTAAACATGGGGGGAGACTGAGAGAGGACCTGAACTAGAAGAATGAACTAAACCAATGAAGTTAAAGCACATTAAACCTCTAGGGCTTCTTCTGAAGGTGGCTGTTAGAGCATTTTCAATCTGTTTACTTTACTAACTTAATATCCAGCATGAAACAACCTGGAACAACTAAGAATTACATCACCATGCAGCTAAGAAAGCAGTGTGAGGGCCACATATGTATTTGTTCTCTCATGCTTCACATAGTTGCCGCTGTCATCCTGTGCTTTAGGTCTGAATGTTGGGAGCACTTCTATCTGCAACTCTGAGATGTACCCATATGAAACTCACTGACTTGGCTGCATCTGGAAAGGAGTCGTCTCCTCTTATAGGGAAAGACAGCATCTTTCTATAGGTATATAAGAAACTGCTCTACAGCATCAGAAAAGGCTAATGCTGTCTTTCCAACCCAAAGAAGACACAGGCAGACCTCAGATGCATATTCTTCAGTAGCTCAAACACAGTATGCCAATCCATTGTGCAGCACTGCTGCTGTTCCTTTTCTTGGCCTCACATCACCAAAGGTTATCCTGGGAGAAGGGAGGCTATCCTGGAAGTACACTGCAGTAATGGAGCCTTAAGCACAACCTGCATAGGTAAGTAGACTAGCAGAATTTGTTTGTTGTCTTGCATAGTAAGGAGTATGCTTTAAAGGAAGGGGCTGAAACACAGAACAATAATTCCCATGATAGACTGACTGCTGTAGATCAGTTTGGAAGCAGCAAATATGGGAAACATTTGCTCTCTTATGTAAACATGTTTATTTCTGTAAAGCCTTGGACCTGTCTTAGGAGGGTGAGCTCATGTGCAGCTGAGTAGACTTTAGTTATCTTGCAATGGATCAGTCTGACAAGTTGCCATAGATGCTTCAAATAGCTTAGAAAACCTGTAAGCATTACTACACCCTGCCTTTGTGCCTCTGTGGTCCACTGGAGCCCTTATAGTTGGATACAAGTCAAAGCAGCCCTCAGGCTACTTTAATATATTTTGGGGCTAAGCCAGGAGAGGAAAAGCCCAAAGTATGCATCAGGCTCTGTGCTGAGACCATTGTTGCCACACAGATATATTTCTTCTGCTGTGTTAACTCCATGGTGGGCAAGCGGTAGCTTCTGGTCACACACGCTGCAGTGGTGCTTGTTCGCCCTGAGTAAAACAGACACAGTCAGCCCAGCCTTGTTTTCTTGGTAGGCTTTTTTTCCTTGTCCTTTAGAGATTTTTCTGTTGTATTAGAGATCTAAAACCTGCCATCTCCAGCAATGTTTACTGGCATGCACAGAGGGATAAGGCTGTGTCTCTATAAACAATTCCACACACCAGCTTCTATCTGGTGGGGTACAGTGGTCACTGAAGTGCATAACTCTAGATCTGTTAGGGATAGAGACACAGTCCCTAGACTAGGAGGGGCTTAGACACTTGAGAAGACGTGGGTTGTCTGAACAACCCTGGTTCAAAGGTACAACATGGCATTTGAAGATGAACATGACTGCTTCCTCCCTGGGGTGAAGCATCAGGCACAGCTGTGCAGGTTAAATCCCACTGAAGTCTGCGGTAAAGTTCTCAGTGATCCTGGCGGCATCTGGATTTGAGCCATGACACACAAAGAGCACATTCTATACGGCAGTTGACAGAACTAATAAAAGAGGATCATGTAGACAGAACCAGTGTCTGTTCACTGCACTCAAAGGAAGTAGTTGTAGAATTTCCCTATCAAAACAATACCACTATAAGCAACAGAGACCTACGCTAACATAAACCCATATTTATCAGCCGGATCAGAAACTTTAAATCTCGTGAAAATAGGCAAGTTTGAGCTCAGAGCCTGAAATGCAACACTCTGCATATTCCAAGTAACGGAATAATCACTAGTACATTAACGATTAATCAACATACCACAATTAGTGAAAATGGAAGAAGCAAGCGTGGTAGCCTTTGCTGCACCAATGGGTTTATTTGCAGTCTGTTGCTTGCATGAAAATGATGCTACAGAAAGATGAAGGGAGCCTGTCACAGCCCATTTGAAAAGTCACTTTTTCTAAACAAGGCTGTCTGCTTTCATCCCTCTCTGCATTATCAGCTGAACTGCTGGCACCAGGTATTCAAAGAATTTCAGAGGGAAGGAGGAGAGCACAGTATTTCCTTGTCACTGTGATAGATTTGACAGACCATTTGGGCAATACAACTAGCATCCTGTCACACAAATTGAAATCTTTGGAAAGCCATCAGGCTTTAAGAACAATACTTAGCTTACTCTAGGACTAGGATATTCAGTGATGACTAGTGCCTCTTTTGCACATGAATCACTCACTCTCATCCTTTAAATGTGTTCAGAGAACTGGAGGTTGTGATAATTTTCTACAGACTACCTAGTTTGGTAATTGAAGTGTCCACATCCACTCTTGTTTGTTCCCATATACCTGCATCTCAGGGAACAGGTTTTCTCTGCTAAAGATGGAGCTACTCCCCAGGCTCTTGTACATCTCTGAGACAATTAATCATGTTTGCAAAGGCAATCATGTTTGTGTGGTGTGTGGTCAGTGGGCATGGCTTTAGGTGAGATCCTGGGCTTCACCAAAGGGGCAGGTTTGGCACCGGTGACTGTAAACAAGACAAACACCAGCTGCCATGCCAAGTGACCATGTGCCATGGAGGCACAGGACCATGTGGGCACCCTTCCTCCAGGGGACTGGCACCCAGCCAGCAGCCTTACATGGTCTTTGAAGTATCAAGCTGCTGACAGTGCTATTTAAGATCAGAAAAGAGGAATCCTCTTTAAACTGTGGTTAGGGAAGGATCCCTGATGTCTAGGTAAGGGAATGTTATCAAGCTCCAGTCTGGGGAGTGCAGGCCTGCACAGAACCACCTCTCTCCCTGAAGAGTGGCCATGCAACCAAAGCCCCACTGCTCTTTCTAGGTAAAATGCCTGAGCCTCCTTCATATTGCAAAGTTCAGAGCCCATTTTTGTAAAACCTAAAACATTACTACTCCACTCACATGCTCCAAACCCACACACTCCAAATGGAAATGGAAAATATTGCTGAGCACACACAGTGCTGTGTTTTCTACTATGTCACAAAGCCAGAAGCACGCTGCTATGAACAAGCCTTTTCTTATATACAATTTGTATATCCTTTCATAAAATCCTTCTATGCATTTTGGAATTGAAGCTATTATATGAATAAGACTGAAAAATATGGTCCTATCTATTATCTTCCCTCTGTTTTAATGACTTCTCACCATCCCCACTCCATGCTGTTTTTCAGTAGTACAGCAAAAGTGTTGGACATGTATAAACCTTGGGGTTCTGCACTTCAGTGACATCCTGAGTGAACTCAAAGGACCCTCTAAACAGTACTCTGACTTTGAATTTATCGCAGGCAGACATGCATGGTCCTTAGTTCTAAAAGTTCTTTTCTTCCACTGGCCTCTTCCTAAGGCACAGCTGGGAAACTGCTCCTAACCCTCTCATACTCTGCCCATTTTTATTTTCAAGTTGGATTTTATTTTCAAGTGTACATTCCCCAGCAAAGACTACTTCCATGCTAACTTCAAGCTTTCAAACTGCACCCATTTTTCTGTGTCTTGGCCCAAGGAAGTGACACTTCAGAGAGGGCAAGATGGTTTCTCACCTACTTGAAAATCTGAGAGTCCATTTTTTCCAATCTTTACCTCATACAGTTTATATTTTGGGGAGAGATCAAATATGGACAACTTGTGGGAATCTTTTCCTTGGTGTTAATTAGAAAGCATGCAAAGAGTTGAATTGCCATATCTCCCCTCAGAGTGGCCAGGTGCAACTAACCATATTTTTAGGCTCCCAATAGGAATGAAGTAGACTCCTGACTTGCTTCAGAAACTTGTTTTCCTCTACATAGGGGGAACAACATTAATTTCTCTTGGCTGTTTTGGAGGAGTACTGCATAGCAAAGGGCTTCTTTCTTTTTTTGTTATACAGGCTCAGGTTTCCTGATCATTTCAAAGAAAGTAGCCAAACTTGCAGGATCAAGCTTGCCACAGTGTACTTGCTCGGGCCCTTTACCCTGTGCTGTGCAAAGATTCAAACCAGAGACTTTCACAGATATCACTGGAAATACAATGAGGAAGCAAAACATGAAACCATGTCCAAGTGAGTCTTTGATAAGAGGATTAATTTAAAACCATACACTTTTCTCATTTAATTTTTTTTTTTCCAAGGAAGCATAAACCACCACTGTAATTGTACTTTGGCCTGTGGGAATAATATCCCAGAAATAATATCCCTACTTAAAGTCTAGTAGCTTAAGATCTCTGTGGGGCTGCTTCTTTCACTGCAAGACCTATAATTAGCCATCCATTATGCTGTTGAGCAGTGATCCTGATGAAGCCCATATTTTCCCCCAAGCACCCTATCCAGACATGCCAGAGAGCAAGTAGGCAATACTCTTCAGTTCACTCTCCTGCTTGATGCAGGCAGCTCAGGGGGTGGGAGACCCTCCTGGGGCTCCTTGCAGGGCTCTTCAGCAGGGACACCCTGTGGGTACCTCACCACTCTCAGGTGTCTGCTTCTGTGTCTCACACTGTGAACACTGGGACTGCTACAGTTGGGGTCCTAAAGCTAGGGTGGTGTGATTTGGGCTGCTTTTCCCATCTTCTTCTTGCTTGGGCATGAGCAAAGAAAGCAGCTTTCCAGTTGGGAGGGAGGGGAAGCCACTAAGACAAGCACTCCTTTCCTCTGGAAGGAGAAAATCTCCTCAGCCTTTGGACCAAATATGACTGCTTTGGGAATGGGTTGGTGGTGCTGCTACAGGTCTGGCAGTCTGTGCCTCCAGGCAGCTAATGTCTTCCCGGCACAATTGGAAGGCATATTTCCAAGGAACTTCACTGGTCAAACTGAGGACTGAGTTCAGATGGTATGAAATGGTGCATGCAAAGAAGACCTGGCTGGTGGTGTTTCCCCGTGGTTTTGGAAAAGATTTTAGTTCTCCTTAAAATAAATAAGCAATTTTATCAGATAAAGTACCATAAACATATAAACTGTTTCACTTAGCAAATCCTAACATTTGAATTGGTTTGTATTTTCCAAAGCCTTTTCCCAGTTTTATTGTCTAAAACTCTTTTCTGAATTAGAACTGAATTCATTAATGGTTTAAGTTGCTTAGAAACAGTGTTAGCAGGGTTTGTGTGTGTGTATGTGAACAAATGACTGGCTGAAAAGGCTGCTCCTCCCTGTGTGTAACCTTTATCAACATTAATGGAAATGCCTCTGTGAAACTGGCCTGGAGAACTCTGTGGTGGTGGACACAGGGCTGAGAAGACCAGTCCTCACCTTGACACACTTAAGGCACTGAGACGGACAGTCCTCAGATGTGCCAGACTTCATCCCTCATACAGTTTCCCCTGTCCTACCAGCTGGCCTAAACTTATATTTAGAAAAGACATTCAATCCCTGAGTGTGAAAGCTCCACCCTGGCTTCCGATGGGAACTGCCAAGAAGAAACACTCTCTAAGGCTCAGCAGCAATATTGTTTCATGACAGCTCTTGTGTTATACCTTATAGTATTGAGTGCAAGGTAAAGTAAACAATGTTTTTTACAAACATTTCAATACTACAGATCAATGCCATCACACACTCAAATTTGCTTTTCCCAGATTCAGTGTAATGGGGGCAAGGATAGTTTCTGTAAGTACCAAAAGTATGGGGTCAAAGGCATGAAGGAATGCTGGAGGGGTAGGTCTCTTCTAGACTTTTAATATGATTATTCCTTACAAGCAATATTGTATGTTGATCCTGACCAGTCTACTACCACTGTAAGAAACAAATCTGCGTCCTTCCTCAGATGCAGATATACTTTAACTTCACTTTGTCATGTGTCTTTAATAAAGAAACGGATCCAGAGGGAAGCAAGTCTTGACTAAAAGAAGAGGTTGAGCTTTTCTGAAATTCCCAGTGATTTTCCTTTCTACAACAGTAAGCTGAAGGTTTGAGCAAAGCATTAGAATAAATTTCTAGACATTGCAATAGGTCAGGCTTGACAAAACCAACTTATGTTACCAGATAGGTGCAATTTCGTTATCTAGCAGTTCTCTGTGTTAAAGTATATCTCATATTACTTGTTCAGTAATGTCAAGGCCTGATCTTATTCCCTTGGAAACAGGAGAGCAATTTGCACAAGGCACAGGAAATTTATAATAATTTTTTTAAAAATAGAGTGAACTCACTTTTTGGACATCCAGTGTTATTGGAGCAAAAATTCAAACAAATCCTGCTTTAATCTTATCCCTTAGCCAATTTTTTCTATTTTGTTCTCTGATTTTCATAAAAGTTTGTTAAGAGTTAATAATCTGTTTATATTTGTGATATTAAAATATCTCTATAATTTTTAAACCTTACTAGGGTGTCGTAAAGGGGACCATATCTACATTCAAGGTAGGAATCCACCATATGCAGGGACAAACATAAAAGTTGTGTTTACTTGGATAGCTGGGAACCCCCATGAGAGCAAGGAAGAAGAAATGTATGCTATCCTTGGGGAAAAATAAGCTGTCTGATGACAAGGGAGAGGATCTGAAGCTGTTAACTAAGCAATTCTTCTAGCTGCTGGACTCAAAAAGTGTTCAACACAGCTGACCATGTACAGGTGTCTGGTAGCATCTGAGATGTCCTATGACACCCTGCCTGACCCCAGCGTGCCACTCCAAAAGGCAGTAGGTCCCCTCAAGGTTCTCTATCAGACCTGCCAGCCTCACATGGACATCTTATGTAGCAAAGTTTAAACAGCAGTAGCCACACATAGGCAGGCAAATTAATACAGCTCTTCAGAAGCATCTTTTACTCTTTTAAAATCACAGGCAGAAAAAAAGCAACACTAAAAGATTTCATCTTTGAGACCACATAAAAGTGAGACGCAGAGTGATTTTCTGATTTCAGGTTATGATGGTAGTCAGGGAAAGAAAACATATATAAACTTCCCATGGCTGGTGCCCACACAGTTACTCATTTCTGAACGAACTGAGGGTGAAAATACTATTGTTTTTACTTACTTCATGATGTAGCAGGTCACCAGAAAAAAGAACCACATCATGTGAAAAAGTGTGATAGAGTCGAACTAGCTGTGTTTTTACCTATAAACTGAACATACAAGTATAGGAGTTATATGGTATAATAAATGTCATCAAAGGCACTGTTCCTCTGACCTTAAGGCAGGCCTGAATTTTGAGGGCAGGATCAAAAATCTAGTAGATCTGTTGGATAAATGGGGACAAGCTGGAGAGGTAAAGGAAAATTCAAAACCACTTCTTTTCCCTGAGCAAACAGAGCCTGTTAAGTGTGAGCACAGTGATTGCAGCTTCTTAGACCTCTCCAGCTCCTCCTGAGAACATCCTCATCAAAATGTTTTCATGATGATGGCTGCGATTAACATAAAAGTTGCACTGGGCAGAAAGAAGCTAAGGCACAGAACTGTCATTGCACGGACAACCTTGGCTGTGTACTGACCAAGGCTCTATTTGAGGCTCCCTGAAACCTTCTGGGCACTCCATGTTCTATCGCTTCGTTTTGAACAAAAAAAATTACAGTTTGTTCATGCTGTTTCTCACTCCCTTGTTAAGAGTTAGAAATTAACACCCTTGACGTGCTCTTAAACCACACTGCTTGGCAACTCTTTTACAGTGTAGGCAAACATTTGAGTTTAGTGTTAAATATGTGGGTGCTGTACAGTACACAAATAAAGACTGTCTCTTTCTCAAAGATCTTAGAGTCTGAAAGATAAGAAGATGAAAGAGTGCTTGGAAAGATGAGTAACTGGGGGGAGTGTGGGAGAGGTTCACCTCAGTTAAAACATAAAAATCTGGAAATCATTCAAAGAACATAAAGATTTTGGTACTGGAAATGTGCATTTTTAATGTATAACAGTTTTGCAATTAACAACAAAAGCTGAAGCTGCTGACATTTTCTTGTGCCTGGTTTTGCTGGGACTAAGGTAGCATGTTGCTGCTAATTCTCCTGACACCCCCAAGCCACCCTGCTTCAGTTGGTCTCTGCACAAAGCTCAGTGCTCTCGCTCAAACCAGTGGTCCTGCTCTGAGGGTACACTCAAACAGCAGCATACTGACAACTTGCTGGGCTTTGACCTTGCAAGGGGATATAGGAAGAGCTTTGGAAACCAGATGTCTTTTACATGATGGATGAGTTTTCATTTAAATACAAGAAATTATCAGCCTTTTTTTGCTTGCATATACTCAGGAAAGTTATGAGTCACAAAGTAAACTGAAATAAACGTGGTGTAATCAGCATGTGCAACTTTCCATGATTCAGTTTTGCAAACATTTCTTCAAACCAAACCTATCTATCTTCAAACATCAAGCACGGGTTAAACTCAAGCGCCCTCAATCACAAGGGCACCAAGCCATTCTCTCCTTGGGAAGGAGTAGCTGGGCACAGGCTGCTGAGGCACAGCACCAGGCTGCTCAGCACTGCCCTGCAACTCTTGCTCATATTTGCCCCTAAGTGTCTAGAAGCACAGTTTTTTGTTACTGGAGATGAAGGGATTCAGCATCAGGGAGCACAAAATTTTTATGGGTACATCTCTGGTGGACATCCCTAGGATGTAATTTCTTCATGTGTCACAAGCCATGTGACACTTGTATCCCACAAAGAAAGGACAAAGATCAATTCTTCTTTCATTCATAGCATGGTTCAGTACACATCAGATGGTACCTCTACTGTTTTTGGAATCACACCAGGATAGCTTGTTCCTCAGACAATGTTTGAGATCAGACTTATCGAAGATCACACAGATGACAGACATGATTCTGCTTTAGCAATGACAGAAGAGCTCTGATACTGATAGGAATGCTGTGCCTGCAGCTTTTTTTTTTAGAGCTAGTGAAATGCCAGCAAAATACCACATGCATATGAAACAAGTGATCCCCGGGGCCAGGAGTTGGACTTGATGGTTCTGATGGATCTCTTCCAACTCAACATATCCTATGATTCTATGATCCAAGTGACACACTTGGAGCCATCTGAATTTTGACAGTGAAAACCAGATTCTCTCTTCACTAGAGTAGCTGAAAGTTTGGTGTAGAGGGATGCAGCTAGTGCCAAAGTAAAACTATGCATGTTTCTTGTCATACGTCTTCAAGTGATGCATTCCAGTGTTGTTCTTTATTTAATCATCCAGAGATAAATAAGCTACTACTTACTACAAACTAATTATGTTTTAAGCAGCACAGCTAAAAGATAATCTGCGCTACAGAATTCCTAGTGGCAAAACATCCAGGATTTTTTTACATGTAAAATCATGAAACTGCTGAGACGCTTTTGAAGTTTTAACACACACATGCATTTGCTTGAAAACTACTATGCAAGCAATAAACCCTCTTGTTTGAATCTGATCCTTCAAGGTGCAACACAGCTCTGCACTTAACTTCATGGGCTCAGTCCGCAAGTCTGACGTAGCTGATAACATTTTTGAACTATATGTTTATGAATCAATGTAATTAGGGAAAAAAGAGATCTGTGGTTTTGGTATCAATTAGTCTCCTCCTCAAAAATTATGTTCCCAGCTAGAGCACTGAAGAGAGGTGCACAGGAAAGAGGCTTAAAAAAGACACTTTGAAGGGAAAATACCCCAACACAATGCCTTTTTCTTTTGCTTCTCTAATTGCTGCAGATGTTGTGCAGTTGCACCTATGAAAAGTTAAATATTATGTCTCTGTAACATTTTTGATCTTCATTAATTATAGCTCAGAAAACCTTACAAAAAGCAGCCTGCTTCTTTAATACAAATAAGATTAATTGCATGGTTGTTCAGAAAATGAACCACCAGTAGTTAAACAAAAAATGTTTGTCTTTAAGCAGCCCTTGAATGATTTTTTAAAAACTGTTACAGGAAGTGAAGAGGCTGCCAAATTACCATGCCCGTGAGCCCCACTCTCATTATCAGCCTAAACGAACTCACACACCCCGCCACTTTCATCCTCTTCCAGGTCCAAGAAAAAGAAAAAGGAGGCATAAAAAAATAAAACCAACCTTCCACACAAAGAGGTGTCTCTGAAGTCTGGAATGCACCCTGGCTGTTTGAAGACAAGATTTATACCTGACACCCTCCTTTAAGCTCATTGTTGAGACTCGCCTGTGTTCAAATCAACCGCAGACTGGCTGCTGCAGGTACTTCATCTTACAACGACCACATCATCTAAGATAAATGCACTAGGAATTGCTATCACTTTGAGGTGAAAAAAGAAAGGGGCAAAAAAAGAAAAATCCAACCCCGATGCAGGTAGTGGGTGGAGGAAAAGACGGACGGGCACGAAGGAGTGCATGAGGGTGCGCCCAGGGAAGGAGCCAGCGACAGTCAGCAGCGGGCGGCATGGGGTGCAAGGATGAAATGTATTTGGCTGCCAGTGTGGGCACCTGTGTTTTAGCCCAGCCTTTCCTCGCCTTTGGCAGCCAAGCTGTGGGACCAGGCGCTGGGCGGAATGCTTAAGCCACCATCACTGCAAGGGAAGCAGTAACCTGCTGGCTGCCTGTAAAGGATGAAAAGGAGGTTTTTGACTCGGTGGGAGACAATGAGGAGGACTGTGGCATCAGTTCATATCATGCCCGTGTTTTCTGAGGAAAGCCTGGTTTCCTCATTTTAGGCATATCCATCCTGTCTCTAAAGCCAGTTTCATTCGGCATCTTAAATTCTCCGGAAGAAAACCCTGGGTAGTGAGGACTTAATTTTACACTGAACCCATCTGATGGGAGGCAAAGCCATAGAACACTGAGATATACGAAGCAAACGATAGGAGAGAAAAAAGAGTGTGCTCAGGACATAGAGAAACACAAATGAACATCCCAGAGCTCAGGCTGCTGAAACTCTAGCATTAGCAGGAGTTGTGTTAATTACTGAAGCCTTTGAAGTGAAGTGGGCAAAAAATGTCTGTCATAAAGAGAGAAGAACACCTGGCAATTTGCAGAGATACTTATTGTCTATATCATAGTATCTCTCAAAGCCCCAGTAAAAGTTGGGGCATAAGGATATAATCTGTGGTGCAAAACCAGTTAAGTGGCATTTCCCAGGGTGAAAAATTACCATGGCATGTAGAATAATGCTACATTAATCCATGGCACTCAAAAAACAGTTCTGAGGAGATATTCTGAAATTACACTGATAGAGGAAAGGAGGTAGAAAAAAAAGATAACATAAGTGGTTAATGTAAAACTTAAAAGTTCATAAAACATGTCCTTCTGATGCATTTCATAATGCCTATCTTGGATCCTGAGATGAAAAAGCAATATGGGATTAGCAACAAAACTAAGATCCTTAAGTAATGTTCTAGCATCCCAGATTTGCCCTGTTTTTGGGGAGAACCCATCAGCATATTCTGGATTAAACCCGACAGAAAGCTCTAGATTTGGTTTTCTGATTCTCCTTTTTCAAGTAGTTCAGAGCCTGGCATTTACAGGGCTTCTTCCAAAATTTCTGGGCTAACAGGGATGTTTCAGATGTTGAGATCTGGGAAAAAGGAGCTGGTTTAATCCATTTCAGTTATAGAGCACTTTCTATATTTAGGATTTTAAATTATGTTTCATTAAGAATGCAAATTATGAGCACTTCGAGGACTCCAGGTAGCTACATGTCCCAGCTAGCACATAAACCTCATGCCACTACAAATCTGAATAAAGCAGGTTTAGTTTGCGGCAGATTTAAAACAGGGCAAAAGGGAAGGCGGGAAGAGAGCCTGAACAACACATCCAACACCTACCCACTTGGAAGGGAGGAGAAACATCTATGCTAGCACTGAACTGACACAACTGCATGTGAAGCTATGACATCAGTCAGCTTGGTCACTGGTATCCTGTTCTACTTTTTTGCATTTGAAAGATTTATCCCTTATCCTGTGGTTTGGTTTTTTTTCCCCCTTTTTTCCTGTGAGCTGTTTTTTTGTTTTGTTTTGTTTTAGTTTGTTTTTCCTTGGGGGATGATGTCTTCTATCTGGTGCCAGCAGAAGGTTCTCAGAGAAATCAGCTTCATCAACCCGTGTCCAATGTACTGAAAAATGGAGCATGGCTCCACCTCAGCAATCACAAGAGTACGTTGCGGACACCTAGCCTGGAGCCTCCATAATTTCCGACACCAAGCATCTGAGGAAATAGCATTCAGTATTTCATTCTGACATTTCAGCTCTTGACAGCGCTACAGATTGCTGCTTGAACCTAAAGTCAAATGCAATAAACTGTGCACAGCTTTGCAAAAAAAAAAAAAAAGTGTAAGCAAGGCCAGTTCAGCTTGCCCTATCTCACAGGGAGCCACAAGAGTGAGAAACAAATACAGGGCTCTAAGCAGCTGCTCCATTGCTGCCTGCCTGTTAGAACTAACTTGGAATTTTCAAGAAGCACTCTCTGTGCCTTCTAGCTTAAGTATAGAATCATAGAATTATTTAGGTAGGAAAAAAGCTTTTAGATCATCAAGGTCAGCTATTAACCCAGCACTGCTAACTCCACAACTGTGTAGAATCATTGGGTTCTTCCTTTCCCAAATGGATCTTCAACATATACCTAAAAAAGGCTGCAATAGACAGTGAGGAAAGACTAACAAAACATAAAAATATGGGTATGGATAACAAGCTTATGTATTAACGGAGATTGTTCACATAATTATTTGTGATTAACTACTTGGCCAGAGTATAAATGTTTTCTGTAGCTATACGCACTGTGCATCTTTTGCTGCTGTTGAATAAATCTTACTTCAGTAACATCCTGAGAAGGCTGCAGGGAGCTTGATAATCACTGGGACTTTTAAAATTATTTCTAAGCTAATGAAAAATGTGAATATTTATATATTATGTGTACACATGTATGCAGGGCTACATGGTAAATCAATAGACACATTTTAAGTTTAAGATAGTTTTTCTGCATCCTATGAAATTTTTTTGTACTTTCTCCCTCCTCTGTGTTTCGGATCAAACAAATCATTTTACTGTTCTGAAAATGGAACTTCAAAACCACAAAGTTTGGCACTCATTATGTTATTCAAGAGTGAGAGCACTGGCAATTAATTAGACAGCAAATGCCCTGGACTCCCCAGCAATTCCTTCTCCAGCACCCAGAGAGAGACCACCTTTCTCTCTGTCCTCCAATCATTTGCTATTTTTGTCCCCATTCAGTCTTGTACCTCCTGTTAACTCAGTTTCTTCCTCAACACAGATTCTTTGTGGTGCTGATGACTCCTCTTGCTGCCATTCCTCGCTCCACTGCAGATCGAGCAGGTTCCTGTTCTTCAGAGCCATTTAATGTCCTCACAAAAAGAAGGTGGCAAAGACATGTTGGCCACATGCTGCCTTTGCATCAGAATAATCCCACCTGGACAGAAATCCCAGACAAATCACTGCCACCTGCTTGTGGTCCATTGCCACCAGGGCAGTGTGACATCGTGCATTATCAGCCTCTGCCTTGAAACTGCTGGTTACTGTCAAGATCGTTTTGCAAACTGATATGCAGCAACAGTCATGTTTATGACTTGAGAGGGCTGTGAGAAGAGCCCTTTCCTGCCTTCTGGCACACCTGTTTCTCTCCAAGGGTTGAGGACAGCCTGGTGATCCAGACAGTCCCTTGGAGTCCCCCAGGCGCAGGTCTGGGGTAGGTCTCAGACGGTGGCTTAGTCTGACTTGAATGTGTTGCCTTGTGTAAGCAGTGGAAAAACCACCTGTAGCAATGTATTCTACAGCAAGACCCTGTTACAGAAAATTATTTATTTCCACAACCAGTTGCTTGAAATAAGTAAAGGGTTATAGAAACAGCATTTCTGGAAGAACGACTACCAAGTGTACAACAACAACTCAGGAACTACATTTACTTTACTGCACGTATAATGTGTCACCTTGCAGAGACCTGAGGGCATTTTATAATGATGTGCTTTAAAACGGTGAACAATGAAAACTAATTCTTCTCCAGAAAAGGCAAACAGGAAACTTGATTAAAGGACAAAGCTTTCAGTGGATAGCAAGTGCCTGTGTTCACATGTGTGCTCAGGTTGCTTTCAGAGTTGTTTTTTGGCTGCCTTGGCTCTACCTCCGAAGGTATCTCTAAAAACTCATGTACATGCCTAAGTGACACTGCATCTCAGCCACCTCAACAGCAAGTGACAGTTAATTAAAACCACGCTTTAGAGAGCTCATCCCCTCATCATAACTGATGGTATTGACAGATGAGTTATTTTTACATCAAGCTTAATTATGTCAAATCTCAACCCACAAGTGTGCAGTAGAAAGGGTAGCATTTTTGTTTGTTATTAATAAGCTCTGCTTACTATTTTTCTTCTGCACAATTCACATGTAATGAAGTCACCCAAACTCACATATGTTATTTGCCAATTAAAACCCTTTCACTTTTGTTGTCATATCACAACACACTGGGTACACAAATTTGTTAAAAAAGAAAAGCAATAGGACTGTCCCGTTTCTTAGCTCTTCATTGTGATGTAAGTCTAAAGCCTTAAGGAAACAATGAATGAGTTTGCCTGTGTGCATGGAGTCAGTTCTGTACATTTTTCTTGCTCAGACTGTTACATATATAAAGCTTCTCATGTGAATCCCGGAGGTCCTGTTTCTCTCTCACAGACAGATTCTTCTTGTAGGAAGAAGTCAAAGCTGTATACAGAACCATACAAAATGGTTCTTCCTAATTAATGTGGCCAATAAAACAAACTTCTCCAAAAGGGAATAATTTCAGTCTTCGAAACAGAAAGATCAGATTGTGCTGCTCCTGCTCCCAAAGCAGCATCAGCAGCTGAGTGGGCCTACTACGAGAAAAGTGTATTAGCTCAGCTAGCAAAGTTTCCCAAATAAAAGCCAATTAGGCTACAATAAAAGTGGGGTTTTTGAAGTCTATCTTCAGTGTTCAGAAAATATTATAGTTATCATAGAACATTTTAACTCTAAAGCCACTCAAAAACCTGGAAACAAAGACCTAGGATGACCACATTCATACCACCTGATACTCCTTCACTGAAGTTTACCCCTGCAACATCTCACTCCTAAATCTCTGCTGTGCTGTCTGCTTGCACTCTGAAAAGTTGTTCTTTAACGGATTAAAAAGTATTTCTACACCTTTAGTAAGAACTAAAATCTTGCATACAGAGGAGTATATGGTTTCCACAGATCAATTTATTAGTGCAGGCGTATGACACGCTAAGTAAAATGCTTCACTTGGAATAGGGAGCTGAATTTTCAATATCTGTTTCTCAAGAGAGTGCCAAATCCATGGAGTTATTGGATATTTGCAAGAGGGATACTTTGTTGGGTTTTTTGTGGTTTTGTTTGGGTTTTGTTTGGTTTTTTTAGTTTTGTGTTTGTTTTTAACTAGGTGTATTTACCCAATTTTAAGTGGATTCCAAAGCAAATGGTGCTTGTGTGGCCATGATGCAATTACCCACGAACCTCCATAGCTGAACTGTGCACCCCAAGCTCCTCTCCCCAGCAGTTCCTGGAGGTGTCATGGTGAAGGTGGCTGGGCCAGGGCTCCTGGTGCACTAAAGCATGGGAGGAAGCTGCCCTCTAAGCCACTGAAAAATGTACATGGTAGCAAGGTCTTTGCAAATGTCCCGGTGGGAAGAGCTTCAGTTGGAGCTATCGGCCACAAGACACTGATCCATCAGAAATCAACCTTCATGCCTGCTGATGTTCCTGGAGCTACTTGCCTCTTAGCCACATCTGTTTTAACTAGCCTAGGCTAATGTCTAGAATATTTTTCCTAAGAGAATTTCCTACTTTACTGGGGATCAGGCCAGATTCACAACAGGAGCAGTGCCGTGATGGACTCAGTGCTCCGTGGAAGACACAGAAGGTGACAGCATCCTTGCAACAGCCAGAGTCTGGGAAGAGTGAAGTGACTCGAAATGAAAATCCTCAAAATGTCTTGGCCAGGACCCTGACAGGGCTTAGGAACCTGGCAAGGCTTTGCTATCCAGTCCTCCAGACTCCCCCCAGAATCCAGCCTATGGAACCCCTCCTACCACTGTTTCGTATCTTGGTACTTAATAACCCTGTCAGCTATGGGGCACTGCAAGACCAAATGCCTGACAGCATTCTTCTTTGTTTGAATAAATTTTGGAAATCTTTCCTCTAAGAGGGTTGGAGGCAGGCTGGGTGGGCTCACAGAGAGGGAACAGTCAGGGCCCCTGGCTGGGCAGCGTGGCTACAGGGGCTCTCTCACAGGATTGTCCAGCTCCCTCGTCTTGAAGCTTTTCTGCTTTGTATGACTCAGTTTTGTTTTCTTTTTCACTCAGACACTCCCAAACTAGCAACAAGGGCACCACCTGGGATAGGGTTTGGAAACTAGGCTTCAGTTCTTACTCTGAACAAAATTTAAATATCTTATATTGAGTATTGCCCAGAGCCCACACCTTTACACAGCCTGGCAAGTACGCAGCCACCATGCAGCAGCATTATTCTTCTTTTGCTCTCCAAATAGTCACTTATCCCTAGGAAAATGCAACAGATAAAACCCAAGAAGTATAGGCAGACGCCTGTCAGAACACACAAGAGCTGAGGCTGGGGGCACTACTGTGAGTGAAACAGCTAAAGTCTCCCCATGCTTTTGGGAAGATCAAGTCCAGATCTCCCACCTGAGCTCCCTAAGCATGGGCTAATATACCAGCGTGACTGTTCTCGTAGGGAGAATTTAATGTGTTGCATGTGGGTCTGTTCATCCAGTGCAGACCAATTCAGGTAAAGCGTGTCCAGAAGCACATGTTCAGGCATGCAAGGAACTTGGTGGATGTAAACGTAGGTGTTAAGGTATGTAGGTACCTCTGGGGTGAAGAGGCAGGCAAGCAAGGTTTCTTAGGATCTAAATTTTAGACTTAGCATGTGAAGTGACTTGTCTGCTACGCATCCAAGTTCCTCCTTGGGATTAAGTCCATGGAGATGATATAACAGAAAGTAGCTGCTTCTCACCTCAGAGTGCTCCCAAATCAAAGATTCAGACAGTGCCTGCTATTCTATGCACTTTTCACACGCCCACCACTAACAGCTCTTCTGTGATTAAGGAAAAGTGTTTCATCTATATATACAAAAAAGGGTGAAAACTCCAGATGAAAAATATTCCAAAGTTAAACAGTACTGCTTATAAGTTTTCATCTCTTCTGCAAAAATGGACACGTCTGTGAAGTTAAGCAAAGTCTGTGTGCACCACTTGTTAAATTCATCCAGCCAGCATCAGTAATGATAGGGAAAATACCACAGATAGCAGCTTTGCTTCTGTATGTATTTCAGGGAACTTGAGCTGTTAGCAACGCCTTTGAACTTGACTTTGCAAGAGGAAAAGCAGATGTCTTTCTCTTTCACTCATTTTGATTTAACGAATACAGCTTGCGCAGCAATTGCACCTTTAAGTTTTAGTCCATCTCTGTCACAGGCACAGGCAACAGCAGATGAAAGTACAACATCAGCAATTTATTAAAAGAAACAGCAGAAACACCTAGGACATCAGGACTGAGGCAGCATCTCAAGTTATTTCACTCAAGTCTTTCTGCAAAACTGTTTAAAAAGGGATGAACAGAAAGTCCTGAAAGGACAAAACAAATCCAGACTACATGCTTCCCTCTCATGTTCTTTGCTTCTGTGTTTTAGAATCCCAGAAGAAAACGCCATGCACACATAGAAAAAATTACTTATTTTAGCTGCTAAACACATGTATCATTCAACTGCTTTTGTCTTACTTCTGTCACATATATTTTAAGAAATAACTTTATGATGCTTCTCATGTGCATCTCTGAAATTCTCCAGGATGCTTGTATATTTAGGAAGATGTTACTGAATTAATAAGACAGAGCACTTTGGAAAAGGCTTTAAAATAATATAAGTGAGAGTTACAACCAAGGCTTTGCTGTGGGTGAGCAATAAGTGGAGTTGAGTTCGACTGCAGTGTTTTGTTGAAGGCGAGCATTCCCTTCCAAAGCAGACAGCAGCTCTATCAGCTGTAAGCCCATCACTTCACAGTCACAGACTCTTACAGTGATGCCGTACAAAGCCTTTTGAGCCGCTACAAACCACAACAAGTTCAAGACCTGACTCATGTCTAGAACTTCAACTCACTCGCTGTTGCTGGCTTAGTCATTGCCAGCAGCCCTACATGCATCTGCTAATCCTGCGGTATCCTGAGCACTGTTCCCTCCTGTGGGAAAGCCCTGGTTAGTCAGCCTCGCAGAAAGGTAGGGTATTGATGTATTTCTCTTACCATTGTGCTGCTTTGTTCTTCTTGCATTCCCATCTTAATGACCGTGCAAGCTGTTGGCCTTCCACACTTTCTTTGTGTCTATGTAAATTCAGTGTTTGATGCTGAAGAGGCGGAGATGATTTCTAAGTCAAGGGGCAGGTGTGAGTGAAAGGAGCAACCCAACAGCCAAACTATTTGAAAAAGAAACCTTTAATGTCTCATCAGCTCAGTACTGGAAAAAAAAAAAGCCTTCATAACTTGCCTTGAAAACTGGAAAAACAGGGTGTCTAGCTATAATTTAAGACATTAATAACAAGAAGATATTGCAGTTCCCTGACATATTTTGACTTTTGCACAGCAAAATGGTATCTTAAAAACTAGGTCTGATTATTAAAATGTGAAACACTGTCAGTGACAAAGAAATTACAGATGGGTTTAGCCCAGGCTAAATTTTAGAGCACACCTGAAAAAATGGTTCTTTCCCTTTCTTGAATGGACATACTGACAAGTATTTTGGCATGACCAAAAAATTTTTACTGTAACAACTTTACAGTACTCTCCATGGTCTTCAGAGGTATTCACTAGCTATTGTAAGCAAGCCTGAAACTGCAGCCTCGGGATGTGACACCCTGATTAACAAACTAAGTTTCAGCAAAAAGTATTTTTCACCCACAAGCAGCGAGTATACACTCTTTCAGTCTGGTAGTCTCCTTTCCAGCACAGAAAACACAGCAAAGCAAGAACAAACACACACTGTCATACAGGAACAGAGGACAGTACAAGGCATCTAAATTCCCACAATTTATTTTTATTTCCCTTGTTCAGAAAATACTTTCAAGCACGGAGCTAAAGATTAAGAACATTGAGTAGCTTACTCGCCTGCTGTGGGACAGTTTGAAAATTTGAAGTTGTGCTTAAAAGCTCCACCATCATAAGTCATGGACTGCACCAACAAGCATATACAGCCTCCTCTGCACAAGCATCTTTACAGTCACCATGGAAATCTCAACAAGAAACCAAAAGTAAAATTTCCTATTGGATTACTTCCTTCTGCTGAAATAATCAATTTTCTACTGGTTGCTTCATCTAGAAAATTTTTATGAAGGTAGCAGATAGATGGGCAAATGCAAGCATCCTGCTCCTTGCACCTTCAAAGCTACACATAAAGATAACAGTGTTTTCTTTTAATCTTTTTTCATTACTGAATATTACGCTTACAAGAATCCTGCTTTGCTACAGATGGTTTCCTGTTGTTTCTGCCAAATGTGAAATAGCTATAAAACTTGAAAAGGTTCTGATGCTGTCACTGCATGAAAAATTGCATCTACAAGGGAAAATTAAATATGAGCCTTAGCCTTTAATTGCTTTAATCTTACTTAGTAAGTGAACTTTTTTTACTCCCACCCCCAACTCAAAGCTTCCGACAACATGACCTGAAGGGAAAAATATAGCTATATATTTTAGTCAGGTATAAAGCCTTCATTAACAAAAACAAAAAAAAGAGGAAGGGGAAGTAGATAATTCTCATGTCCAGACTAACCAAACAGCCACCAACTCCAGCTAACAAGAGCACTGCCTTTGGCTCAGTTTCATAAAATATGTAAAGTCATTTCTGTTAGAAGACAGTGAAGTTCCCGTTTTCAGTGCTATAATAAGTAAATCTGTCACCTGAGCAGACAAATCACTAGAAAATGGCTTGCGTAATCCCAAGGGGACAGAGCCTTTGCTCCTTGCTTGGGCAAACCTCAGTGAACTCAGTGACAGATTTACTTGAATGCAAAAGGGGTGTTACGAAGTACTTCAAAGAAAAACTGAATTTTATACATACGATTAAGAAATCTCCTGACGCTCTGATGCTCTCTATAGGCATAGATTCAGTGTTGTATGGGAGAAGGACTAGGGAAAAGGTATTTTACCGGAAAAGGCATGCAACAGGCACATGACTTATGAGTGGAGCATCAATGAACAAGCGAGCTTCACAGGCTCCCTCAAATTTCTGTCAGTATTTGACTGGCACTACATCAACATACTCATTTTCTAGAAAAAAAAAAATCAGTGAGTATTTAACCACATCTTTCTATCAACAAGGTAAGGCTGTGCTCATTGCCATGAATCTGCCTGTACAAGCAATGGGGGTAGAGGCAAAGAGAGTAAATATGAGACTTTGTTCCATCATTTTGAGTGCCTTTGTCTGTCTGTTGCCGTTCATAGAAGGTCTGATATCCTACGGCTCTGCAGCACAAGAAACAAGTGCTCTGTGTTACACTGGAAATTTGGCAAGCACCCATTTCTGCAGGAAGAAGGCATTTAATTGAAATCTCACCCAAACAAGACATCAGACCTCAACTTTCCAGCTGCTCAGACCTCTATTGTTCATTCTAGGGGCTAGACCTGATAGTCATTTGCTACAAGAAGAGGTTTGCTCTTGCCTGGAAACAGAAGTTGGTGCCATATTAGTTTCTTTCAACTTGTGCTGCCTTTCCCTGCTCTAGAGGCTGGAATTTAAAAGCTGAGGTAGAGGTGACACTGTGGGCAGGAGTGAGCGGAAAATGTGTACACTCATCAAACTGCAACCAGATGTCTCATCTACATGTGGACGCGCCTCTCCCATGTGCTGTACCCCCAAGGGCACCACTCACTGCCTCCTCAAAGTGCTCCTGGTGTTTCCCCATGCAGAAGTACTTGCAGCAGAGATATCTGTTTGTTTAGTCTGACTTTCACCAAAGCTAAATTAGGAACAACCTTATGCAACCTCTGGAATATCTGCATCTCCAAGCTGTGGACAAACCCCTGTAGTTCAGACCAGATGTGGTTCCTGGTTCATTTAAAGATACCCATGCTGTGGAGAGCAGGGGTGCAGGGGCTGCTTGGCACCCATGGGGCTGACCTGCTGGACCTGATGCTTTCTCTGAGCGACCCTGCACAGTGCCTGACTTTGATGTCTGTGAAAACCACTGACCGATCACTTGGGCCACAAAGCATTCACAGAAAAGCACCCTTTATTTCTCTTTTGTGGTGTAGCCTGTGTACATGGGGACCTTGGATGAAAATCAGAAATGGGCATGCAGGTTGGATATCTGCTGACATTACTGAGAGTCTCCTGTTGACTTTACTGGGAAGCCTATTGAGCTTCTATATGGTAATTTTATCAATTTATTTTTTTATTTATTACCAATTTTGTCATTTGGTCACAAGCTGAACTATTTGCACCTTTCATATCCGTTTAAATACCACAAAGTGCTAGTGCTGGACTTTTCTCACAAACAGAAACCATGATAAAAAACACAACCCTGCCACATCAGAGATGTTCTTCGTGTACCGTACAATATTTGCATCTAGGTTTCCTTGTTGCTAGCCAGTGCCATCTGTTATCTGTTTTGGTCTGCTTATAAGAAATGGCAATTTTTGAAAACTGACAGCAAGAAAAGAACAATGCCTTTTTCCTTTGTATTTTATGTCCCAAAGAAAACAACTGGATCTACACATGCACAGAAGAATATACGCCTCCAACTGGCAATATGTGAGCACATGCTTTTTCTGTATGGAAATTTTAAAGAGACAAGACTCATCACAGGGAAGTATTTGAACGTAATAAAATAAATCTGTGCCCCACAATGCCTCGATACTCGGTTTTGCTTTTGTCTCTCTTGGAGGGTGCTGACAATCAGACTTGGTGATGAAATAAACGCTGGCAGCTGAGATAGTTACTGCCCTCAGCTGTGCGCTCTGCCCCTCTTTTGGAAATTATTTCTCTCCTGCAGCCGGCACAACTGAATGCTTTGTGAAACCAGCTTCAGACTGCCAGTCTTCACGCCAGCCTCAGCTTAAGCAGATCTGCCAGTCCATTAACTACTGTGGGTTGGAGGTGAGCCCACAAGCCATTGAGCCATACCTGATGTGCAGGTGGAAAAGACTCAGTGAGAAAGGAGGGGGGCCAGTTGAAGGTGGTGCTGCTTTGCTTTCCTCCATCACGGGCCACTGGCTGGGTGGCAACCCACAGATCATTCTTTCTTATTTGTGGAAAAACAAACACGTCCAACTCAGGGGACCCATTGTCACCAGCCACCCACTGAGAGAAGAAATGGCAAAATCTCAAGGGACAAAAAGAGAACGTGTACCCAGCCATTTCTCTTTAGTTGACTCTGATAGGAACAGAATGTTACTTTAGGATGGTAATTTCAAGCTCCTCTTTGTTATAAGTGGCAAATTGAAGTTTCCCATGTCTGAGGATGCTGCCTGTTTCATAGTTCCTAACTAGAGCAGGCTATAAGCCAGCACCAGGTATTTTAACAGATTCTGACTATTTTAGCCTTTGATACAATCTGTTCTTCATATTTTTGCAGTCCCAGTGTTTCTCTTGCAAGATTTGTGATCTGGAAGCACAGGGTCTTTTAGTCTTCTTCTTTCAAATGACAGAAGCCAATTTCTAGAAAACCTCAATTTATCAGCTATTACTATACAGATCTCTTTTACCCCCCAGTCCATCTCACAAGCAGTGGAGAGTGCATACAGTTGTGAAAGAAAAACGGAGCACATCACAGGAATGCATCCTTATAGCCTGGGTAATTATAAATATCTAATCCTGAATTATTAAAATGATTCTTGCTTAAAATGAAAAGAAAAATCCTGACAGTCAATCTGCAAATAATTGTATGTTGCTTAACTGGCACTTCAGTAGTTTTTGTTTGTGATATATCCAAAGGAAGAGATGGATGAACTGTCAGAATTAAAACCTCTCTCAGCACTTGGCCATATGTTTCTGTTTTGGTCCCCAGCCTGTTACGTTGCTGAACAGAGGATAAAGGCTGGTCTTCATATACAACACAACCTCCAGGGGAGGTGGGGAAAAGAGTGAATCTTTCCAGGGTTCCTTCTTACCAAAGAGCTGGCTTGGACTTGGATGCAGTCAAGTTTTGCAGCACCATGTGCTGGTTATAAAGCCTAATGAACCAGAGATTAATTACCATGATCTGCAGGGGATGTACATCCACCAGCACTTTCACAGTGGAGATAAAGTGAAAAACTGGAGCTCATGTATCTTTCTATGCCAGCTCCAGTAGGAAGACTGGTTGGGAAGGGTTGGATGCTGGAAGTTAGCAACCAGGTTGACCTTGGCCTTAAAATCAAAAGGGTCTCAGGTCTATCACTATTTCAGGATGCCACAAGTGTAGTCAAGCTAAATGTTATAAACTCTTTTGCTTTTCCTCCCTAATTTCCAAGTAGCCATTGACCATATCTAAGTAACATTCTCAAAACACAATTTACCCCACATATTTTTATTATCAGAGCAGTTCCCTGGATAGTTGGGTCATCGAGACCCTACTACTCTCCTATGCACAAGTCAGGCAAGGGTCAACAGAGATACCACCAACTGCTGGAGAGGTTTCTTGTGGGACAGGGAATGGGGCAACATCAATCTCCTCAAAAAGTCTTTCTGCTATAAAACTGACATAGCTCTGGCAGTCCCTTCTACCACATAAAATCTTATTAGTCGTTCACTCCCAGAAAGGAAGCAGGAATAATTTAAGGCACCGAATCAAAAAAAAAAAAAGCTCAGCTCTGCACAACTGAGTCTAAAAAAGAATAAATGCCAGAAACTCTATGAAGTCTACTAGGGACTTTGCTATTGATTTTGCACTGCAGATGGTCAGACATTATGGTAATGTGGCAATGTGTCAATGTAAAACCTGTTGCTAGATTCATGGCAGGTGATTCAGTTTAAACATTGTGGCTTAACTTCACAGAATGCCTCTTCTGAGAGTTCAAAACCAGCACTCACTAATGTCAGATCAGGAGGATGTGGCTCTGACTGTCTCTGCCGAGATTTGAAAATACACTCGCAAAGCTTTAACTTCTTCAAAAGACAATAGCAGATAATGCTTTAAAGTAATCTTTGTTTGTCTTTTATTCTTTTGTTCCTAATGGACGCCTAAATTTGAAAACAACTTCCTCTCTACTTTTGTTCCGATTTCCCTGGTGGGAAGAAACTAAAAAATCTGATCTATGTCAAGTCAGAAGAAATGTGTGCAAAGCTAACATGGTGCAGGAAACAATGTTTGATTACTGGATGTTGCCACAGAGTCAGCAAGAGCTGGACACACCACGCTTGTGGGAGTTCTGCCATTGACTGCATGAGTGCAGCATCTGAGTTCATTTGTTATGGAGTTGGATGAGTGATAAATCAAACAAAAGAACAACAAGTTACTTGGCCTCCAAATAATATTTGGATGTTCTAGTATTTTCTGTATGAAGTCAGTTTCTTAGTTTTCTGGTCAAATTATAGCCAAATATTTTGTTCACACAGTGAACACAGGTCAATTATACTTGCAAAGGTGGGCAGTCTTACGTATCACAATTCCATCCTTGTTCAGTAATATCTACTTCTTTACAGGGCGTACCTTCTTGGAATATACATGGCAAGAAAGTGTCTCTGTTTTTGCAAATAACTCCCTGCCCTAAGGACACACTGGCCAGAACTTTTCTACATATTAGGAAAGAAGGGTTTTCCCAAACAAGAGCTGCTTTTTCAAGAGCTGTTGGGTAAAAAGGGGCACCTGTTATCTTCTACTACATCATAAAAAATATGGGTCTTGAGGGTACGAGGGGACCAGAAGGCAGTAAAGGCCTGGTTTCAGAATAACCAGAGGGAGAAATGAGATCCCTTTTACAGGAGTGAAGAGAAAGGCTGATCTACACTCAGCTCCTCACCAATGACTCATGCAGGGTGGGGTCACTCTGGCACCTCTCTGGTTATCCTGCCATAGGCACTAGTTCTCATTGCAATTTATCTGCTCTATAGCCAAAAAGAGAGGCAGCATAGGTATCATCTGAGACCCACTTCCATCCTAACATGGTTAAAGGAAACAACTATGTTGAGGATATTAGAGGGGAATTCCTCCACTGATGACAACATGAGAAAAACATTATCTTAATATTAATCTAATCTTCAAAAGCTTATGCTGCTATTTTTTGAAAAATGAGACTTGGACCATTTATCTAGCACAGCTATAAGGATTCAGTTAGAAACTGTAGACTCTGTTAAAACATTCCAGTCCTCCAAGAAATGTCACCTTTACACATAAAGTTGAAATGTTTCACGTGAAGCCATTTTCAGAGGAATTCTAAACACCTCTATGGTAAAACTGCATTCAGTGTTTTCAGTGAGATGATTTCCATGGCATACAATTCAGTATGATGCCTTGAAAATTAAACATCACATGTTTTCCATCTAGCTGCAATAGAGAAAAAGCAACTATTTATGCCAGCGGTTTTCTGTAAAAGCTATCTATCTATTAAGAAAAAAAAAAAGCCTGCTGGCTTTTTCTGGGCACACTCTCATCTGAGTTCTTTGTTGTGGCCAGACTCCATTATTGCAAACAGCAACACAGCTATGCTGTACCCTACAAACCAGAAGAGCTGGGCCAAGCTCGGGTAACAGCTTCAGTCTCACCAGTCATGCCCAGTGAAATTTTGCTCGCAGGAGCTTACCTGAAGGTGAAATTGTTCCCACTGAGTGGTGTGGAGCCAAATGGGCTGCTGCTCAATAAATTTCCTTTATTTGAGTGTTCTTGTCTTTTTTAATTTCAAAATTATTGTCTTATCAGTGTTGCTCATTGATAGAGGATGCCTAAACTTTCTTTTCTTTTCATTTTCTACATCTTTGAAATTTCTGAGAGAAGGACAAAGAACTGAGTAATCCTGATCATAGTCATGGGGTTTGACCCTACTTTGCACTATCACATTAATTTCCTTTTAAAATTTGTGATCTCCCATGATTTTTCTTATAGAGTTGCCAGAGATTTCCACCACTTGCCCAAAACATTTCAAGATCTGTCATTCAAAACTCCAGTGTACAATATCATCTCCCATCTCTGCTGTAGAGGAGTGGCAGCAGTAGCCATCGGCCTTGTCTAGTGCAACACAGGGCAGCTAGAGGTGTGAAACCTTTCCTTGTAGCTCGAGGCATATAAAGAGGTTTGGGGTGGTACCCCAAGGAGGCGGTGATCACTAAGCTCCTTGGTATCGTTGTACTGTTGATGAGGATCTCATCTGTCATCCCATAGTGACAGATCCAAAGTGCCATCCAGTGCCCCTTCATATAATATTTTAAGCTCCACTGGCTGAAAGAACGAAACCACCCTTCCTCTTAGGCATACAAGTACCTAGCCGCACTTTTTCTAATCCACAGTATCAGTGCTGTAGCTGTGGCAGCAGCAGCTAAAAACACCATGCTCAGTACCAATGATAATCTTTCATAGTCATGCAAGGCTCACATGGGCCACTTTACTGTTGGAGCAAGTTTTGCAGTCCTGGCTGAGCTCTCTGTTCCCCCAGATGTAGCTGAGCTGGACATTTCAAAGCTACTTTGGCACTACTTATGGCTGCAGCGTAGTGTCCTTAGAGCAGGTATGCAATGCGCAGGTACTCCTCAGTGTGGGCAGCAGCCTGCTTTCCTCTCTGAGCCTCAGTCCCACAGAACCCTTTTCCAATGAGATTGTAGAAGCGGGGAAAATTAAAATTGGCATGCTACAAACATGTATCCACATGCATATGGAGTCAGCTACAACACTACCAGTGCTGTGATATCTTACAGAGTTACAGAGTTGGTTGTGATTTCGAAAGCATAGTAGCAGTGTAAAAAAGTACAGGCAAAGTAGCTTGCAATGTTAACACAACCCCCAAAACAACAGCTTCACTATCCTCTGGAGAAATATGTACTTCTACTGAAATAACAAACCACACTGGATCATCTAGAGTTTGGGAACTGGTCAGAACACCAGTACTTCTAAAAATAAAAAAGTCCACAACACATTCTATGTGTAGACACTTTAACTTCTAATCAAGGAGACTATCAGGAACTGTAGCTACTTTCTAGCACTCACAGACAAAAAAAAAAAAAAAAAAAAAAAAAAAAAAAAAAAAGAAAAAAAAAAAAAAAAAAAAAAAAACGCGGCTCCTTAGTCCAATGCCGAGAGCAGAGAAATCCACTGAATGGAAGAACTCGTTCAAACGAAACCTAAACCCAACACAATTTCCAGGCACAGCCCTCGGTGACATCCCCATGACAGAGTGGGTCCCGTACCGGAGCCAGGCTGGCTCTGGGGAGAGGCAGCCGACATGAGCCTACCTTGCGCGGCTGGGATCAGCACCTCCGGAGCGCGGAGCAGAGCTGCTCCGGCGGGCGCAGGGCGCGGGGTACCCGCCTGCTCGGGCTCTCACAGGTGCCGAGGCTCCGGCGCAGCCACCGCGCGTCTCCTCCGCTCGCAGCGCTTGTCATTAATGTTCCCACCTGGGTCCCAGGGAGCAAAAACTCCCCGGAGCCGCCAGCCGACGGCCCCCTCGCCCCCTTCGCAGGTTCGGAGGGTCTCCCCAAAAACTTCTCCTTCCTCTCGCCGTCTTCTGCGAAGTTTGGTAGAGCCGCGGGCGCCGGAGCGGGCTCCGCTCTCTGCGGAAACTCGCCTACCCCACCTAGAGGAGCACGGCAGGATGAGGAGTCCCACGTCCATGCCAGCTACCGCCGAGCTCGGATTTTGCTGGTGAACAGGAGAAGGTTTTATCTGGTTTGGCTGGGAGAAGGGGAGCCATACCCTGGGGCACGGATCAGGAAGGAACCAGGATGAAGTTTAATGATTGAACTGGTTCAGTTCAGCGAATCTTGGTATGGCAAAATCAACCTATTCTGCACAAATACCTAGATTTTCAGGTAACTTGGGATAGCTCCTCTGAAGCCTGTCTCAGTTTTCTGCTCTTAAGTCCCATGTTTGGGGACCCCCTGGACTTCCCACGGGACTTCATCAGAGAGGGATAGCATGGGAGACATCAAGAACCACTGGGTCCCCAGGACCACACACAACTCCCTGTGTCTTCTAGCAAATTCTAAAGGAATAACTTAGATTTTTTCAAGTTGAAAATGTCATAGCTACCTTTCTTAACTACCAATTCTTTTCTTCCCAAGCAAAACTGAAATATTCTTGTACTGTTGTGCTTTCTAAAGGTTGCAAATTCTGGTTATCAGCTAACTCTGCTGGAGGGGATTTGCAGTATTTCTGCAAAGGCCGTGTTCCTTGAAATCAGAAAATGTGAAATAATTTACTCAGATAGCATTATTTATCACTGAATGAAATGCAAAAAAAAACCAGCACACCTGCAAATGGCTTGAGTGCAGCTAGAGTAGTTAACTCAGAGATCATAAAGGAAAAACATATCAACACTAAAACTCCTTTTGTGAGCATCCAATACGTAGTGTGAAAACCTGACAGTGCTTGATCAGTGGAAAATGTTTCTCAGAGGAGGCCTTTCAGCCTTGTAGGGATACTAGATTCATAAAATCTGTATTCTGGTGTATGCTGGACTTGTAACTCTGCAGCTGACCTGACCCTCACCATCCCATTGGGCAAAGGCATGCTTTGGTTCTTGTCTAACACATACCAAACTCAATGTTATGAATCAACATTAAAATATAATTGGACATTCTTTTCATTTTATTAAGAAGCATATTCAATTCAATGGTTCCAGTTGTCAAAAGCTGACCCTGGGCTACACAGCAAGTTGCTTCCTTCTTACTTGCAGAGAAGAAAAGATTATGACTGGTATCACTGCAACACAGACAAAACACAGTCTTTGGAGACCCTTTCTCCTTTTGTGGTGGAAAGTCATCTGGTTTATACCTAAAGTTGAGCTGTCTAAAGACCTTTATTGTCTCTTAGAAGTCTTGATGTTCATTTTGTTACAAAACTAAGGTCTAAGAGAGAAAAGCACTATAAGATGGAAAAGTGAAATAATTGAGCAGAAACTGCTAGGAATGAAAAGGCAGCACTTCTGGGGGTGTGCTTGATAAAGGGCCCCTTTCCCAGAGTTTACATTTTTTTTCCCAAATTACAAAATTACAAGCACATGACTGCAAAGGGCTTCCATCTTCCATTAGCATCCCACCCACTCACTGATGTTAAACTGATGACTGCACATGAGTGTGCTCATCCATGGCTTCTAACCCTCTTCCTTCCATCATGACCCACCCAGACCCCTCAGTCAGGTTCGTTGCAACACCTACCACTACCCTCAACCCTTCTCCCTCAACACTTTATACCTCCACGTGGTTGCCCTTCACTCGTTCTCTTCTGTCTAAGAACCACAACACTCCTTTCAGCTGCTGCACTTTTTATTAGGCCAGAGAAAGCATATATGGGTGCTGGTTTGTGTAAAGACTAGTCTGATAAAGGTTTTCAACAGCCAGAAAGGTTTGATTTATTTCATATGGTATCTCTCAGCAATTCTTCAAATTTTCCTGACTCATTTCTCCAGCTGACTCCAGCCTGATTACAAGCCTCCAGTCTCACAAATACCTGGGAACTGAAGCTGTTACCAAGTCAAAAACTCTGTTTAGCAATTGGAGAACTTCTCCCAAATCATTAGATAGACTGTCTCAGGCTAGCCCATTTAAATATATTTTTGATATTCAGAATTATGTCTTTCACAAGGAAGGCAGCAAGCACCTGAAAATTGCAAAGCAATTATCTTAGCTCAAACACCTACAGTAACTGTGCTGTTGTGTTTGCAATATATTTTTGAAATAATTAGCAATATATTTCTGTGTCTTCTAGAACATATGTAATTAACAAATGTATTAATCATGACTTCCTTCCTAGAAAGAAGACCTCATGACAACTACTGCAGAAGTAGTTAAAACAAAACCAAATGAAACCACCCTCTCCCTTGCTGCTGAGAGGGAATACCTTATTCGTTATATGGTATTTTCTTCCCAGTCTTTCAAAAACTCAGGCAGGCTTTGGAGAACACAGGAAGACGGATCAAAGAACAAACCTTTCTCAAATACTTGAAAAGCCAAGGGAAGTGAGAAAGCTAGGAAAGAGTTACACTGAAGTGCCAAGAACAAATGGAGTACAGGACACTGGTGTATAGATACACTGTTGTATCAAAAGTACTCTTAAGATGCCTCTCCAGGTATTACAAATGCCTGTGGGAGTTCTGCTATTGATTTAATAAAAAGACTGGATGCTAGGACAGTCAGTAACTCAAACTCTTGATCTAAACTTTGGATACAATATTTTAAACCAGGAGTCAGTGGATATTTGTGGTGTTACATTATATTTCAGTCTGGATTTGTTACTTCATTCTCTGCAGCACCTTTGTTCATGTATTGCTCTGCATTGTAATTTCTCACTTTTGCATATATGCTGGCCTGCTCTATGCATTAACATTTCTGTACTTACTGTTGTAAAATTATTTGCTGTATCAAAGCCTTTCCATATAGTTTCACTTAGTTTTCTTCCAAGATGTATATTCTCCAGATAAAACATCAGTCAAATGGTTGGTTTCTTTTTCTTACCCTGTTTTTCTTTCTAAACCTTTGTCTCATTTTGTGAAGTATTATTACTTGGAGAGGAGAGAGAACTATGGGTATTAAAGAACATTAATCTCTGACGCTTCTGGATTTGTCATTTGTTATTAGAAGCTTCTCCAGTACTATGAGAGATTTCTTCTATCTTCAGTGTTCTTGCCTATCCTATTTAATTTCAGATTTTCTCTGCTGAAATCATGCTGCACAGAAAATGCCAATGTCAGATGGTTTCTTTATCACCTTGCACTTCATAGGAGCCTTAGGATATACTCTCGGGCATGTGGAATGACACTTTGGGCTGGTCTTGTGTGGACCTAAGAGTTGGACTCTTGAGATCTGAAATTAAAATTTGCAAGCTACTTGTGTCCATATGTATATCCACGGCTGGACACCTACATACATACCTACATACCCCTACATACATACATGTATGACTGTAAAGGGAAGAGGGGACACAGTACGAGATCTGAATTAGCGTGGCAGAGCCAAAATCTGTGAAATGCCCACACTGAGGGTCACCTCTGCAACTTCAGTCCCCAGACAATGGACATGTACCTGCCCCAGTCGATGTATCTCGAACAGGTGACCCTCATAAGAGTCCTTCTTTTCTTCCTTATGCAAAATGCAAGCATGAACATTATTAATGACACAACAGCAAGCCCTGCTACACATATATTAGCTTTCTTATCAAAGTTGCCAAGATATTATGGATGTCTCTTGTAAAACACTTGGTATTCCAGAGCTTTACAAGCAATATTGATTATATCCTTCAATTTCTCTCTAAAACAGATGGTGTTAACCTGATTTAATAAAAAAGGGAAGAAGACATGGGAGAAGTGATGATCAAATATTCCCAGTAGTTTCAGATGTTTGATTTCAAATGCCTCAGGACTGATTTTTCAGGCTGCATCACAATATACAGCACTTTATATATTCTGGAGGAGCTTGCAGAGACGTCAGTGGCAGCCAGCAAAAGAGCTTATCACTCTGTTGGGCCTGTATTGTGCATCTCTAGGGAAGCAGGATAATAGGGCAGGGAGCCCCTGAGTTTCCAGAGCAGCATTCAGCTGCCTGAAATGGTCAAACATTTGCTCTTCTCCTGCATCTCTTTGTCTTACTTTTGTTTAGATGTTGCAGCAGAGTAGGCAAAGTCTAGTAAAAAGCACAGTGCATTAGCATATAATCGAACAGAATATTGTACTTTATACTTGCAAAGTAATTTCAGTAAGTCCTTAAATTCTGACTCATATGTCTAATTCTGTCTTATGATGTGCAACCCCTGTGTAACCCCTGCCAGTCATGCAAAGTTAGTCTCCAGCCCTGCCATACTTGTCTGGTGACTTCCTATACTCAGTTTGCACACAAACCACTCTTCATGCATCAGGCTGCATCCCTCAGAACTTATCTGAAACTTGACCACAGCAAGCTCTGTCACCTGGCAAGAGCAGTAGTCACCAGCATATTAAAGCATGTATTTCGCTGTTGCAGTCACGGGGAGATATGTAAGGGAATCTTAATTAGCAGTTATCTTCTTCAAATAGCTATAGGATGCTAAAGCCATTTAGTCACCTAAAAAGTGAATTAACTTGTGAGAATTATTTGTAGATATTCGAAGCATGTTCTGAGCCTGTAAATGTCTTACTTTTGGCATAGAACAGCAGGCTTTCAGCTTGGAGTCTGTTTTTCTCTATTGTATATAAACATTGAATAAAACCCTGGAGTATGCTGACTTGGAGGAATCACTTAGAAAGGGTAACTAGAGCAGTGTTTTAAGCATTTGTTATAAGTTTGATTGTCATAGGGTTTTTTGATATACAGTACATGATCATCACCTGACTTCAATTTAATAAAAAAGTTTATACAAAGCTTGAATGGTATTGAGTTTGTATCTTTTAAAATGAGGCTTCTAAATTAGTGGGGATTTGAGCCATTGGTTCAAACCAAAATGTAATTGAAATTTGCATCATAAAATTACGGGTAGAACCAACCACAGTGATGCCACAATTTGTCACTTAAGCGGTGGGAAAAAAATCAAGAAGTCTTAGGTCACAAGTCTGAACAAAACAAATTTCTAAGTCTAATTGAATAACCCATTCCATTCACTATGCAACCAGAGTCCATGCTCTTTCTCCAGAGTGGCAGGAGAGTTTAAATTCACATCTCTAAAAGTCAATTGCACTTTTATTACTCTTAATATATGTAATACATCTTTAAACTAGGACAGTTGTATTAAGAGGAAGCATTCAGGATGCTTTTCAAATACATGCCTGTAGTACATTTTTCAAACATATTGCAATGAACTTCCATTTTGTTTATAACTTCTTCCTTGGCAGATTACTTGCCTTCACTATGCAGATGGTTTGCAGGTTTGATTAATATTTTAATATGGTATTGTATCACCTGCAATGTATGACTGTGGTGTATTACTAACCTTCAAAATACATAACAAATTCAAACTGTCAGCTGGTTAAATAGACCAAACTCAGCCTTCCAATAATAATTCCATACAAGTGCAGGTGATTCAAGGTTAGCAGGTAGTCAGGAGGCAAGAGTGACACCATCATCTGCACCACTTACTACCCACTGGCAGACTACCCACTGGCACGCTATTCTCCAGATATCCTTCTTGTTCCCATCTTAAAGCTGAACTGTAAGACCATGTGCTTGCTTAGAGGTAGGAAGCAGTTCTACTTGTCCTGAAGCAGTTCATCACTTCTCTTAGGCCAGAACACACCTTCCCTACTTTGCCTTTAATTCCTGCAGTGTATCAACTGAGCTGCTGAGGATCCTCTCCCAAAAGAAATCCAAAGCTTTTTCAGGATTATTTTAAAATGCTAATTCCTGGGAAAATATCTTCAGGATAGAGGGCATATGTAGGTGTGTAAGAGGCATGTGTGTTTGTTTGCCTTTCCAGCACAGCTAACAACACAGTATTCAAAGTACTCTCCTGGTACGTAGGGCCTGAATTAAACTGGGGGCTTTACACTAAGACCTCCACCAAGCATTTTCACTGCTCGCTGGTTAAAGGCTTCCATCTTCTTAATTTTTTTCTTTTAAACTAAAGGGTAGTTTCATATTCTTAATTATTTTCTTTAAACTAATGGGTGGAGACAGAGAAAACTGGATCAAGGTGTTTGCAACAGACAAAGATTTTGTTTTAAACTGATGGATTTTTGCATGCGTCCTTTGGCCTGTGGCATTGATTGCTCTGGGCAAGACTCCTCCGTAACATCAGTGAGCACACAAATAGTATCCATGAAGTCAGTGAGCTACTGTTGAAGGAACTACTGTTCAACAACAGTGGAAAACACCTCTGAGAGGGCAGTCTGCATGGATGTCTTAAGATCCTGTGACTGTAGAGAAATATATGGGAGCCAGTCTGATTGAATTGACTTTGGAATTACATTCACCAAATGTTAAACTTGGGAAGACAGAATGAGGGTTGTGATGTCATACCTGGTGGACAGTGACATAGGCTGGACTGACAGATCTCACTTGTGGCACTCACTTCAGCATCCACACTGGGTGATTTACCTTCATACTGACTTCTCACCATGTAAATACTAGTTAAACTGTTCCAAAGGTCTCCTTTGGACATTTTATTTCTACAGCTTGTGCAGGGTGTGAAATGTATCCCTTAAAGTTAGAAAGCAGTACTTTTCTGTTATGATCTGAATTCATTTCTCTGGCTGCAATATACCCCTTTCTTTTTTTCCACCCTCTCTGTTTGCAATGTTCCTGTGTTCTTAGCCTTCCTGTGGCCATACTACCCAGATGTTTAACTCTGTTAACCACAAAGATCAACAGGCCAAATGAATTGTTTGCTGGCCAAGTATTATACAGGTCTACCTAGAAGTTCACAAGATATCTGGACTAGCTGTGTTCCTAACAGCTCTACCTATACTGCCATATTCACTTGAGGCTCAAACTTCTATTTAAGCCCAATTCCCCCCATTATCTTAGTGTTTTATATCCTGATCCATGCCACGACTTACATCTGGAGCAAGTCAGCTGCCCACCAGCCAAACAAGTGCTCAAAGAAATAGGGAGGCAGAGGACATCAATAAATTGTCTGGATACAGGAGGCTTAAGCCATGGCAAACTCACACGAGCACTTTGGCATTCCTGACAAAGACCTTAAGACAGCCAAAGAGACTACACAATGTGCAGGGAGAGAGAAGCAGGAAGAGAGAGAGTGGCCAGGATGTGCTGCCAAGACACCTCACCTTACACACCCACAACAACAGCACAGCCCGGTCTGCAAAAACACAAACTTGTCTGTAAAATTACAAATAATTGAAGACTTTGTAAACTTTTTTCCCCTCACCCCTGCTAATACCACTTTTGCTTCTATAATGCATCCAGATGATCTTAATTTGTAATTTAGGAGAGACTTAATTACTGTAATTGTTAAGAAAAGTTAATTTAAATGCTTAGCAGAGTCAGTGACCCAACATGCTTGATGAACTGCTAAGGTTGGGCACAGAAGAATGTAATCTTAATGTACTGAATTTGTTTCCTTCGGGCAAATACGGGGCCAAATGTTCAAAGCTGCTTCTTAAATTGCACATACAACATCTGAGGAGCCATCTGCCTACGTGTAAGAAACATGATTTGCATATACAAATATATAATTTAATTTAAACATATCTATACATTATGTTTGCACTAAGAGAGCATGCAAAAGAATACCAGTAAACACTGGAGGCAATTTTTTATGCTCCTTTCACATGTATAAAAATACTAAATATTGTGCCATAATATTTCTGAGCTAGTTCTTCAGAGTACCCTGTGAAGTGAGAACTCTGCCTTCTGCATCTACCTCTGCAGCTTGTGATCTGCTGGCTTGATAGAGCCTATGCTTTCTTTCCAGCAGCACTGTTAGGCTTAGTTAATGACTGGTGTATTTTGAGATTCTTGATGCACAGCTACTCTAGGAATACTAGGAAAATTGTTCCTCTTTTGAATACAGTTACAAATCACTCCCAGTCTGTTCCTTTTCTAAAAATCTTAGCTTTTTTTTTGCTCTTGGGCTTTTTGGTCTTCCTGCACATTTTTCTACTTTCTTCCTTTAAACTAAGGTAGGCATTTCCAGCCCCTCCTGGGCACCATACTTCAAATCCTGTTCTCTAGGTAGGTAATAGGAATAGTAGTGTTTGTTCCAGAACTGGAAGACCATGCTCAGCAGATTCAACAACCTTGCCCGTGCTTGGGAAGCCTAGAAAAAGGATGATTTGAATTTGGAGTGGGCAAGGGGTGGGCATGTAAAGCACATTAGGAGAAAAACCTGGTTAGGAAACATTGGAGTCCGAGAAGGGAGAGAAAAACTGGGACTGGAAGATGGATAGCAAGAAAGGTAATGGAAGCTGTGAAGCAAGATGGAAACTGAATTTTAGTGGAGGGGACATGGGGCGAGACAATAGGTGCAGGTACTTGCTGAAATGGAAGTGGGTGGGGGACTGATGAGGTGCATGGGCTTGAGAAGCAGTGCAGAGGGCTCTGCTTAACGGTGCAATAAGTCATTCACATAATGATTGCAGACAGTGCCAAAAGAGGGAGAACTGAAGTGGCACTGGGAACTGTAATGCTGGCCCAGCATCAATAAAGAGTTCACAGAAGAATGGGTTTTGCTGTGTAGGTTTTATCCATGTGTTACCAGATGCAAAAGTGTTATAAGATATAAAAAACCCCCAGAAGTTCTAGTTTATATTGTGAGCAGTTTGAACTGCCCTTAACATCTCTACTTTATCTGAGTAATACTGTAGTACAACAAGCTGAAATGTAAACAGTCTGGATATAACTAGCAATGATTAATTTGTAATTTTTCTCAGAAATTCCTCATCCAAACAGCACCAGCTGTACTTCTGTTAAATCTACAAAGAAATCTACTCTTCATTACAACAGCTGCATTTTCCATCAGGCTCCCTGAATTTCCCCTAGAAGCTCTAAAAATCTTCCCCTTGCCTCACATCACAAACGCAGCAGACACAGCTGATCCAAGGAAATTCATGAACCATCAGAGGACTGTCCAAGAAAATCCGTTTGGTGAAAGCAAGACTGGTCAGGGCTACCAAGGACTCGGGTCAGGCTGCATGGCTGTGAAGGTGTTCCAACACCCTAGGGCTGAGCCAGGCAGTCAAAAGTGGGATGGCAGATCCTACACTCTGGCAGTAAATCAGCTTGTGCGTGGTAAGACTTTGACACACAGGTATAGCCACCTGGAGTGGTGAGGAGACTTCTCCTGCCTGGCAAGTATTAGACATTTAAGACATGACTTAAAGAAAATTTCCAAATATTTTCCTTAGTTTTCAGTACATGATGCTCACTGACATCAGCTAGGCTCCTATCTTCAAACAGGCAGAAAGGAAAGCTAGCATCATCCACTTTTCTCTCTGGTCACTGATGGGTCAGTCTTTTGAGCCTCTGCAGATTCCTACCTGTTCTTACCATCTTTTGACCACTATTCCCACCACATTTTTTCAATGTGAGGTTACCACAATGAGCAGTTCTTAATGTATTCTCTGTACCACACGAAGGTATAGACCGATAAATAGACAGTCCTTGCATTAAGTCCCTCATCCACATGGGCTGATGATTAAAACTCTCTTGGGACCTATCCCAGTGACCAAAACACCTGGGTCCTTTGACAGGCACTGGATTCAACCGTGAAGCTCAATAACTCCTCAGGAAAAAAAATTACGAAAACATAATGAGTATAGAGTAATTTCAGATGCTGCCATGCCCCCCTGCCCTCAGCTGCTATTGCATGAAGGAGCAGGCCCCTCACAAGGCTTGTGTCATAACTACCAGCCCCACTCAGATGCCCCAGATATTCATGGCATATCAAATAGCAGTAAGCACCTATGGTTAGACAAAATAAACCTACAATCAATCTCATTTCTTTCTTGTGAGCTTATGGTAAATTTAAATATACATAGATTTTGTAGACTTGTAATTCCACAGTGAGTGTTGGAGGCAAAATCTGGCCCATACATACACACATACACACATAAAGTCACTGTGACCTACCTGTATTCGTAAAGATGAAAATGTCAGTCAGATTTCGTATCTAAAGGAATGCAGATGTTTTAATGGTAAGTGGTTAAAAGTCAAGATTCCATGAAATATCTGCGAATTTGCAGTACTTTAAATAGGTCTTTTCATCATATGACATTACCTTCATCTGTAAATGTTCTGGTCTGTCGGTAGATATGTTGCCCTTTTTGCTTGGTGTGATTTATTTATTCACTCCCCAGAGCCTAATTACATCTAATTCTAATTTTACCTTTATAGAATATGTTTGAACCCTTTCCCTGTAGACTTAAACTGCAGGGTCTAGGGGTATTAAACTTAACCATTTTTGATAATTATATGATGTTACCTCTGAAAATTAAGTTAGAGCAGCTGCAAAACATGTGAAACAATGAGACATATCTATATTATAGTCCTGATGAAATCTTGTGGGGACCTTACAGCATACTTTATTGACCTTCTCTGGGGTGCTATAATAATACACCCTATGTCAGATCTACATCACTGTAATTGAATTTTAAGGAATTTCTGTGATAACTCAAAAATTGAGTCTGCTCCCTAGTGCCTTTTCTTTCAATAAAATCTAAATAGTTTTTTCATTTCCCCTTTTAATTATGAAGGTGGGGAGAGTAGGAAGAAGTGTTATCAGTCTTCCTTGGCCTAGAGCCCTTTGCTTATGCTAACATTTTCCCATCAAAGACCAAAAGGTGACTACATTTTGCACAGGATGGGCTCAGGAAGTTTTCTACAGTTTTACATATGGCAGGCAAGAGATTGGCATAGCACAGCCTTAATCTCAGCATTCAAGCCCCAGCTCTGCTCTGTAGTATCCAACTGCCCACCCCCAGTTGGATCTCACTGTGCCTTATATACCTCATTCCAGCGAGGAGACACAGACTGTCATCCTCCCTGTGCAATGCCCAGCTGAGTGGGGTAGGCTGGTGAGAAGACAAATCTGGCTTCCACAGTGAGGACAACTCTCTCCTGGCATACCTTAGCCCAGGTGCAACTCTATGGATCAACTTCAGACATACCTACTGCACTTGGAATGTATCAAAGGTTTTGGGATGGCCTGTAATACGCCTTCAGTATTTTCACATCCCTAGTTTGAGAAAGGTCATAGTGATGTTTGAGCCTGGTGGTGAGCATATGATTGCTGCAGCTCCCTCTCTTTTCATCCCAGGGTACTTGTTCATGTATTTTGTTAATGAGTATAGACTCAAAAACATCAAGAGGAAGCCATCTTTAAGAACCCAATTGACTGGAGTTCACTCTGAAAGATGCACCCAAACCGCTTTCTCTCTCCAAGCTAATGATGGCTTTCAGTAACACTGAATGCACACATTAAGTACACAGCATTTCTCCTGCTGGCAAAAGTTAGATAGCTTTCTCTGGAGATCCCATCTTCTATTGTGTCCCCACCTATGCTGGATTTCTCCTAACCTCTCCACATTTAAGTGTATTTATAAAATGACTTTTCTTGGTAGGAGGAAATTGCCTTGGCAGGATATGGAGCAAATGTGTTATATCGGTCTTACTCATTACCAGTCTCCTATGCAGTGAAATCTTTTGAAGGCACAAGCTCTCCCTCCTTCCCTCTGCATGAAATCCTCCTCGAGTGACAGTGCCACTGCCAGGGCTGTGGCATTTCCCAGCAGAGCACACACTATTTACTTTCAAGTCCCTCCACTAAAATCCATTTACTTCTGGTATCAAACACAACAGATCTAGATAGAGTAAAGCATAAGGAGCACCATTTCTTAATATGGTTATTGGGTCTTGACTTGCACTGTTGTGTCCTGATGCAGTTGTTCCACAGTCTATTTTGTACCTATCCATGTCAAATCAATGTCCAATGGCCCCATGAATTTCCATATATGCTCAGAAACTGTCTGGCCACAAGTTAGTCGGCTGCCTTATCTCTCCTCTCTCATGAAGAGTGGCAGAACTATGTAATAAAACCTTTAAAACTGGATCTGGTTGAATTAATTCGCAATGATGCTTAAGTGAAACTAGAGAGTCCTTCTCTCGCTGCCTCTCTGATTCTTCCTTCCTTCTGGAACTGTCATGAAAAATAATACTAAAATCTGTCACTTCATATAAATTGTCTACTTGATACAGAACCACAATTAAAATGTTGAGGGCAGAAAAGAATTTCTCTATTTAAAACAATTCTATCTTTGCATTCTTGGGCATTTCTGATCCTCTGTAGGCTACTTTTCCTCAGTCCTCCTCTTCCCTTTTTTGTTACTAAAATGCAAAGTACAAAAGTCTTTGTCACCTCTGTCTTTAAAGTAAAAGATCCCATTTCTGAGAAGACAAGCTATATTTGTAGCTGAGCAAAGCATGGCTATGTCTAGACCAGCAGCTGGCAAAGAAAACCAGAAAGGGCATGGCAAGTTTATAGCAAACGTAGGAAAAAAAAAAAGGACATTTTTACATATTCCAGAAACTAAGTAAATACCTCATTCCATAAATACTTCAGGGAGTCTTACACTGAAGTTTGCCCACAGGAGAACCTGCGTTGCCCCTGGTACTAAAATGGCTAAAAAAGAATTTAAAATAAATAAATCATTGATGAAGGTTGGATAATCAATCTTCAAACTGGAAATCAAATTAAATGAACTATCTCTAAATGAGTTCATTTTACTCCTTTTTACATGTAAGGCAGAAATTATAGCCTTATAATCTATTTTCATTTTCTTGGCCTTTTATCCAAGACAAATCAAGAGAAGTTAATGTGTAGATAATGTGCTTCAGTAATATGGATTTTGGTTTTGGTTGGTTTGGTTTTAATTGGTCTGTCAATACCTTCCAGAGGCTAAGGATTCCAAAGGTATAAAATATGCATTTTGTGCAATCCAGGTAGGCATTTTGTTAAGATGTAGACCTGAAAATTTAGTAGGTTTGGAAATTAAGAATCAGAGAATAATGTGTTCATGTGACCTAAGGCTTGTATTAATACAAAGAAATACAACTGCAATGTTGGGTATGTGTTTGTACTGTGTTATGTTAACCAGTGACAAGTCCTGTGGCACCCATACTAGATGACTTCTAGTAGCTCTCTGCCCTTCTACATCATCACAGAGCCTGAAGACTGGTCAGAAATGTGGGGCAGGCTAAAGGACAGGTTTTTTGGTTGGACCAGCTGTCCAAAACCCTAATCTAGGTGGTTTTAGGGTTAAGAGCTGCTCCAGGGGAGCACACTGTGGATGCTGTGCCGTTCCTCTGAGCCTTGTCACATGAGAAGTTGCCCTGGGTGAAACCAGCTCCCCCTCTCCAGCACAATATGACCTATACATCCCCTGATGTTCTCAAGACACTTCCATGCACAAAAGATCATATGGGAAGGTGAAGTGTGGCTGGTGCTCAGATGCAGCTTCTTCCCCCATTCTTTAGGATGTTTCCATGGCCTTTCAGCTGTTTTCTTTAACTAGAACCCACCATAACACTGTGGTACAGTAATGTGTTTTTCCAGTTTCATGGATTCCTTTTTGTGAAAACTGGTTCCATAGGTGCGGAGATGGGCTGAAACTGCTCTGGCAAATCCAATGCCCTGGGTAATGGGAAAGCTGAATGTTGGTCTAGCTCTCACAGTTCAGGCCATCTCTCATTAACCAAATGAAATAAAGAAAAGAGGAATGCTGGGAGAAGGCAACACTATTGTGTTATATCCTTCAGTAATAAGGTGCAAACCAGGTTGGTGGCCAAACTAAACATTTCTATGGCCCCAAGGAGGGAATATTTGCTTTTGGAAAGTTCACCGGTTGCACACATGGACCACCTGGGATGCACCATGGTTGGAGTGCGGTATTTGGGTCCATACCACAAACTTGGTACTTGCTCATGATCCTTTCTCAGTATCTCTTTTGAGAGAGAAATGGGTTCACTGTCATTTGTTTAATTTTAATTAAAGAGATGGCTGTGGAAACAAACAAGGCTTATTCTTTAATAGTATTTAAGTTGTTTTTGTGATGCTTGATTAAAATACTACCTAACAACCCATTTCTATAAATCATTAATAGCTTGACTTCAGCAGAATCTGCGCATGAGGAAAAAAATCTCCAGGATTTGGCACTGAAAGTACATTTTCTCCAGGTTAACGCTTTTGGTGGGGTTTAGGGGTTTTGTGTTGTTGATTTTTCTTGGGGGTTTTGTGTTGTTCTGTTTTGTGGGGGTTTTTTAATAAATAGCTGTATTACCTAGATTACTGCCTTCAGGTCTAACCTGTGTAAACCACTCATGATAATGATTTTGCCTTTCATAGCGTTTTTCTCCCTAGAACAGTGTTATTAAAAGGCAGATGAAGTACATTACAAATCTCATTACATTTCCTGTAAAGCAAGCATTATATGTCAGATATGGAGACAGAGATAGCAATACAGTTTGCCAAGGGTAGCATCAGTGAGATTTTGCTGGATCTGGCCCTCTCTTCAGAGAGCTTTGCCTGCACAGCAGCAGCCATACATGAGGGCTGCCACTCAGAAGCCCGTTCCTTCTGTGACTAGATCTTTTTACCTTGCAATTTCTAATTTTACAATATTAATTGAAAAGGCATTCATTGTGGATAACAAGGTGTAATTAGTTCTCTTCAATAAATCTTCATTGCCTCCCATAAATGTAGTATATTCAAGTCTTCTGAAACCATTAGGGTTTTTTTGAAAGAGGTCAATGTATTTATTAATTTGCCGTGTATGAGCCTGTGAATGATAAAATAGGAAACCAGATGTACAAATTCAACATTCTTCAGATGATGTTGAGATTCTTCTTTTCTTGATGAACTCTAGGGTTTTTGGAATAGCAAATATGTATGAAAAGGAGTGTGGCAGTCTTTTGAACTGAAAAGTACAGAAATTTCCAGATTCTCATAAAAAGCATATCTTTCATTAAGAATTTTTTTAACTTTATCAATAACTTTCAATAATTAAGTTTTTTTATTACCTCATCCAACCATGGAAATATTTCATGTTAAATTAATAAACTCCTTCTATGGATGTTAATTTAGACTCCTTTACTAAATGCAATACCCAGCTATGGAAAAAGGTAGACCATAATTTGAATAGTAAAAAATGTATTAATGTCACTAATTCTATTTCAGGAGATACTAAAGGCAGAATGGATTACTGAAAGAAATAACTTTAAAGAAAAGAAGACTTATTATAATTTAAATTGTAAAAAATTCTTAATGTCACTAATTCCCTCTCAATTGCTTTTTGTGTAACAAGTCATTTATCATTAGGATCATTTCAGTCAGTTGTGATGATAAATGAGTACTGATTAAATAAGTGGATAAAGCAAGGCTTCTAGTACTGGATGTAAGAACAGCACTAAAACCTGAATCTGTATGTTCCTTTTGAGTTTTGGGACAAAAATTGGTGTCCTTTTTTTTTCTTAGATATTAGTTCCTTGAACATGTGTTCATCTGAAGTTGCCTGGCAAACATAGGTCTCTCATGCAAACTCAGTGACTGTTTTCACCAGTGGTGTATTCTGTATCTGCACTTCTAGATGCTGTTTAATCCCACTGGAGGATATATTTTCATACATAAGGAATACCTGAGCACTGTCTCCTTCTTAAGAAGAGATTAAACAGTTAATTATTTTCTATTGTTTGTATCATATCAAGGATAAGGATTTTTTTTTTCTGTCTAAGAGCCAGGGATGGAGAGGGCTTCGCAGTTTACAGGTTCCAGCCCACGAAGGTTGGGTGTGGGTTACCTCAGTCTAAACCATGTTCCCTTCACGAAGCTGCAGACCCAGTAAGTGACAGAAAGTAAGCACACCTCTGAAAGATGTGTGGCCTATTTCGCTTCTCTCAAAATAAAATGAAGGAGACCTGCACAAGCTTGTTTCCCCTGAAGTTTGGCATCTGATGGAATCCTCTGAGTCTGAAAGGAGAGGGGCTTGTCAAGGCTCAGCTATTACGAGCACTGAGAGCTTTTTTGAACTACTTAGAGCTTTCAGGTTTGTTCTTCATCAAAGAGCTCCATGTCCCTCCTAGCCACTTCTCACAGCAAGAGCTGCAAAAAGAAAGGGAGAATTACTGGAGACAGATCTGTGATATTCCGATACCTGCAAGAGGAACTGATGCTATTTTGCTGCTTCTCTGCACCATCATTTCACCTAATATTGTTCCCTTCTGGGTTTCCACATGTGAGGCACAAAGAGGAACTCCCTTCTATAATCTAAATGACTAATTTGTCACCAGCTGTTTCCTACACACACTTTTCTCTGAGGTGGCGGGAGAGAGGGCACAGGCATGCTCTTGATGGTGTAATGCTCTCAGGTGAGACATTAGCAGATGCATCTACATCGGAATTTTAACCCAGACCAGGAACGTAGTTTTGAAGTGATGGTCCTGGTGGTCCCCACTCACTGCAGTGTAGGTTGTGTCACAGCAAAGCCACTAGGTGTGTGAAGGGGTTTCCCTGAAAGAGTTTAAACTAGATGTGTCTCACCTGCGCATGTAACATGTCCCAGTGTGGACCTGGAGATCATCCTTAAATTGTGTCGTGTCAATGGCAGGTCCCCAGCATCAGTGGTTTTGTTCTACAAAATCTATATTTGTTGAGTTTGTTACTTATTAAAGCAAACATAGTCTGTCCAGTTCACATACTGGTCATTACGGCAGCTTGTGATCTGTGGTCAGAAAGGTGTCATCCTGCTGGATGGTTTGGCAGGGAGGATCAGAGTATGTCCCTCATTCACAATACAGACCATTATGTACCTTGAAGCATCCATGAGATATCCTGTGATTACAGGAATTGGAAATGTTCTTAATTTCTCCTAAATTTTCCTCTGCTGCACTAAAAGTATCACAATTGTCTTTTCCTGGCATGGGAAATGGCCCTTTGATTGAAGTCTCTGTTGCAGTCATTGGGCACTGGATTCAGTGCTCCTGCAGATCCCATCCAGCCCTGTTCTCCTCTGCTGCCACCTATACAAATGTCAGAGGACAGTGGATGAAAACACCCTTGGAGTCAGGAGTGTAGATCAAGAACTTATGTTGATGCAGGGTGCTGGACTCACTTTTTCACAAACTTCTTAGTATGGTGGTCTTCAGCTACCTTAGAAAGCAGAGACTGCTGACATAAGCGCTGCTTTTCTGACATTGGAAGGAAGCCGATCTTGAGACACAGTCTATGTCCATCTCCCAAGCACTCAGGGCTTTGACAGCTTTGTAGCTGAGCAATATCCATGAATTTTGTCTGAGTCTTTAAAAAATGTCACTCTGACTCAGTGTTGCTGGGTTGCTATGAGAGGGAAAATACCCATCTTCAGCCTCACTATTTTCAGCAGCACCATATAATATATCATAAAGAGACTTTTTTTATTCCTAGAAAAGACACTTCTGGAATTTATCTCCCCTGACAAAATGATGCCCAAAGCCGGTACCATTTCTAGTGTTACGAAATGGTTTTCCCTCCACATTTTGTGAAAGTGGAGAAGAGTTCTGTCTCCATCAGTTGTAATTACTTCATTTCTCTCTTCCTTAACAAAAGTCTTATTTCCCCATCAAAGTACAGTTGTATTCTTATGCAACAGGACAAAACATATCAATGAATCTAAAGTGACAATATAATGCAGCTAGAAATTTGCTAAGATCTTTTGTAGTTACCTAACTTTGGAGAAGAATAGAAATTACCGTTCATTACAGATGTCCCTCAAACCACTTTCAGCTATGAAGGTTCCAGTCAGCTATGGGATGTCCCTGTGAGCCCCTTGCAGTACCCAGGCATAGTCTGAGCATCCCTGGAGGTGCCCAACTGGCTCAGGAGCTACCCTAGTTTGTCCCCAGGAGGAGCCCTGCTCAGACTCTCTTGAGTCTGGCTCTGACACCACTTAGATTGTGGTATATCCAGCCTGGTAAGCTCCATCTCTCTTTGCAAACCACTCTTGAAGGTTGGGAAATTGAGAAAAGGCCATTTAGAACAACCTTCTGGTGACTGGCAACCCAAGGATAACTTTACATCTTCCAGGTCCTCCCACAGCTTTTGCAGTATGTATGTGCGGGTCTAGCCCCAAGATGCAGAGCTGTGGTGATTTCTTTGCAAAACTCTTTGTTTTCATCTAATAGTTGCATGTTGCCTGTTCTGCGGTGGGTTATTCTCCAGTCTGACCACAAACAAGCTCCTCTCACCTAGAGCAGGCCATCACACTTACTTGTGTGATGAACAGTTCTCTTAAATACGGTGCAATGGCAGAACATTGTCCTTTCTATTTGCCTCTATTTCTATTAGTGCAAACCCACTCTTATTTCCGTAGTATTTCTCCAGGAAATATTCATAGAATCATAGAATCAGATGGGTTGGAAAGGACCTCTGAGATCATCAAGTCCAACCCTCGATTCACTACCACCACAGTTACTACACTATGGCACTAAGTGCCACATCCAGTCTCTTCATAAATACCTCCAGGGACGGAGAATCCACCACCTCCCTGGGCACCCCATTCTGATGCCTGATATTCCTTTGAACAACTGTCATCTCGTTTTCTCGTACTCTCCACAGACATGTGAATATTATAAACTTTCCAAATTCCACTACTTCGTTATTTAGCTGGGTATTAACACAGAAAACACAGAAAACAAGACCAGACTAGACCCTGGGAGGTGATCCAGTCCATCAGTCTGCCTGAGGCAGGATGACCTGTACTTATGTCGTTCCTGGCCTATATTTGTCTAACCTGTTCTTAAAAGAAACTTTTAGCCTTCCTGGGAGCTTAGTTCTCACCATATGGGAGATTGCCAACAGGGATATAACCCTGCCTATATAGAGCCCTGTGGTGTGTTGACAAATGCACTCATTTCCCCTTCCTGAGAACAACCAGACCCTGATACACAGGTGAACATAAGACACCTAAGACATCACCACGCCTTTGCCTGTCTAGTTTGGGCCATGGAAAGAGCTGGGTTGAAAGCTGTGGTCTTTTCCTCCCTGTTAGATGCTCCTCTACTTTTGTCTGCCATTTGACAACCGTGGTAAAATTAGCTTTGAGGAGCCAAATAATCACAGAACCAGAGAATATGCCAAATTGGAAGGGACACACAAGGATCATCAAGTCCAACTCCTCGCCCTGCACAGGACCATCCCCAAAAGTCACACCATGTTCCTGTAAGTATTGTCCAAAAACTTCTTGAACTTTGTAAGGGTTGGTGCTGTCACCGCTTCCTTGAGGACCCTGTTTCAGTTTCCAACCACCCTATGGGTGAAGAGTCTCTTTCTAATACCCAATCTAAAGCTCCCCTGACACAACTTCAGGCCATTCCCTCAAGTCCTGTCACTGGTCACCACAGAGGAGATCAGTACTTGCCCCTCATCTTCCCCTCACAAGGAAGTTGTAGACTGCAAGGTGGTCTCCCCTCAGTCTTCTCCAGGCTGAACAGACCAAGTGCCCTCAGTTGCTCCTCACACGGCTTCCCCTCAAGGCCCTTCACCATCTTTGTTGCCCTCCTTTGGACACTCTCTAATACCTTAATATCTTTCATATGTTGCAGTGCTCAAGACTGCCACAATATTCAAGGTAAGGTCGCACCAGTGCAGAGCAGAGCAGGACAATCCCTCTCTCAACTCGCTGGCGATGCTTTGCCTGATGCCCCCAGGACACGGTTGGCCCTCCTGGCTGCCAGGGCACTGCTGACTCAGATTCCACTTGTCATCAACAAGGACCCCCAGCTCCCTTTCGACAGCAGTGCCTTCCAAAATCTCGTTCCCCAGTCTGTCTGTACATCGAGAGTTGCTCCATCCCAGGTGCAGAATCCAGCACTTTTGCTTGTTGTTTCCATCATATGGTTCATGATTGCCCCGTCCTCTAATTTGCTGAGGTCTCTCTGCAGGGCCTCCCTGCCTTTGAGGGAGTCAACACCTCCTCCCAGTTTGGTGTCATCTGCAAACTCGCTTAGTATCCCTTCCAGTCCTGTGTCCAAGTCATTTATGAAGATGTTGAAAAGCACAGGGCCCAAGATGGAGCCCTGTGGAACCCCACTAGTGACAGTTCACCAGTGTGATGTTACCCCATTCACTATTACCCTTTGTGCTTGACCTGTGAGCCAATTGTTTACCCATCACATGGTGTGTTCATCCAGCTGTGTGCTGGACATTTTGATGGCAGCATCATCAGTAACAGTCCATGCTGTTATTCAGCACTTCTCCACAGCTAAGGATTCATGTTCAGGTGCCTGCTATGGGAAAAATGCCTTGTTGGTGTACCCAGTCAACATTTCAGAGATTTATACTGATACCTATGTGAGCATAAACAAGGCTGGAATAACTGTATGCTTGAAATCTCTCCTTTTCATCTGTGCTTCTAAAGGTTTCTACCAGTAGCTCCTGAGATCTCTTTTAGCTACTGTAGTTTATAGAATCGCAGAATTGCAAAATTGTTTGGGTTGAACGGGACCTTGAAGACCACCTAGTTCCAACACCCATGCCAGGGGCAAGGATGCCTTCCACTAGATCAGGCTGCTCAAAGCCCCACCCAAGCCCCTTTGCATGTTCTCTCACATGCCTGGAGATCATCAACATCTTAATATGCACATATCTGAGTGCCGCATCTTGAAGAGTCACAGTCCTTGATGGAAAACTGTCAATCTCCTTATAGAGAGCAGAGGGGACACCTTTGTATTTCAAGCTCTACATTTTGTCATATTATTAACATTTGTTAGCGTATTGAAGCCAAAGTAAAGGCAGGAGGCAGTAAAGCTTTATCTCTTTTCCCAGCTCATTTTATCAGAAATATTTACAGTAGTTTTGCCCGTAGTGTTAATATTACAGGGCTTGGCTGATCCATTTGCATAAAGACGCAGCATGAAGTGATTAATCAGTCTTGGTCACACTGTCACGGACACCACATTACATTGTCTTTCCACCTTTTTGTTGTGTGACTTCTTAAAAAAAGTATGTGATAGTATTTCTCCTCAATAGCAACCTGACTTTTGGCCAAAGTGTGTAATTTTCTGTTAATATTTATTAATTGCTATTGCAAATTAGTGTTTGGTTATAAAAACATCTAGTATGACCTGCATTAACCCAGCATAGGTGAGGTCCCAGACAAATTTTTCTGAGAAAACAGTTTATGATATGTTTAGCCTGGAGAAAAAAAAAAAATCTGCTCTTAAAGGTATTTGCACCAGCATTTCTTCTGTGTGCAGATTTTTACAACACACAGTAGCACTGTCATCATGCAAATGTGGTCTGGAAAGGCAACATTGTGGAGTCTGTAGTTTTATTGATTATGTTCAGTTTTAAATTATGGGGTGAAAAACCTAATGTGCAATACCCCGGACTATATAATTTATGCTCTGCAAATGAGGTATAAATGCTGCTCTGCTGGGCCCCATTAATGATTTCTGCACAAGGGTGAATTATTACAGAAGGGGCAAGACAGTATGAACTGGCCTTCCTGTTATAGGCTATTATAATTTGTTTTCTCAGATGGGAAATAAAGAGAGGAAAATTAACAGAATAGAAATAATAAGGGGATTTGTTTGCTTGTTTGTTTTGGTGTTTTGTGGCTTTTTTTTTTTTTTTTGGTGTGTGAATAGAAACTGGGTACATAGGGAACATTTCTTCAAATGAAAGAAAATGTGGTTTGATTATATTCAAGACCTTTTTATGTTTCTTTCCCATTAGTGATCTAGCAAATAAGTGCTTTGATTGTAATGTTCACGATGAAGGTAAATCCCAGAGAAGTGCATGAAGAGTGCATGCTGATTTGCAAAGGGGTAGTCATACAGAGACCCCTGTATGAATGATCACTCTTCTCTATCCAGAATACACTGATGCCTCCATGTAAATGTCACCCATAAGAAAATCACCCTGAATGCTGGGCACTGGTATTTGATTAATTACTGTTTTATAGGCAATGCATTTTAACGTAATTTCTCCACTAAATATTTCTGATTAAAAAGAAACAGGATTTTTAAGGTTTTGCTATTAGTGCCTTTGGGAGCATAATGCACTGACAAAGAAAACTCAAAAACATTCAAATGTGTCCCGGATTGTGGATGGAAAAAAATTGTAATATTTTACCTTGGGGAATCACTTGAAGCTTAACAATGATATCTAAATGGGTATCAAAACTAATCTAAAGTTATAAAAATACACACAGGACACATGAACAGCAGTGGAAGATTTTGTTGTTTGTTTTACTGAATCCTATGAATCTCAGGACCTGCAACTGTGTTTCCTGTAGAAGCAAAGGCTATAGATATCTGAAAATAAAGATCTGAAATAGTTCTTAATATGTTTTCTCTATACAGAGATGTGCACCCCTCCTATTTACTGAGGGCAGAGGTGATCTGGAGCTGCCACCACAAAGCACCTCCTCCTCTGGCAGCTCTCCATGAGGCGAGAAGTGGAGGCTGCACCAAAATGTAACTTCAGGATTGTCTTTGGCTCCTTGCCTTCTGCAAAATGTGTAGGCAGCATCTCACTACCACTGAGGGTGAATTCCTATTCAGGATTTAAGTGCATATCAGGGGGTAGCTATTAATCCACAGGGAATTACATTGCACTGGTCTCTACTAGATTAAAAAACCTTCTTCTTTCATGCTGTTGAGATGGTTCAAGTCAGTTGAATTTATTATTTCCTCGAGAGACACTGTACCATTTCACCATGGGATTAATTTCCTCTGCTATTTTGATGGAGTTTGTTGACTTTTATAACCTCATTTATAAAAGCAGGCAGTGACCACAACTTGCAGCTGACCTCAGCAGGAGCCATTAAATGTTCAGAATTTCTAAAAAAAGAAAATAAAAAGCAGGTAATTAGAGCACAATATGAGGACAGCTTATGACTTGCCACCAAATTTTGCTTGCAAAGGAAGGTGTCAAGCTGGGTTATCATATTAAGCTGAGTTATCATATACATTAATTCTGAGTAGACTGTTTGGTGCTTTGCTTAAAGGAGCCAATCATCCTGTTAAATTTTGTATGTATCAGGAGAAGCTGATAATTAGTAAAATATAAGTAAATAAGTAATTTTGTACCTAGACTACATTTGGAAAAAGTGTTTCTTCAGAAAACTTGGCAAGCTATAAAAGAGGATTCTTTTCTTTCTTTCCTTCTTTCCTCTCCTCCTAGTTCCACCTGGTGTTTCTGTGTGGTATTGTTTTCCTTAGCTACCTTCAGTGTTAAATAATTCATAAGTTATATCTCTGGTGCTAGATACTTACAGGCCTCCCCTTAAACCAATTTTCTCTAAATATTTCAGACTGATTTTTTCAGTCCATGCTGCTAGAAAATATGAGTTAGTCTGTAGAAGTGCCTAATGTAGGAGCATGTTGAGTAAGATCAGCATGAAGAGGATTGGGGCACAAGGTTCCCTGGGAAGGTGAACCCTGGTGTGAACTGGAAACATTGCAGCATTTCTTGAGCCAGGTATTTCCAAGCTGATGGAAGACAGAATACCACTTATGCTATTTTTTTAATCTCACATAGTGCAATAAATAACCTGACAGCACTTCTTTATATACTGAATTTTGCCTTTTCCACCTTTTCAATGTCTGTGTATTGAAAATGCAGTGTTGATGTGCTGGAACTGTTATTACCAGGCACTTACAGAATGCAAGTACTTCAGCTTTTCTAGAGATGAGTCTGAATTTTACAGATAAATATATACAGAAGAAGGATAAAAAGCATAGGAAGAAGCTAAATACCATTTTTCCTATTCCTCTTTGCAGGCACCGGGGAAGCAATTATGCTAAATGACAGAAGGGAAGAACTATAGCTGCTATGGTGAGAGCAATTTTGAAAGCTCCTCTGTAGGACATATTTCTCCATGTGCCTTGGCTTATTCCTTCTCTTCCTTGATGTGACATTAAAGTCAAGAAACCACAGAACCGGTTTTGGTCACATCAAATTAGCCACTGGAGAGGGGATAAGAAAAAATAAAGCCATGCCTACTGTTCTTCCAAGAAATAAGTTCTGTACAAATCCTTTTAGCCCTGGATTGGAGGCTGACCAATACTCATTCTAGAAATCAAGTCCTCATTAGATGCCCAAATGCTGCCTATTAACGAAACATCAAAAGATGTCTCCCTATGTAACAGACCACTCTATAATCCTGACAAGTGTGCCCTTATTAGAGCAGAACTTACCTCTTTATTTATTATTCATGAGTACATTACAGTGTCTTCAGAAATATTTTCTGCAGCAGGTAATCGAGCGTGGGGAAACAAAAACGTGTATGTCTAATTATAAGTGACATTGTAAAGATCCTGTAGCAGCATACTTCCTTGGCACGGGCAGGGTACTGCATTATAGATTAAAACAACACAAACATACTACAGTTGGTATAGTGTTTCACTGTTATTGGATGTATGTTGCTAAGAAACAAAATTGAAACATCTCCTTTGAACCTGAAGCCTCTTGTGAGCATGGTATTGCATATGTAGTAAATGTTTTTCACTTTAGGAAGGATTAAATGCTAGGCCAAGAGATGTGGGGAGGGTTCTTTAGTCTTGTATGTTTTCCAATCTACTGCCAATGAACCCAACTATTACAGTAGTAAAAACTATGTAAGGAGCTTCAGCATGTTCTGGGATGAAGTGCTGACAGCTGCTTGTTTGAATATTAGTAAAGTCTATTGAGTTACTCCCTGCCTCTATTGTCTGTAGCTTGAAACTGTGAAGACTTTCTCTCTGTATCAAGTCTTTATGTTTCCAAGTACTTGCCTGTCTCCAAAGATGGTACCCATTTCATTCCTAGAGATGGCATGCCTCATTATAGAGAAAATTACAACCTTGTGCTCCATTAAACATTTATTTTGGCAGCATTGTTGGTTGCTGTTTTCCTTCTTTGATTTAAAGAAGTCAATGCTGATTGAAAGGACACGTGTCCTCTCTCACATATGGTAATTAATCCTCATTCTTCCAAACTTTTGTAAACAAAAGTCAAAGTTATTCTTTAGCCACGTGCTAGAAAAGTTAATCCTCCTTTAAAGAAAGAATAAAAATTATCAAGGCAGAAGCATGATACAGAAATGAAAAATTTTACAGTGCACAGTATTTTTTAGTGTGTTAACTGCAGATGGTTTGTTAACTTGAACATGCATGAATTAGCTGATGGTGGAGCAGCTGTTTCTTCTGTCTGGATGTGCTGGTTAAATTTTGAGGAAAACACTGATAACACAATGGTTCAGGCCCTGCTGCAGAGGGAGACTTGGGGTTTTCATTTGCAGAGATGAGAACCAGCCACCAAGGACACGAACACAACTTCTGTGCTTATACAGTACTGGGCAGATAGGTGCAAGATGGGCCTCCAGAAAAAACTGGGCTCCAGGAGAATCGGTTTTCTTGGCTGATTGCTCTAAGTGGAGTAACTGAGTAACCCTGACTAAAACTGGAAGTATTAACCATACCCAGCTGAACACAGCCCAGTCTCTATGAGGGCACACAAATACAAGGAATTCAGATGTCAAGTGTAAGTTTACTGGAAACTTGGCCTTTGAAAGCAACCGCAACACAGGAATATTAAACAGCTAATTTTAAATTCTTAAAAATCTGGCAATTTGAAATGTATGGGTTAACCATAGCAATCTCTTCTTATTCCCCGCAAAGGATTTCTGTAAAACAACTGGACAGGCATTTCATTAGTGGTAGGACAGTGATGAAATAGTTTGTTCACTTTTTCTTGTGACAAGAAAATCATAACAGAGGAATAACCATGATGCCATACCTGGGGCTCTGCTGGTGGGTTGGCATTACTGCAGCCATGCAGCTTTGCCAACTGAGGCATGTTCTCCTCACAGCTGTGCTGTATCTGCAGTGAAGTACCACAAGAAGGGACTCTGGTGGGTTGACTCTGCCTGGATGCCAGGTGTTCACTAAAGCTGCACTGTCAAACCCTTCCTTAGTAGGACAGCGCAGAGATAATACAATGAAAGGTTTATGGGTCGAGATAAGGGCAGGGAGAGATCACTCACCAGTTACTATCATGGACAAAACAGACTCAATTTGGGGAAATTAATTAAATCTATTACCAATCAAATCAGAGTAGGATAATGAGAAATAAAATGTAATCTTAAAAACAGCTTCCCCTTTGCCTTTCCCTTCTTCCGGGCTTTAAACTCATCCCCTGTTTTCTACCTCCCCTCTTCCAGTGGTGTAGGGGGACAGGGAATGGAGGTTGCAGTCATTTCATCACACACTGTCTTTGCTGCTCCTTCCTCCTCAGAGGGAGAACTCCTCACACTCTTCCCTGATCCACTGTGAGATCCATGTCACAGGAGACAGTCCTCACGAATTTCTCCAATATGAATCCTTCTCATGGGTTGCAGTTCTCTCCAAACTGCTCCAGCATGGGTCTCTTCCACGGGGTGCAGTCCTTCAGGAACAGACTGCTCCAGCATGGGGCTCCCAGGGGATCACAAATCCTTCCAGCAAGCCTGCTGCAGTGTGGGCCTCTCTCTTCACAGATCCTGCCAGGAGCCTGATCCAGCACAGGCTTTTCATGGGTCCACAGCCTCTTTCAGGCATCCACCTGCTCTGGTGTGGGGTCCTCCAGGGGCCGTAAGTGTTGAGAGTTGCAGCTCTCACATACTCTCAACCCTCTATCCATCTCTAGTTGCCCGGGTTTCCTCCCTCACCCCCTTCTTAAATACATTACCCCAAAGGTGCTACCACCTTCACCTTGGTCAGCAGCAGGTCCAGCTTGGAGCCAGCTGACACTGGCTTCATGAGACACAGGGGAAGCTTCTCTTCTGGCAGCCTCTCACAGAAGCCACACATGTAGCCCCACTGCTACCAAAATCTGGCCATCCAAGCCCAATACAGAGACTCTGTCAGATATCCTTAGAATGCTGTCAATTTTTTGTGTGAATTAGTGGTAAGAAATCAACTAATTGGAAAAAGCATTTTGATAAATGGAGTAAATTAATTAATCATTAGCTGAAGCATCTTTTTCTCAATTTTTAAGAAAAATCTGCCTTGTCAAGTGAAGAAAATGTAATCAAATTTATGATCAGTGAAGAAGATATAAGAAATTGAATGTGTGTTTTTATCATCTTACAGAACTGTAACAGACTCCTAAAGAGGGCAAGGAACTATAGTTCACTATAGTCATGACCTGAAAAAGTTCCTCAGGACTAGAATATTATTTCTCTTAAGCCTTTGATGCCATCAAGCTTATTTCCATGAAGATTAAAAGCTCCTTGCATCATTTATGTCAAATCTACTGCAAATAAGGTAGTCTCATATATGCTCAAGGTCCTAAAAAAAGTTACAGTTAAAAGCTGAAGTTTTAATTCTATGAAAGTCCAAGATCATTCTTAAAAACCATGCCAAAGGAATGTTCTACAATCACACTGCAAGGGCAGTGGCCTTGTCAGAAGGGCTGGATGTGTAGTAAGAGCTCCACAACAGACAACACCTGGTCTGCCTCTGTCCAAAGCTTAAAAAAAAAAATCCCAAACTACCAGGAATGTGATAAAACTTGTCAGAAAACTGCAGTGGTTTGATAGGCTGTCATGCTGAGACTGGCAACAAACAGCACGTATTCTCAGAGGAAGTGCCATTTTAATTCATAAATTAATTGAAACAAAACCACAATATAATGCAGTAATTTTCCTAATAAGAGTTTTAATATTTATTTGTCCTTTTTATGGTAAAAATTTTTTTGTTTACTTTTTTTTTCTGGGTTATTTTTTGCCTGCATGAGTTTCTTAAAGACACACTGATTATATAGGCACGATGCAAGGGAGGGGACAGAAGAGCCAGACAGGGCTGTTGGGGAAGATAAGACAGAACAGCTGCAGAGCCTGCCTGAACATCTGCTACCATTCCACTGCGCTATTAAATGCATATATTTCTGACTTGTGGCCTACATGACCAGCATGCACTTCAGGAAATAGCAGAGGTACTGTATGTCCTCCTCTCTTTCCTGATTTCAATATTGTGGTTAAACACAAAGTATGCAAATATCTTTTCCTCAGTGTTAAAATACTGTCAAGAGGAATTTAAGTAACATGTCCTCCTTAACCAGTCTTCTAATTGGCACTGAAAAAAATCCAGAGTCCAAATGAATGGATTTTCTGTGACTGTCTTATATGGATGAATCTCAGAGACACTCTCCAGACCTTGACGGGTGGGCTGTCAAATGTATGTTGCCAGGACAGGTATTGTAACAGCCTATGCACTTTGGGGCAGTGGTCCTGCTGTAGCTTCCATAAGAATTTTCAGCCACTGATTCTGAATAATCTGTTTTTTGACAGGTAACAGAGAAGTTACCCTCTCTATGTAAGAGAAAAAAGTCGTTGTGGAGTTATTGCTAGGTTTCTACAATGGAGGTGAATGTATATGTAGATAAACGGATGAATAGGGAGATAGATCTTGATCAAAAATTTCATCTCTAGTCAAAGGAGCAGAGAGAAGATCCCATCATGAAACTTGTCCATTTTGAGCAAGTGTTACCATGGTCTGAAATCTGATATTTTTTGCTAGATATACCAGATCGTTTAGGTAAAAAAAAAGGAAGACAGACCTGACAAGTTCCTCTCCTTCCCTCTGTTTAGTATTAATATAACTCACTTCAGAAGTCCAAGAATGCTTTAATTTTTTGAATCTAAATGTAAAGTAAGTAATGTAAGCATAACTGAATGATCATTTAAACATACAGAGAAAATGCAATAGTAAAAGTGAAGTGCTGTGCATTGCACCACAAGTTTAAATATGTTGAATTGTTATAAAACAATAATGCCTGCCATTTTTATAATGCTTTCAGGTTTGGAAAGAACCATACAAATAAGAGCTACTCATTGTTATTTAGTAGGCAAATGTTTCCTAGCTGTGCAAACTGAATAGTTATTGGGTTGTAGACCCTTAAAAGCAGAGCAAGCATGGAAGGAAGAATTGAGAATAATTTCTGTATCATCAAATCCCATTTGGCAGAAGACTGCTAAAGAGTTAGGCAATTTCAAAAGCAGCATGCAAGTACATGAAGGCAAAGCTGAAGGTGTAATGTCCACATACTGTCACCAGAAAATGCCTTTGAAACCAAAATAGATAAAGCTACAGACAGCAAAATCTGTCAGTCTTTCCTGATCTCAACTGAATAGCAATCAGGATCATGCAGGAAAAAGAACCGGGAAAACAGAAGACACTTTTTTATTTTTAATTGAGACACTAAGCAATATCTAGTGCATTATTGTTGTAATTTAAGGACAACTAGAAATGAAGTCTTGGAATGCTTCAATATCACTCTACTCTCCTGCAACAATATTTCACTTTTTTGAGTGTCTTCTTGTCTCCAGGTACTCTCCATTGTTGTCATCCACCATGCAAGTGAAGCCACTTCCACAGCCTGAAACAGAAGTTGCCTCTCAGCTGCCTCCTCAAACACATTCTCCAAGGAATGTGTGGCAAAATCTGCAGCCACATCCCTGTGTGTAAAGCAGCACCTCTGCTTGAGAACCATGTCAATCACATTACTTAATTAGTTCACAAATAATCACTTCACACTTATAATCTGTAGCTAGATGTTTTGGCAGCTGAGACAGAGAAATTAATAAAACCCACATTTGTTTAAAGTAAACCAAAACCTGTTACATCATCTTTATCTTTTTCCATTCCTTTTCATGTGTTTTATCTCAGGCTTCTGACCATTTCATCTTTTTTCTATTTCCAAACCTAATACTCATTTAATTTCCTAATATTTAATGTGATATTTCCCATGATCTCTTTGGCAAGAAGAAAATTATGTGTGATGATTTTTTTTTTCTTTTATTTCCTTCAGGCCTGGCCTAACTCTCATTTAGGCCCTGGTACAACGAGGCACACAAACACATACTGAACTTTTAAGCATGAAAATGTTTCTCCTGACATCAAAGGCTCTTCAAATACTCAGGAGGTGTTTTTTTCTAGTTGAAGCCCAAATCACAAGTCTTTCCCTCCTTTTTATAGAAGTGTGCTTTTATTGTCTCTAGTTTGTTTTCTAGTCCCTTGTGTCATTTCTGTATAAACCTTTCCCTCTCTTAATCTTTGCCTCCCTTCCTTTCTCATCACCTCTTTTACTTCTCATGTCCTTTTTTCTCTCTCGTTCTCTGCTTCCCCATTTCCTCCATCCTCCTCAGTGTCTCTCAGCGATTCCCTCCCTCACCTGCAGTCCTCTGGGATGGTTTGAGAGCTCCCTCATCTCTTTGCCCTTGCAAGGATCTGCTGTAGCTTTGCTTTTGCTTCTCTGTGGTGGCAACCAGCTCCTGCTTAAGAGGGTGCTTAAGAGGGTGTTTCCAGGTAGATTACAGTACACTCTAATTTTGTGTCAGTGATTTCTTCTGTTGAACAATAAATGCTCTGCATATCTGCACCTTTTTTAAGCTGTCTCAGTATCAAGGCACCTTTACATCATTTTTGGATGCTGGCTTTTCAGAGTGTTTCTCCTGTTTTGGGATCATGTGACTAGGCAACTCTGGAAAACCTGGTGACAAGGTGGTTTGGCTGTAAACCCTGGAGCAACCAGAAGGAAGGAGGGATGAAAAGTGCCGACCCTCTAGTCAGTGGAGGCATACTGGTGTGTAACAGAGCACTTTTGGCTTTTATGTTTTGACAGTGATATTTAAGTTTTCACCTCTGAAGGAAAGGAATCTGAGGTGCTGAAACAATTACACATTTCATTGCAGATTTTCCAGTATTTCCCTATCCTTGCTGAAGCAATACCTTTTAGGGTTAAAGGTTCTTCACTATTCCCTTTTCTTAAATTAACAGTTTTACTCCAGAGAAAGACCAGGTCCTTGATACTGTATTCCACATTTCTCCAGGCATCGGTATTATTTATAGTTTAAAACTACTGAGTTTGGTATTTCTGCAAGGGCGTAGGTTAGATTACTGAACATTACTCAGCAACAAATAATGATCTGAGCTCTGCATCAGGAGATTTTCTTTGGCTTTACACTTATTCCTTCTCTTGTAGAGTAACACAGGAGCAGCAAGAGATTCATGGCTTTTCACACACTGAAATTTAGTAAATTTTTCTATACAGTGTCTAGATTAGCTTTATCACAACAGGTTCATCTTGCTGTATGCATTGGAAGAATCATAAATCTGACAGAAAGATTTTGTGCAGTCGTCCTGACACGGCTCTCACAAAAAGCCAATTTTAAAAGTGTCACTTAAGAGAGTAATTGGAGGGCTTCTGCAAGCACTTGGATTGCAAACCCCAGTTCCAAAAGTGCTCTATTACAGCACAGGCACAGGTATATTAGAAGGCTTGGGTTAGGGGTTGGACCACAAATGAAAAATCTCTTCAGTAAGATTATGATGTATTTCAATTGTAGTTTCTAGCTTAAGCAGAGACCTTAATCGTATTAATGGTCAGATGTTAGCCAAAAAGGGAGTTTGCAAATGAAATCTTTATATGAAGAATAGGGCTTCTCCTGCAGCTTCTCTACGGGGAAGATCTGTGCATAGTCCACATGTGCAAGTGGCTGCATCTCATAGTTTTAAATCTCCCGTAGTTAGTATACACCATGAATGAGTAACTCCAAAATTCCAGGGTCTCTTCCCTTCCAGCAGGCCCTGAACACCAGCTCACACGGGACCCGGGCACGTCCTGCTGCACCTTTGGGGACGCAGGTACCCGCTGCAGACTGGACGGCACCGGGACGAGCTCGGGCACAGGACACCCGGCCGGCAAAGGAGGCGCGGCGCTCGCTCTTATTTTCACCTTTCCGGCTCCCGCAGGGGGCTGAGTACGATACAACAACGATTATACGATACAATGTTACGATCCTTTGGGGACGCCCCGAAGCACCCGGGTGGGACGGGGGGACGGTGCGCCGTGTCCCCGCGGCCGCCAGGGGGCGCCGCGCCGCCAGGGATGGCGGGTCCGCGGGCGCCGTGCGCGCTGCCGGCCCGCGGGACGAGCGCCGCTGCCGCGGGATGCTGAGCCCGCCGGGCCCGCCCGCCCGGCCACCGCCGCCGCTCCCCGCCGGGACAGGCCCCCAGGGGTTCCCCTCCGCCCCC
>JAYRBT010000001.1:90401448-90422457 GCA_036023395.1 Myiotriccus ornatus
CGGGCCGGGGCAGCGCGGCCGGGCGTGCGCGGGTTCCCGGTGTGCCGGCGGGACGTCCCGCAGGCGGCGGGGGCTGTGTGCCCGCGGGGCTCCGGACGGGCGCCGCCCCTCGGACTTGCGACCGGCGATTGCGGTCCCCCCACGATCTAACGATGGGAGGCTCGGCTGGGGATGTCCTCAAAGTACTCCGGACGGCCGCGGGCGGCGGGAGTGGCCGCGACCGGGGGCTCATTTCGGCTATGGGGCATATGCCGTCGGGCAACGACGGGCTCCGGGGCCGCCCCCGGTGTAGCAGAGCCGGACTTGCTCCCGGTGTTATGAACCAGAGTGCCTCGAAACCGTTTTTATCTGGCGTGTCGGGCTGCGCCAGGTGCCTGTCAGGTGCGGGCAGGAGCTGGCTCCCACCCTCGCGCTGCCTGGGGAGGGGAAGGCGGTAAGAACGCTCGGCCGGTCCCGTCCCGGCGCGTTCCTCGCAGCCCCGGGTCTCCCCCTCCGCTCCTGGGGCTCTGCCGGTGCGGTCAGAGCCACACAGAGCCCTCTTGACAGCCGGAACGTAGTGGGGTTTGAAGATGCAACTTCCCCTCCCAAGGGAACGTAATTTCATTTTTTATATATAAGGTGTGTGGTTTATCGAAGGCTGGTACTGCAGCATATCCATTTATTTTTTTTAACTCTGCAGTCAAGTGCCCGATCTTGCGCCTTTTAAAATCCATGGCAGGGGTTTCATTGGCTCAGAGGGGACAAGATCAGTTCCTTCCAGTGTTCTATATTACTGTTCAGTTCGATCTGATAAAATTTACTACTGGACCTCTTCAGGCGAATTTGCAATGGAGATACTTAAGACTGTGAACTTCATCTTACTTCTAATGTCATATATATACTGGATATGTTTAGTTGTCTTTGATCTTTCACGAAATCCGCTTGAGCTGTAGTTTAGTTTACAGGCTTTTGATTTGGAAAGGTCAATGCAGAGATTCCTTGTGAGGTTGTACTGCTATAATAAATGTTTCAATTAATTTATTTTTTTTCTGAAAGAAATGAATAGATCTGTACCAGTGTTTTGAAGTTTTGCCTACAGGAAATGATGGCAAATGCCATACATTGTTCCATAAAATTCAGTTTTGGAGTCTGAAGTGAAATACGCTTGGCAATATTTCTGGAAGGGTAGATCCTTTATTGTTGAGCTGTAGTCTTCAGTGAGGTTCAGGTATTTAATAATGATTTGTCCAGTTTAAAGAAGAAAGGCAATGGGATATAGCCCTCTGCTTTTTTACTTGTTTTTCAACTAAACTTAGTGCTTCAGCTTCATCACAGCAGACAACTCCTGTCTTCTTTGGTTTCTGCACTACAAAAAGGAAAGTTTGCACTCAATTTAAAATACAGTGTCCCACAGTCTGGTTTGAAATTCAGGTAGTCTTCTCTTGTGGGAGGCAGGGTCTTTTTATTACACCTGCAGTGTTCATTTTGCAGGGGCAGGGTCTTGCACTCTGACAAGGCTTTTGTGATCATCAAATAAGAAGACAATCTCTGGTTATCAAATCTTTAAATCCTAGTCAAGCTTGGATATTACAGGAGGGTGCACATGAAGGGAAATGCTTGATGTGGAAAGTTACTTTCAAATTTTTAGGGAAGTTGAATTTTCATTATTTTACCATAAATTGGCAGGCTTTTAAGAAGTCACTTCCCTAGCCATTATTGCAGATATCGTGTAGTAAGTAAAAGCACATTGCATTCTGTCATTTTCTGGCTTTGATTGAATAGCACTTCGGTGAACATCATCAGTTCTGTTTCTGGGAGAGTTGTTACCCATCTGAATTTGACAGAAAGCAAAGTTCCGTGACCTGAGAATCACATTTTGGCTTTTTATGGTTAACAACTGCAATTCCTTTCCTTTCCTTTTGCTGAGGTTAATGGGTGATTCTGGGGCAGTGGGTCTGCTGGGACAGAGTGGGTCTGCGAAACTGTTTGCTTGGCCTTTTGACTAATGGCACAATTTTATCCTGGAAATCAATGCAATGTGCTTGATCCTTACAAGGTTCATTACAGTGAAAGAAAGTCTGAACTAATCTGCTTTTAAAAAAAGCAGCAGGGGAGAATAATCCTCCTTGGAGCTGCTGATACAGCTGATTGCTGAGCAGTTCTGGAGACAAGAGTGCAGAACCTCTCTCTGAACTAAACAATAGATGGTACAATCCAGGCTAGAATCAGGCTTTTTGAGATTGATACGGAAGAGCAGAATTGCATCCCTTTCTCTCTTGCACTGGTCTTTGACAGCTCAGCTGCCTTGAAGAGAGTGAAAGTGATTCTTTGTTTTATATATATATAAAAATTTCAGAAATTGCTGTAGATTTGCTGCCTGGGGCTTACATGCAAATTGCACTATTTTACTAATTAATACCTTTGATTTTAGGTAATGCAGTATATAAAATGGGACATACCATTATGAGCTTTCTGGTTAGGAAGGAAACTGCTAATTGTGAAGTGTAATGGCAGAGAGCCAAGGTCACTTCTATCAGACTTCAGTCTTGCCCAGATCCTTGGACCGATATGTTAGAATCACACGAGGGATCTGTTTCTGCAAGAGTTTTAATTAACCTTAGAAGACAGAGCAGGGTCAGCCTCTGTGTTGCTATCATGCCTGTGTTTTGCTTCAGCACCTTATAGTTTGGGGGTAGTCTTCTTTGCATAGATGGCATTTTCTAAAATCAACGAATGTTGTGTATGACTTTGGAAAAACTCTGGGGGGTTTGTATTTCTTAATTGGGTCTCTGGTTTTTCTTTTCCCATAGTTTATCACAGACTTGGCTTATTCAGACTGCTAAAAGTCAGTATGAGAGGGGCTGAGCTGGGGATGAACTGACACTGGTGTTGCTCCTAAAGTTGTCCAAGACCATTCTTCAGAAACACTACTGAATTCCTGTAGGTGTTTTAAGATTTGTGGTATATGTCTTCAGTAGGAGAGATCTGGAAGTGGTGCCTACCTACTAATATATGCTTGAACAATGTTTGGGATTCTATTGATATATATCATGATATGTGACCTTTGGTAAGCTGGTTAGTGACTCAATGCCTCTGTTTCAGCCTGTAAAAAAACATAATCATTTTTTGAATGGTATAGTGTATTTTGAGATGTTCACATTAAAGCTGCTGTGTAAATGCAGAGTACGGTATTAGACATTATAAAAGGGTCCAAGTGCTGAAAGAGCACATTGGAAGAATGAAAGAAAGGAAATTCAACAACTGTGTGCTCCCCCCAGGGAATAGAGCAGGAGGCTAAGAGTGGTTTATAATGGTAGACGCATTACACACAAGGTTATAATTTATTGGCTCCTCTGTTTCCATTACCACTGTCGAATTGCTTGGGGAATTCAGGTTTTGTCAAAGTAAATGGCTCCCTTAGATTGTTGGGGCAGTATGGTAAATCTGCCTTTTTTACTGAGTGTGGTGTTTGGGTTTTTATTTAACAATTATTGCAGTTTATAACTTAAATTTTTTTTTCAGCAATTCGAAAGATCTAATAGCCATCTAAATGCATGCAAGTCTCTAGTAATTTCCTCCTGAACCAGGCATCTCCCACTCCAGATGCGGTGCTTATTACTTGCTTGCTCGTAATACAAACTGAGAACTACATTTGCATGAAAAAGAAACAACCTAGAAAAACAAAACATGTCTCTCCTTTTTCCCAGAGGAGAAAACATGGCCGAAGTGATGGATAGACATGTGGTGCATTACCAGATGGGGTTATAGGTAACAGTGGAGAGTAAGATGTGCACATAAGGAAAATGATGTGTCAGCGTGCTTGAGTGAAGTGACGGATGGGCTGCACTCCCCTGTGTTGCACTGGATGCTTCTCCCATGTATCAGCTTTGCAGAGCTATTTCACTGTTTCGGGTGGAAAGCTGCCATTTGCTAGCCCTTGGCTTCACATAAGTTTTGCAAGCAGAGGGAGCAGTGCTAATTTGCTGTATAGGCTTTTCAGCTGCTCTGTTTGTAGAAATTCTTCAAAAGAGACATTTCTTACATTTTTTGTAAGAGTCTTGCCCTATCCTAGACTGGTTACGGTGGATTAAACATGAGTAGACCTCTCAGTATTTCTCCACCACTGTGTTTCTTTCCTTCTTGGATACGTTCTCTGTCAGGTGAAGATCCCACCCCGAGTTACACAAGAGGAAGCAGATGGAGTCTGGCGTTTATATGCATTTATGTATATTTCAGCAGCAGTGGATTGTGTAGGGGATGCACTTTGGCAGAGAAGACTCTTCAACTTGGCTCTTTAATGCTTGGATTTGCACAGACAGGGGTGCCATTCAGCAGCATGCCATGTATATAGACCTGTGGATTCAAGTTTTGTTCATTCTCAATAATTTGCTTTTGATGCCGTAGTTTGACTGGTCAGTGCCTTAACTTTGTCATAAAGCCATCCAAAAAGGAGTGATGTTCCATGTGTCAAAGGCTCTGATCTTGAGAATTTTTTTTTTTTTGTCTGGCAGATGGCTAAAAATGTTTTGACACAGGAGAGTAACTACCATACTAAAGGGTATTGTGAAAAAGTATAGCCGAGAGTATTTAAAACCCTAGTAATTGAATTTGTCCTCACAGAAGTCAGTGAGCATAGGAGGGGGGATTGCTGAGGGGCTGCATCAGAAAAATTCATCGTTCTGAGCTCTTACATTTTTCAGAAAATGTGCTATTTGCAGGTGTTATCTTCATGTCCACTATGTTTTCCAGAAATGGAGTGTTTTTTTACTTGTCTTTGGGTGATGATGTTGACTTCTTACTTGCAAACTAGAAAACAGCATGATGGACCTGATGTGACCAAAGTGTGCCAGTATTGACAGTGAACTTCTGGATTGGGATGGCCAGCAGTGGCTCAGTCATGCCTAAAAAAGTCGTGGGGCAGTGGAGAGGGCTTTGTGCCACTAGCCCTAGACCCTCTCTGTTAGTTTGTGTCAGTGTGACATGCCTCTGTGGGACTCCTCTTGATGTCAAATGTGAATGCTAAGTTTAATCCCTGCACGTCATTCTTCTGAATGATTCATGATGAACGCTGGTAACACTTAGGATATGACAGTGTTTGGTAGCTGGGTACTCAAAGGCAGATGGATAGGCTTGCTCAACTCAGCCCTAAAAATCTTGTGCATGTTTTAACCCTGGCAATTTTTGCCCACCTCCCCTAAATCTCTGCTGTTTTCTCTTTGGGAAGATGGTGCTGCTGTGGTTTTACGGCACATGCAGAACATGTTGACGAGCTGCATGAACTTTCTGAGCTTCACATTTCCCAGCTGAAAACTTGTCCCAGTGGTGCTCACCTACCCTCATGTGCTTCTCAATCTTCAGAAGGATGCTGCCCTACAAACAGAGATTTATTACTAAAGAGGTTGGGATTTGGGAAGATTAAAAAATGCCGCTTGTATACACTGAAGCTGCGATGATTGTTTCGTGCCACTGAATGGGGTTTGGCAGAGATGCTGCAGTTTGTTTGCAGGGAGCGTCAGTGCAGGGATGCAGTGATGTGCACTGTGTATGGGCTGTAACAGTACACTGTATTCCTTGTTTCTAATCTTATCAGTTCATGTTCAGGCAGACTCCTGGTGCTGGCTGGGTGCCCAGCAGGTCAGACTGGCTTCAGGCGCTGGCTGTTAATGCTGGGTGCCTGTACTTGCAGGTCAGGGGGAGGCTACGCGTGCTCTTTGTAGACAAAGCTGTGACCATGCGATCAATAAGCTGCCACATAAAATGCTACAACAATATTTTATTTATGCTATGGAGGATTTTTTCTCTAAGAAGGTATTTTCTTACAGTATAGAGTTATTTTTGTCTGCTGTCTCATAATTTTAGTTTAATAATCCCATCACAGTTTCAACTTGAAAAGTTTGTCTGGGTACTTCTTGAGTTTTTCTCTGTTGTATTTATACTGTCCCTTCTAATTTCACTGTTCTTTTCAGTATTTCGTACTGTTTCTGTTAAGAAGCACTGCTTAAATTTCAGATAAAAACCATAGTTCCTTCTCACACTACAGTAACCCACCTGTATATATCTTTGACTGTGGGATGCCACTTTCTTTTGAAGCCATAGATCACTCTTAAAAGCCTTTCCTTGAGCTTCAGAAGGCATTATAACTAATATTTCACTCTGATTGATGTCTTTAAGCATTACAACATTGTAATTGCTGACCTCTACAGCATTGGATTCATTCACTGTTCAGGGACTTTGTGACTTCTGCAGACCAAAACAGTTCAGGATGCACGCAGTTTCAGCTTCACTCATCACATATCAAGCTGATTTTGTGCAAGCATTGTCAGTATAGTCTTGTTAAAAATCTCATCTTTTACAACAGGTTTTCCCAATCTGGGGTAAGCTGTCATGGGAAGAACCCAAGATTAGTTCTAATAAGACATGAGAGCCTGAACAAAGATAAACTATGGGATTTGAGGAAGCTGCATGACCCTGGCTTTGCCCAGCTCCCACAGCAGCTGTGCTTCTGCAGCTGGGGAGGGAGCGATGGGGAAATACAGTGCCAGCTGAAAGCTGCCTGTTTATCCCTAGTCTTGCACCAAACCAAACTGCTTCTGGTGACAGAAGTGTCTTGCAGGGAGCATACTGGTACTTTGGCTGTGAAGTTACTGCTCTGGCCATTATGCAAAAGAAAAAAAAAAAAGGGAAGAGTTAAAAAAATGAGAAAAATTTCCTTCTAGTGCATCATGCAGATGGGCCTGGTAACAGGTTCGCCCTATTTACCAGCCCCGTATCCTCTTTCCTCTGCCAGTTTGGATTCCTCTGACAGCTTGAGCCATGCCTTTTCCTGACTTTACAGGGTGCTGGGAGGTTTGCTGATGTGCTAGTTTTACTCGCTTGGCTCTGGTACCGTCTTCCTCAGCAGTAATGTTAAACTTGTTACCTCCTCTTTGTGGGAAGTTTTGCTTATGTTGCTAGAGCATTGCTGAAAAGCCTTTAAAATTGTTTGAATAGCTTTAAAAAAACCCCAGAGCATGTGCCTAATAATTTAATCTAATTGTCTTTGTATGTAATTTGAACATTTTTGTTCGGTTAGAAAGAACAAACAATAATTTAATGATATGTGTACATGAGGTGCCTCTTAGTTCAGGGGAAGAACAGAAGGAGGGAATATTACTTTTGGTATTAAAAAGACATTTTGTTTTCAAAGGCAGAGAGAAAAATGTAAAACATCTGGAATCAAGAGCACTTTCTGCCCAGTCTTTTAAGCATAACTTGCAGTGGTTCCACAGAATTTGCTGCGCACTGGGGTCACCTGTGAACTCAGGCAGTGGGCAGGTGAATATCTGCCCAAAGGAGCTGATGGAGCTGTACCTCCCCGCTACCCCTCTTCTGTGGGTCACCAGAAGGGCTTGGCGCTTGGCACTGTGCTCAGTCTTCCACATCTGCAAGGCCAGCTACTGAGGGGTTAAATAGTGAAAACCACAGTCGGGTTTGTCTTACAACTGTTTTCTGGCAGTTTGAAATCGTGGCTTAGCCCCTGCTGAAGTTTGGCTTCTTGTCTCATCAGAGCGGTTGGGATTTTTGGTGCGACTGGTCTGTTTGCATGTGGCTGACTGAGGGCAGGAGTTTCTGGGGGACGCCTGTCCTCATGAATGCTATAAAGCTGTTTCTGCAGCAGCTCTCCATCTTGTCCTGCCTTGGAAACAGGAAGGCTTAGCTGTCTGTTTGACAGCACTGGGTGCCAGGAGAGGGAAGGCTGTGGGATTCACTAATTTAAAAAAGAGAGAGATAGAACTGTTTTCTTTCCCCATAGTGTTTGCATAATATAATTTGACTCAGGAATGCTGAGGAATTTTTGTCTACTTGCAGTGGCGATGGGGCAAAGGTGCAAAACCCTTTCCTGCTTTGTGGCATTCAGCCTCATTTTGTTTTGAAGATACCTTAAGGATTTGTGGTAGGGAGGAATTTGTCCCTTGTGTTGGCTGTCAGCAAGAGTATGATTTATCAGACAAGTGAAACTAATGCTGCATATGGTTAAGGAGTGCCTTTCTCTGCACAAAAATGGTATTTATTTAGAAGAGGTTGCTTCTTAGTCAATGCTTAGAGTGTGTTTCTGCTGCTACAGCAACAGGCATGAGAGTCTCATTATTCAGGCAAGTTAGCATTAATTTTTTTTTCCAAGTTTTTTAAAGATCTGATCCAAACCAATATGAATTTGCCATTGCTAATTTTAGAATGGTCTGCTTGCATGAGATAACAAATTCCAGTTTTACTCTAAAGACAAACTATTGTAACAGAAGGCTGGCAAGATTGTTATCGAAATGCTAATGATCATTTCTCCTACAGTCTCAGTTATTTTCAGAGGGAGGACTAGAATAGACACATAATCTGAATACTATTGATTTTAATATGTATTACTGTCTCATTAAGCTGTCTTTCCCTTTCTGGACAACAGTTCATTAATTGCTGCAGTTGATGTATCATTAAAGTGGGATTAGGTGCAAGATGAGTAGAGGGAAAGAGAGATCTAAAATATTGACTGTGCAGTTGTGCGTGGATTTTGGGTAAAGATATTGTGGTCCTAACCAAACGAAGGGGACGCTGCTGTGTTTGCTGTGCTGCCTCCTGATTGCCTTCTGCGTAACAGCCAAGAAATCAACCAAACAGAGGCACTATCGTCTTTACTTTCCCAAATTATCCTTCCAGTAAATATTAATGAACATGTTTATTTGTGGATTAATTTCGGGATAATTCAAATCAAAAACTCCTCTGTGAGTTACTATGAAAAGATGTGATTTTATAAATTTACTTCTAAATTTCTAATTTAATTTTGAAACAGTTTTTAGCAGGCTGCCTCTTTATTGGCTGCCTTCGTATGTGTTTTGAAATGCTTTTATTGCAGCTTGTACCAGGTTTGCAATATTGTCATCCTTATAAGCAAATCAATACATTTTAATTTCCAATAACAGTAATAATTTATGAATTTGTAATTATTTCAACGCAGTAAAGTAGAATGGATTAGAAGAAAGTATAAGGAAGGTTTTGTTTTGATTGATTGTGTTTTGATTGACTTCCATTAACATTTATCTGTAAATTAGACACACACACAAATATATGTATTTATGTGTAATATATATGTCTCCCTGAATGTATTTTTTTTTTCCAGAAAGGCCTGTTCCGTGTGTTCTTCTCATGTCCGTATCCAGTTCAGTAAACTGTGCATTATTGCCACTGTGTGCCAGACATGGGTATGTGTTGTGTCATGGCACAGTGGCTGATCCTGCTGCATCTCTGGATGCGTGCCCAGGATGACCCCCTCATGATGGACCATGTGTCCTTTGGGGATCATAGGGGTGCACACACGCAGACTCCTCTTGCACCCCAAAAATACATATCTGTGCTTGTTGCGTGAGGGAGAAGGGATGCCCAGCAAGGGGTTGGCTGGAGAGGAGTCAGGGGGATAGGTACCAGCCTGCCTCAAGGCAGCTGACACTTGAGGACGCTGAGACTTGTCATGTTGGGCTCTTCTGATCGTTGCTGCTGAGCTGACTTGTGATTTTGTGCTAAAATGTCATGAGATGAGACTCAGAAATAGCAGAGGCTTTCCTGGCAGAAGTGTGAGCTGCAGCACGTTGAGTGGGCAGGATGCATCAGTGCCGGGGCTGCTGCTCCTTGGCCAGCTCTGTGTGGGGAGAGTGCAGCAATGTGGAATAGGCAGGCAAGGATGGCTTTGAGTTCAGTCCAGAGCATCTTGCATTTCAGCCAAGAGTTTTTGTGTGAGGATCCTTATTCTTTTGCATACTTTCTTTCTAAAACAAATCATGAAAAGCCCCTGGAGAATACAGTCATGCGCATTTGTCATAAAATACAGTTAAATAATAGTTGACAACCATGCAATGAAATTTTTTTGCTTATTCCCTTCTGCTGTATAGGTAATCCTGGTGTTAGATCATAGTGGAAAACATTTGATTATTTATATTTCGCAGTCATGCAGCAATGTAAAATCTGAACCAATTACATCTTTTTTAATAATTAGTATATTATTTTCTAAAGGAAAATATGGTACTTTTGATCTGTATTGCAGAAAGGAATATTTATTTTTTCCTAGCTAGGGTTTTATCTGTTTTTTTATGAACACAGGACTTCCTTTTACATGCAGTCAGATTCACTTCTATCTGAATGTATATTTTCATGGTGGTCACTACTGTTAAAAAAAATTCAGTGCAGTTTAAAGAAGGGGCTGTGTAGGTTCCAGCATCTGTGATAACATTGTTCAGCCAGGGAGAGGTAGTTTTGTGCTTATTAACAAACAAAAACTCAACAGCCAGGGTTGAATGGTCGTCTCCCTCTAACCCCTGGGTTCTGTTTTCTAAGCAGGTGGTGGCCCATGGGAAGAATAGTCAAAGCAGTGTTCTGCCCATGAACATGGGAGGAGAATTCAGGGTGCACAGAGGTGACAATAAAGGGCGCACAGTATGGAGGAGAAGAGGGGATGTTTCCAATGGGTAATGTTCTTTCATTCTTTGTAGTTGTTTTTCATCAAATGAGGCTTAAAAATTCCAGGAGATATTCCATTTATTCCAGCCTCCTTAATGTGTTTTGTCTTTTTGTCAGTTAGATTTTATACAAAATAAAAGTTTAAATTCTGCCATTCTCAAGTGAAAGGATGAGAGGGAATGACCTTAAGTTGTAAAGGTTCTGATTAAATATTAGAAAAAAATTTTCACTGAAAGTGGTTAGGCATTGGAGTTGCCCAGGAAGATGGTGAGGTCACTGTCTCTGGAAGTGTTCAAGAAGGATCTGGATGTGTCATTTGGGCATATAGTTTAAGGGTGATTATGGTAGTGCTGAGTATCAACCAGATGGGACTGGATGATCTTGAAGGTCTCTTCCAACCTTGGTGATTCTGTAATTCTCTCAGTGATACCACTGTTGCAATGGTGGGTATTTTCTACACTAGGATACTGCCCTGTCAGAGGGGCCTTTCTTCTTTAATTTAATCCCTTGAGAATGAATTCATCTGGTAGTGAAAATTGTGATGAAAGTGGGTGGGTTTTTACAGGATCTTGGACATAGGAGAAGCTGTTTCATTTAATACCGGAGGGAAACGTTTTGTTGGTACAGGGGCTGGGGTGGAAAGAGTCTGAGCTCACATTTAAAATGAGAGATAAGCAGGAAACTGGATGGAGTTCAGATTCCTCAGCTGATCTGATGCTTTTGATGAACATGTGCTTCTTTAATGAGTCAGCTTATATCTTCAGGGTTTCACTTAGTGATGCCACTTTGCCGAATAACTGATACCTGTTCAGTGCTGGTGAAATAAATAGAAGCCAAATGCTGAGCAAAGACTGTGGTCAGTCTGACAGTGTCTCATTAGTGTGTAAACTCAGTGCAATTGGCAGCAAGCAGATAAAGACCATAATGAATCTCAGGTAAAACAATAAGTGTTGCTTTGGGGTGTGTTTTTGTTTGTTTTGGTTTTTTTCCCTCCCCTGAAAAGTTTAAAAGAACATTAAAAGATACCTCTATAGTGATATTTCACTATTTGGTGTCACGTAGCTGCAGACCCAATAAAGTAATAGTATGGGTAGGTCCTGACCATTGTAGTGTTCGGTATTCAAGCTGTTTAGTAGCTTTGTCTGAATGAGCTTCAAATAAACACCGTTTTGGGTTTTGTGGCTTTTTTCAGTAATTAATGAAGGATTGTGAGTAATCTGCTACTTGGCAGATCTGCTCTTTAGGACTCTGACTCAGTTTGGTGGGAGGTGTGAGAAATCACTACTGTAGTAAGTAGCAACATCGTAGCACCTCAATGGAGCCATTTTTGAGAGTGCTGCTGGAAGGCAATACTCTCCTTCCTAGGAAGAAAAGCTCGAGAAACATCATTCAAATACCTTTGCTTCAGTGACCTGGAGCAAATATTATTCAAGATAATGGTTTGCACTGATGGAGTCATTTTATTATTTCATCGTAGGTCTGTCAGGTGTTACTATTTTCTGATCTGCATGCCATGAATAGATTTGCTTTTCCCCTTGTATGTCATGTGTTTACTTTCTTTGCATATAAGAAAGATATATTGAGATTTTTTTTTTTACCAGGGCCTGTAGTTATAGGACAAGGGGTAACAGTTTTAAAGTGAAAGAGGGTGGATTTAAATTAGATGTAAGGAACAAATTCTTTACTGTGAGAGCTGATGAGACACTGGAACAGGGTGCCCAGAGAAGCTGTGGATGCCACATCCTTGGAAATGTTCAGAATGCCACATCCCTAGAAATGTTCAGAAAGGCCAGATTAGATAGGGCCCTGAGCAACATGGTCTACTGGAAGGTGTCCCTGCCCATGACAGGGGGGTTGAAGCTATATGATCTTTGAAGGTCCCTTCCATCCCAAACCATTATGTGATTCTGTGACTCTAAGACCAGAGAATGGGCACAGGAAATAGGATGTGGCAGACACAGCTACAGACAGTGAAAAGTAAATATTGTAAAATGCATGTCTGTGTGTTTTGTGAGGATACAGTAGTTGACATTTCTGTTGCTGATTCTTCAAACACCTTAATGCAGTATGAAGATGCCACAAGGAAAATTGCATTTTTGTGCTGAAGGATTTCTTTGTGTATAATGCTTCCAAACTGAATACAGAATTGAATAAAAATGGAGTCATTCTCTTATCTTTATTCCATCACGACTCTGCTGGAGGAATTCTTTTGATTTGCAGAAAAGCTTATAGTGGAAAAATTGTTTGACATTCATAACAAATATAGTCTCATCTTTAATGGATTGTTTAAATTTTGCAATAAGAGTGTTGTTTTTCTCAACAATAATAGTAAATTCTTGACCTTATGTTTCCAGTTTTTCAGTAAACAAAAGCATCTTTAGTTAATGTTTCTTAACTCCACAGAATTCTTTATAGAAAACAGTAAATATCAGTGCTCCCTTTGTGATGAGAAGTTAAAACACATCCAAAGTGACCTACTACCAGCACAGCGGAACCAGGGAGTGATCACACGCCTCCAGACTGGAACACTGTGCTGTTGTGACACTTGATGCACTCAAGCTCTTGTCATCACCCTCGTGTTTGTAAGGAGCGTGACAGACATTTCACACCAGATTTTCTTCTGGGTAAAGAGCTTTGATGAGTTTCACCTCCTGTGCTATGTGCTACAGCTCCATTTGGCCTATATCCAGGTTAAGTTACTTTAGTTACTGAAATTATTTTTCCTTTCTATTTCCTAGTATTAAATTTCTGTAAAATTAACTGGAAAACTACTGTTATATACCCTGTTTCTTTCTTTTGTCTTCACATTCGGAGTCTTTTTTGTTTGCATGTGTTTATTTTTCCTTTGTTTATTTTCTCTTCTATTGCATCTGTGAAGCTTTTGTTCTCAATTTTCATGTCATTTGACATATGAGAAGCCAAATAAAATATTTCACTTTTCTGATTCAAGTGAAAAACCAGTTTTTATGCTGAACAATAACTGTATTACAAGGAATTCTGATGTGCCCTCAGTGCCATTACAATATGTTGAATAAAAGGTAATTTAATGGAAACAGCAGAGTATTTGAAAGTTCACTGCATGAAAATTGGATTTTTTCCTTTTATTATTTACATTGCACCTTATTCATATTTAAGGCCACAGGGATTATCATCCTTCTTAATGGCTTTATTTAATAAAGACTTTGCATTTCACAGTATAGGATCTAGCACAAGCTTCAATCTGTTATCAGGATTTCAATTAACTAGCTTTAGCTTCAGTTGACCTATAAATCCGATAAATATATCTAAATAATTAATTTGCTTTCTCTGGCTGATAGTGGCTACTTTTACATAGAGCTACTAAATACTTAGCTGCTAACTGGTACAACCATGCTCATAACTTGCTTTTATTATTATTTCTAAAGATGACATGTGTCTGTTAAAGTGACTGACTACACAAAGACCAGTCTCTCAGGGTAGAGGACCCTGTAGAGGAGCTGTAGTTATGGCCGAGGGCCTTTGCAGCTGGGCTTCAAGTGCACTCTGAATTTTGGGAGGAGAGGTTAGGAACAGGTGGATTTCATGGATCAACACATGCCTGAACTGGCATGAAGGATTTTGCATTCTCCTTTGGTCGTGGCTGTGTATATTGTGAACCAAGGTTAGAACGTAGCTGGTTCCTCGGTGGAGGAGTGGTAATATAGAAGTCTGAAGGAAATCCTGTTGCTCTTACGTTTGGGTCTTTCCTTCACCCTATGCAGAATCATGCACCCATGGTAACATGGAAGTCAAGGATGGGGTTTTTTGAGTGCATTTAAATCTTGCTAAGTGTGCAAAACAAATAATGATGTTAACAATTTTTGATGCACTCTTTTGGGTGTTGAAAGAGACTGAGATTTTATTTTAAGTGAGCCTGATAAGCAGACAGGCTTGAAAAGGTGTGCCTCATAAGCACAGAGATAGGGTCTGGCACTTTCCATATTTCCTCTTGTAAATTTTTTCTCTGCGCACCAAAATATTGATACCCTGAAATAAGGAATCAGCCTCGTGCCAAGCACTGAGGACAAATAATTAGGTCAGTGGGACTCATGCAGCGTGAACATACAATGAGCCAAGACACCCATTAGAACTGCCACCCTTGCCCCAGAACAGAGCAGCAGTCAGTATCCAGGAGCTGCAGGAGCAGCACAGTTGTGCTGGCCCTTGGGATGTGCAGACCATGCACTCCGTGATTCACCTGAGAGCAGCAGGATGGCATACAATCCTGGCAGCTGTGGAAAAGCGCTGTTAATCTGAGATTCCTGGTCTTTTCTGAGTTATTCTTGCTGGGTTGTGTTCTGAGGAGGGAAGATTTGAAACCTTCAGGAACCTCCAAATACCAGAATGTGGGTCACATTTAAAATGCTTAAGTTGCAATACCTAAAACTTTAAAAATATTTTTTACCTATCAATGCATGATTAACTGTGTTTATGTACTCAAAGAGAAATGTAATATTTATTAAACATAGTTCATTTAGAGATTTTTGGCATTTGGTATGCAAAGATTATGCATTTTTCTCAGGAGTTATGTTAATTATTTCAGCATGATAACTTTAATTTTAAAAGGGCTTTTCTTTGCTAAAGGGAGGGTTATATGTGCATGTGTACAAGGAGAACTTTAATTAAAATTTCTGTTCTCCATTTTTTCAGGAGTTTAAAATGCACTTTCTTTGTGAGTCAGAAAGACTGCTTATATTTATAGGGCTCAAAAGGTTAATGTGTGAAAATGAACACATTCAAGGTTATATTAATGACAGCTCCATTGTGTTGGCAAAGGAAAAAGATGAAAAACAGCCTCAGTTTACTTCTCTTGCTAAACAGTATTTTGTTCTGTATTGTTAGAAGAAATCATTCCATATCTGGAGAATATGGAAAACATGGAAATCATGATGCTGTCTCTGCTGACCTTAACATAATTTTATTTTGAACTATTTTTTTCCCAGCCTTCCTGAAAGGCTTGAAATAGAAACCACTTGGTTTTTCTGAGGAAGGTCTGAGAATTTGAAATGTGATTCTCATTTTTGGTGCCTACTGCAACAGATAAAATAGGGGGAGAGTTCTCCTAATGTTTGTCCATATATCTGGTCACTGGGAAACTGATGCTCTTAGATACATATGCCATGGGACAATGGGGCATGTTCAGTGAGTTTTCAAAAATATTAATAATTTGGTACATTTGATTTAGCCATGGTGTAGGAGATTGATGCCACTATTAGAGAATTGACGAATAAACTGGGGGGGTGGGGGGCAAAAGGGGGGAAGGCAACACAAGAGTTTGTGTCAAAGCTCCATCTATTTCTTGTAGGCTCTTACAAGTTCTTCTGAAAACTTGCTTCTATGAATTTGAATGGAAAAGGAGAAACCCTAAAAAAAAAATCAGTTTCTTTCCTCGTAATAGATGTTGTTGTTTAGTAAAAATACACTGCTATAAATCAGTACTTTTCCAGAGTAAACTCCACCCATGGAGTACACAGTCCTCCAGAGAACACAGAAGAAGGGACACCAGGGTAGTTCCTCTCCTTGAAGCCTGTCATTAAGGATGCTGTAATCATTTCTTGGGAGACATTCAATTGTGCCTGCACCGCCCTCTCCTGTTGAAATCCTGCCAGCAAAGTCAGGATTTTGCTGGAGTAAGTCCCTCTGCTTCTGCAGCTCTCTCAAGTTTCTTTTGGTGGTGCTCTTGATGGGGTTGTCACCTGTCCCTCTGAAAGGATTAGGATTTGCCACCCAGAAGTTATTTACTGAACCAGTAGACCTTAAATATCATGCACATCAGCAATACAGGTCCAAAGAAACCACATCATTGGAAACTGCTCATCTGCTAACCACCATCTGGCAAGCAGCTCCTGTAACAAGAAAAGCAAATAGGGAAGAATATAAATGTTTTGATTCAGGAGCTGTATTTTCCTTTGAAGTTTGATAGCAAGGGGTCAGTCTATTAAGGAGGAAACTTTGGTCTCACTTCAACTCACTGCCTCAGTGAACCTTTGTTTTGTTATTTTATTTTAATATAAAACTTTGCTATTTTAACCTTAAAAATAACCAGTGTTACTGATAGAAAATTGTCTGCTAAGGCAAACAGATTCATCTGTAGCTAGTATGAACACTCTGTTGCTCCTTCTGTACAAGACATGTACATCTTTCTTTTGGCTGTTTGTGCTCAATCCGTTTTTCTGCTGTTTGCCAGTGGAAAGGCCCTGGCTCATTTCTTTCTTGTGAATCGTATTTTAATGGTCTCATTTCCTACTGAAGTGAGTAAAGTTGATCTGTGCCTACACAAACTGTAACTTCACACCTACCTTTGCTAAGCTGCAATGCATATTAATAAAATTTCTAGAATTATCTTCTACTATGAGCTTATTTAGTGCATTACAGCCTTATAAATGAGTTAAGAATAAATGATGGGGTTATCCACATTCAGTACTTCTTATTTGTATGACGGATCAGAAGGAGGAGGTAACATGCCCTGGGTTTTTAGCCCAGACAGGTTGTGGGCTGGGGGACCAGGACTCGTGGGAGCATTAAAGAACATGCAGACTTGGTAGGATGAAAACAGCAAAAAGGTCCTTAAGAGAGACCTGTAAAGAAGTACTGAAAAAAGGCTAGAAAAGCAGCTGACCTGCCTCATGGGCTATTATGCAGAAAGATCTGGGTCTGAATATGAAGAGTGTGTCCCTGCCCATTGCTGGTAGATCACAGAATCACAGACTTTTTGAGGTTGTCAGGGACCTCTGGAGAACACCTAGTCCAACCCCCACACACTCCCCTGTGACCAGTTGATCAGGAACATGAAGACAGGTACTGAACAGCATATGAGTGCAACAGAGACTGTGCCAGGTCATGACAATGAAGACAGTGGCTTCAGAATTAAGCAGTCCTTAAAACTGTAAACCTGTTGTTCTTCCATTGTTAGGAGTTGCGCTCCTCTTTGTTAATCTTTAAAGAATGCTTTTGGCTAATTTCTTGGTTGCGTGTGTGTTTTAATACCTATATCTGTGCTATCAGCAATTGGAAGCAGAGTTGGAAAGTGAAAACACTTCAACTACTTAGCTGTGAGAGTCTTTCTTTCCTTTAGACTTTGGAAATTGTCACCTGTCCTGAAAATTTATAGCTTGGCTTTGCTTTGAGGCTACTGTGAGTTAATCTGAAGTATTTATAGCCATTATAGTTGTTTGACAAACAGGTTCAGCCAAATAAGAGAGAAATCAGGAGAGCAGATTAATAGGAGGGAGTCCTTTGTTTAACTTGGCAAGGCCCATCATAAACCATCGAAGCAAGCAGTCACTTTGTCAGTAGTATTGAGTGGATGAATATTATAAACAAAGAGGTCACCAAATCTTACATCCCAGTTTTCCTCAGAAACAGAAGTAAGGGCTTGCCAAACAGCTTTAGGACTTGAATATAGATGGTTTATGTATTCAAAGCATAGGGGGTTCATAACTACTGTTCCCTTTGGTATTGGTGAGTTTTCTCAAAATACAGGAAGGAAATGGGTCTTGAAAGAGCCCAGAAATGACACACAGCCCATCTGTTTGCTGAACCATTTCTCTAAATTAATTCCATTGCTTCCCAAGTAGAGTTGATAATAGGATGTTGAAAACAAGAGTATTTCAGAACCAATTCTGAAAGCAGTTCCCAGTGGCCTGTTATAGATGCAGGTATTCTGCTGATAATTCCCCATTCCCAGGTGAGGTATTCACTTAAGGCCCTACTTCAACAGAGGCTTTAAACACATACTTGTGTTAATCTCTGTTACAGCAGTTTTGCCTGTGGTTAACTCTAGTACTGTGTTCTCAATTAAACATGTGTCTGATGTGTCCTCTGTAGAAATAAGGGCTAACTTGAGGTTAGAGATGATTTCCTCTGAGTAGCTACTGAACTCTGTTCAGGCTGTACCTGTCTGCATCTATTAGCACAAGGCAAGGCAGTGACTTAAATCCTCCTATCAGGAACTGTTTAGGAAAACAGCTGAAGTCTTCCACTTGACTAATTCGTACGAGAGGAACTGAAGGAGCTGGGAAAAGCAGGAGTGTAAAATGTAATTTTGGGGTTCCTGCTCTTTGTCAGCTGTTGCAGGGAGGATGTCATAGGATGTTACAAGTGTCATAGGCGTCTTTAATTATATATGACCTGCTTCCTGAAATATTCATAAGAAATGAAGATACGAAGTGACAGTTCTGGTTGGAAGGTATAAAGGTTATTCTTAAATATCAACAAGGTGATTTCCCCTGCCGGATTCTGCATCTAGCAAAATAACTGGATTGCTGAGTTTACAGGAAAAAAATGTCAAAGCTGTTCTTTCACCCATGAGTCCTCTTTCACCCGTGCCTTCCTTGCCATCCCACAATAATGATTGCTGTAGATGTGTCTTAAAGTCCTAAGTGCTGCAGGTGTGAAAAAATCCTGGCTCCTGATGGGGAGCTGGGGAGTGAAGACAGGGATTTATAGGACAACATAAGTGCTGCAGAATTCAGAATCAAGTATACTCTTCAGTTTCAGGTTTGATGAGTCCTGTGAGCCCTGCAGGACTGGTGAGTCCCGAAAACCATATGGTTAGCAAATTGAGTGAATTCCAGTCTGAAACAAATGTAAAAATAGAGGAACTGGTTTTAGCACTTTAGTTTTTACTGCCTGTGCTTACATTAGGATTGTGTTAGAAATAGGAACACTAAACTTTTACAGCTGGCAATGGGTGGACGATGACAAACAGAAGGATTGTGTTCTGAATGTGCAGGAGAAAGGCAATATGCAGACAATGGGACTTAGAGGGTCTGCTGCTTAAATGACAACTCATTTAAGTGTGGGCCAGCAGTAACCCCCTATGGGCAGTCATCAGTCATTTCTGCACACTTGAGATTGTTGCTGGCTCGGCATGCGTCCCGCTGTCAGCCCCTTACTGTGCTGCTGTCACATGGGGGTGGTGAAAGGGGAGGAAGGGTGGTGGTATCTTGGTGAAGCAAACGTCTGCAGTGTCATTCTAGACCCCCATCTCTGGGAGTGCCTTTTCACTGAATTTTGTTTCTCATCCATGCAAGCAGGGAACAACCTCTCTGTAGTACAAGCCTGCACTGGACACCAACTGTTCAGACATGGAAGCATTTGCTTGAGCCACTGCTTCTGTGTCCCCTGCCTTCTCTGCATGTTGCCAGCGTGTTTCTCTGTCACTGAAACTGGCTCAGCTATATGTGACTCTGCAGTACTTCCTCCTTGTCTGCCCAGTTATATTGTTCACTGCAGGTGCCCTTGTTCACAGACACATTTAGCTGCCTTCTCTGGCCATCTTGTATAGTATTTTGAGCCAATCCATGGTCATTTTTAGGAAAAGGTCACAAACTAAAGCCTTGCTTTAACCAGATGACTTACTTGGAAATTTACTTTGCAGGATGCCTGGTGTTTAGAATAATTCTACCTAGTGGGTGCTGTTGTCTTGCCACCGTGGTGCAGTGTGGTGCACTGGATGGTCTTACAGAATGTTCCTTCCTCAGGGGTGACACACTGTGACCCAGCAGGACCCTGATCACTTCTGGTGCCTTCTGCTAATTCACATGACCCTCTTGAAAGTGGGGTAAGGCGGTAGAGTACTGTTGGCCTGTGTTTGCCAACACTACATACATGAAGGGAGCCACGCAGTTGTTGCTTTCAGCTTTCTCTTATGGGAGACAACTGCAATAAAAAGTCATTCTGGAAGGATCCACAAACCACCTGGCTCCCGATGGCCTGATTCAGCAGAGGCTACAAGTCACTTACCAGCATTTTTATTAAATATAAGGTCAAAACTCAAAAAAACCAAAAAACCGGATAAGCCCTGCTAGTGTTTATTGATCCCTAGGATAGCATGGAAAAATGCTGGTACAGTAAACCCAGATATCCAGGGAAGCCCCTCCTGCCCAACTTCAGCTCCATTTGACGTAAGCATGGGAATGGATTATGTCAGCCCAGCATGTGGGGGTTTTTAGTGCCAGGGTGTGCTGAGCCGTGCTCTACCCAGCACCATCACTCCAGCTGTGGGAATCTGAACACTGCAAAACCCATATTTTAAAAGTGTCACAAGCTGGCATTTTGTGAGGTGCCTCCTCCCGTGACTTTGAAGAGCAGCTGGTTCCCAGCGAGCCTAAGCACATGACTAGGCAAATTGGTGCTTTCTTACCTTTTTGCAACCCTTGGAGCTGTGTTTGAGGTCAAATTGCTCAACCAGACACTCCCCTCCCTCTCTCCCCCGTATTTTAGGTAGATCTTTGCTGGCATTAAGAGCTGCAGAAGTTGCCTCAGGAAAAGAGCAATTCCTGAATGTGGGTCCTGCCTGGCTGCATGGAGTGTAAGCACTCGGTTGCAGCTCTCTTAATTAAAGCCTTGAATGGTGATGGGCTATGAGGGGTTTTTACTAGGCCTCTTGGGATTTTTTTTTTTTTTTTTTAAATAATAAAGACAATAGGAAATAATTGCTTGAAGTCTGCATCAACAAAATCTGGAGCAGATGATAGGGACAAGCTGCTGGGTCTCTAATTTGTCCTTGATCATAGCAGTGCTCCAGGTGTC
>JAYRBT010000001.1:90422557-90453628 GCA_036023395.1 Myiotriccus ornatus
CAAAATCTGGAGCAGATGATAGGGACAAGCTGCTGGGTCTCTAATTTGTCCTTGATCATAGCAGTGCTCCAGGTGTCTGATTACAGAGAAGTCAACATACTAGGTATTGTCTGACCAGAAGAATGTGAAGGAATGCTGGTGGCTTATCCAAATATCATTCCTCTGCCTATTCTGTGTGACTGTAAGTATATATGTGTATATATAGGGACAGCATAGTTAAAAATTTTCCAAAAGGTATGAACGCTCTGACTTACCATGAAAGTTCACCTGGAGCCTGGCTGTTTCATTTGTACGGATGCATTTAGGAGGAGGGAGCCTGACATTATTTTCAGGTAACTGGACTTCTGTGCTGCTGTTGGTACCATGTATTTTGTCAAGGGATATGGGCGGCTTCTGGTTTTGTGACCATAGCTCTGCTTTGTGGGGCAGATGGGATGAGCTGTGGAGCCAGAAAATATTGTGATCCTTCTATGTGCTTGTTCAGGGATGAGTGTTTAACATTTATGTTGGTAAGTAAATCTCACTTATGAAAAGCAAACTTTAAAGGAAAAAGAAAGTTTCTCTGTTCATAGCCCCAAACCTGACAGCACTTTGGTTTGCATGATTATTTATCTGCGGGCACCATTCTGTGTAAGAGATCCCAGTTTCTGTCTCTCACACCTGGCAATGTGTTGCTCTGTCAGGAGTCTGTAGAATATGTGTGTTTTAAAAAATTAAGTACTGTGTGTTGAAGTCTTAGGATAAAAGCATTATGTTCTATTTTAGATGTGTCAACCAAGGGGAAAAACACTGAAAAGAAGGAAGGAAGAAAAAATTACATCAGAGCTGAATAATTTTTATACTCAATTGTTTCGCAGTAAAATGTAGTACAGTGAGTGTGTGTAATTCACCTCTTCTTGTTGACTGCCTTTGTAGAACTGTATCTGAATCATTTCCTGTTAGTGAATAAAATCAAGAGGTTTTCAGGGTTGTTTAGTCTGGGCAACTGGGAGTTGGTGTAGCTAATGTGTTCCAGGAGGTTAACCACTGTGAACTCTCTTGTCTGAGCCATTTCCCTTTTTCGGGTGGTTTTCTACCCATACAGTTGCCTTTCAGGTAGCAAGTTATCAGCTGTCTTGCACATGATGTGAAAGAAATGAATCTGTGGCAATGTGAAATCGCAAAAACATGTATTGCCTGTCTCTGCTGTAGCCAGGGAAGGGGGTAAAGGAGAGTGACTCTTCCACAGCAATGATTTTCACTCACAGAATAAAGACATTCATACTTTATGCACAGTAGTTTTTGAAAACCTCATTTTGTATTCACATAAAATCATGGTAAGAAGCAGGATATTTATCTGTGATTCATGTCTTTCACTCATGGGAAGCCTCTGAGGCATTTTAATTTAGGTGATGCTGACAACGGGGAGTAATTAATACAGAGTCATGACCTCTGTGATGGTATTGCTGTGGAAAACTGGGCGCAAGCACTGTGGCCTTTACGCTTGCAGAGTCATCTGGAACGGGCGATTACACTGTTTGCAATTAGCTCCTGGTGTCAAGATCCTCAGGCCAGAGGGTTCCTTCAACGTAGAGGGTTTCTGTGGCATCCAGCCACTAATCACATGCAAGATGCCTGCAGGCGATTGCTGCTGGCACTGCTTTCTTCAGCGTTTAACCTGGGCGGTTTGGAACACCAGTGCTTGTGGTACTTTTTTTATTAGCTACATTTGTGAGCTTTTCATTGATTTCTCTTTGCCCCCTTCTTTTTTTTTTTTTTTTTTTTTTTTTTTAAAATTTAAAAGCAACGGATGTATTTTTAATTAATTATTTATTGGGCATAGTATGACATAAAAGGGAATATTTTACAAACGATTATATTTTTCTCCTTTGTGTGGCTTTTCTCTCTGTTCTCTTGTGATCTCCCCACAGCTGATCTCATGGATAATGAAAGTAACCACTAATGGGCTTCCACTTGTCCGCAGTTATAGGTGTGCTACATTTCAGTCCCTGTACAGAGAATAAATTCTCAGGTTCCTTAATGGATATTTGGAGACTATTTTTCATGTGTAACAGAAACATGCTAATGGATAGCAAAAGCCGATTCCATTCTTGGGTTTCAAATTAATTCATATAAAAGCTCTGGGTTTAATTCAGTTCAGAATGTGCTCTTAATTCAGTAATAGAGGAAGAATGGTGAATATAGTGAATACCGGAAAGCTGATGGCCATTAATGTTTAGAAAATAAGTGCATTCTTATTTGTCATACAGTTCACATTAACAGGATGGCTGCAAACCATGGAACTCCACTGTAAATGGTGCTGTACAAGCCATACAATAGTACAACTTTCTTTTCAACTTAAAACAGTAATCAACCGTTTTGAAGCATTGAAAACATGCTGTGTAAAAAACCCCCAGTATTTTGTGGTAGGGAGTTTCAATAAGGTTCATAGTGGACCCCAGATCTGTAGAATTAAGTGAAGGCAAAAGTATCTTAAAAGGTTTTTTTTATTTGTATGTTTAACGAATGCTATACCAGGTCTTAGTAACCTGAGGGTCCAAAAGAAGCACTAACTGAATAATTGTATTCCTAAATACACATACCTTGAAACGACGGTTTAAAAGCGGAGTTTCGCTCATTATATATGCAGGAATAAGATAATAGTGCTTCAGTTAGCTTAACAAATGTTAAACAAAATATGCTGATACTGATCTCTCGGTGGTGTTTACAGAAAACAGTTAGCTTTTGTACTACATTTCATCCTATAAAGCCAGGGAGGTCATTGGACTTGAATAATATATTGGGTTTTATTAACAGTTCTTTTATAAAGTTATGAAATATTACTTTCATGTTCCACATGTAAGTTTTATATGCACTTAATGGGCAAAAGAAAACATGGGAAGTTTTGTGGCAAGTAGCTGTCTCTCATTATTGCTTAGGCGTGAATGATCTCGGTGGGTAGGATGTGAGGTGGCATTGTGCTGTGCATCACATGAGGCTGTGGTCATACATGTTTCTGGGACCTGAGCCATCTCTGTTTGCTTCTTTCCACCTTAGGATGTGAATTGAATGTGGATGTCTACAGGTTCAAATGGAAACAGAATTTAATGCAGGAATGGAGCAGGTTGTCCAAGGGGAAGGAAGGAGTGAGAAGAGACCTGAGGAAGCAGGGACCCCAAAGCTGCCTGGTGCAACTGCCTTCTGTTGTTTCCCTTCTCCAGCTTCTGGTTAAGATGGGAGAAAGAAAAGATCAATAGTCAAGTCCCCTGTTAGGAGGCTATTTGCAAAAACGTATTACTAGTAACAATGACCAGCTGTAGTGCAGTACTGAGGCTGAGCCATTTTCCAGCTCTGCCAGGTCACTTATGTGACTTCCCCTTACCTCAGTTTCTCTGGCTATGAAGTTAATGTTACTTTATTTTCTTACCAAGAGGAGATTCTCTGAAGATTCCTTCATGTTTGCAGCTTTCGGTGTAACACTTTCCTATGGTCTTGTTACTTGTGGGTTGGTCTTTTGAGAAGTGAAGTACAGGGAAAACTGTAAAGAAAAAAGGTGCCCATATGGTTGTAAATGAGCTTTTTTTGCAATAGTATTTGGGGTTTTGCTTTTTGTTTGTTTGCTTTGGTTCTGTTTGTTTATTTAGGTTTTTTAGTGGTTTGTTTTTTTCTCTAGGTAAATTTTTCTTTCAGAAATTGGCTTAAAAAGCAGGGAAATGGCAGAGATGGGGAGTATGTTTTGTCCTTTTATTTATGCAACCACTGCTTTCCAGAAATCTGTCATAGGATGTTTTAGGAAGCAGCGAGGACTTCAGATCTTTTCTCTTTTGCCATGTTTATTTTTTACAGGCTGGGCTGGATTCCCTGGGAATAGTTATGAATTCAGGTGTGAAGTTAGATATATTGTTGAAAATATGCAGAGGGGTGTTCATACAGTCTCAAGGGAGAAGGCCTGCCTGTTCTGTTTGTAGTGCACAGTGCACTTCAGCAGCCAGAGTTGTGCAGCAAATTGATGACACTTTGGGTAAAGCTAATGGAATTGCTCTTGTATGAATGCAACACATGCTGCAGGTGAGCCTGGGTTAAGGAATAAGGTGTTCTACAAGGACACATCAACAGGATTACATCAGTAGATAGAAAACATGATTTTTCAAATGCTGATTCTTATGTTTGCAAGATGAGATTTTATTCTTCCAGCCATGACATACTGTTAAGTTCCTACAGTCTTAAAAAGGATGCGAGAAGTGGAAGTGTACTGAATACTGCCAAGTCCTACACTTGTTTTTCCAGCTTGTTCTCTAACCCTCATTTTCTCTGATACTTTAACACAGCTCTTAATTTCTGGTACCCTTGAATCTGGGAACTGGTGGAGATTGAACTAGAGCTTTAAAGGTGAACAGCGTTTTTTTACTGTGTACTGTAAATGCTCAGCAATTTAGTGATGGCAACGGTACTCTTTGGGGACTTGTGGGTATGCTGCAGTTATCCTACTTGAGCTAAATCCTTTTGTCACCTGTGAAAAAGACATAATGTTGCTAACATTCAAGAAGCCCAGTGTAAGTTAGCTGGTGTGTTTAAATTACAAGGGAGCTCAGTACTCACCATGCTGGCAGGCTGTGGTCAGAAACAACAGGTTTCTGTGTGTCACTGCAAAAGGGTGCCCTGTTAGGTACTGGGGTGCCACTGGATTTAGGGGTGTGATCTGACTGAAGTGCACCTCTGCTTAGCTCTATCATTTCCACAACTTCCCGTGGTTCGAGTAGGCATGCCATGATGAGAGACATGCACAAAATCATCTTTGGGTCCCTGGGACCTGTCTCTTAGTTTATTGGCACTGCATTCCCACATTCACCACGTGGCCAAGAAGGGCAACAGCATCTTGGCTTGTGTCAGATGTAGTGTTGCCAGCAGGACGAGGGAAGTGATTATTTTCCTGTACTCTTCACTGGTGAGGCCACACCTCAAATACTGGGTTCAGTTTAGGGCCCTTGACTACACAAAAGATACTGAGGTGCTGGAGCATGTCTAGAGAAGGGCAGCAGAGTCAGTGAAGAGTCTGGAGCACAAGTCTTGTGAGAAGCAGCTGAGAGAACTGGGGTTGTTTAGCCTGGAGAAAAGGAGACTGAGGGGAGACCTCATCACTTTCTACAACTACCTGACAGGAGGTTGCAGTGAGGTGGGGGTCAGTCTCTTCTCCCATGTAACAAGTGACAGGATGAGAAGGAACAGTCTCAAGTTGCAGCAGGGAAGGTTTATATCAGATATTAGGAAAAACTGCTTTACTGAAAGGGTTGCCAGGCATTGGAACAGTCTTCCCAGGGAAGTGGTGGAGTCACCCTTCCTGGAAGCATTCAAAAAAATGTGTGGATATGGCACTTGAGACATGGTTTAATGGTGAACATGGTAGTGGTACTGGGTTGTCAGTTGGACTTGATGACCTTAAAGATCTTTTCCAATCTTGAGGATTCTATGGCCCCTCCTGCCTGGGCAGTGACAACAGCACTTGAGCCATGTACTAGAAACCACTACTTTTGATTACTTTGCAGTGTTAAAAACATGGTTTCTCTTTGCTGCCCTACTAGATGTGGGAGGATCATGGTATGTTTTTGTTTTGTGTCATGACCTTTGTTAATCCTGAGGTGCAGTTTCAGCAAAAAAAAAAGCATATATAAGATGCTGGTAGTTTCAACGTAAGTTTTAAACATGGAGGAGGTGTATCAGCAAAGACATCATAGAACGACGGAATGGTTTGGGTTGGAAAAGACCCTAAAGATCATCTAGTTCCAACGCCCCTGTCATGGGCAGGGACACTTTCCATTAGACCAAGTTGCTCAAAGCCTCATCTAGCCTGGCCTTGAACACTTCTGTGTGATCACTCATTTTACTGATCAAGGTTAATGAAGCCATGGTTTTAATTCCAGGTCAAAGGTGCAGGAGGGTTTTTGTTGTCACTGGGGTTTTGTAACCACTGTGCTACCATATGTGAAAGTAACTCTCAGTTGTTGGCAGGTTGTATTTTATTTTGTTGACCATCTGGTCTGCTGCTGCTGGGGATCTCCAGATTTCAAGTGTACGTTGAGGTACCCTCCATTTCAAACTGTATTTTTGAGGCTTGAAGCAGTGAGATATTAGATCCTTATTGAAAGGTACATTCAAACCAGTTCAGCAATTACAGATTGGGAATGGAGTGGCTAAGTGATGGCTCTGTTAGGAGTAGCAAATGTGGACAAAGTGTTATCTTGGTCCTGGGAACTTGCATTGCTGACTTACAGAGTCGGCTGGCCAGGCTTTTGTGCACTGCAGGCTGGATTAAGTTGTAGAAATTTACTCAAAGGTTACTCATTACCTTGTAATGTCACATGATGGTGGAAAATGCTTTAAGAGTTAGATGGAATTGTTCTGTGGTCTTGCAGGCTGAAAGAACTATAGAAGAATGAAGTAAAGCAAATGAAATTTGATATAATTTTTGTGTTTAATATTTAATGCAGAAGGCATTTTTAGTATAAGGTGAAGTATTGCAGCATTCATCTTTTCAGACAGGGCCTTCCTATAGAGAGAATGATGTTAATGCCAACAACATGTACATCCACAAACACATGTACTGTGATCCTTGTTAAATAAGCCTGAGGAATAGTGGGAATACTTCTATTCAGAAGTGGATGCACTTTTCCTCATCTGTTTTGTTTTCTCTGGAAGCCACAGTTGGGCTCTGTAGCATAATGTGGTTATCAGTATCACTGTGCTGCCAGTACTAGAAATTAGCCTTGTGTGCTTTAAATAGGACTTAGTTCAAGTTTGAGACAAGCTGTTTGTGTTTGCGCATGGTGAGAATGTTAAGGATGTTGCACGGTTTTGTTTTTAAATAAATCAAAGCAAATAAAAGAAAAAAATAAATAAACAGTTTATATCTTTGTGTTCACAATTGCTTTTACAAAGACTATGACTATTTTAGAATAAAGCCAAATAGAAAGCATATTTACATTCAACTTCAGCTAAACTTATCTTTTCCAACTACAGTAGGCATTATAACAGAAGGAGTACTTATCATGAAATTTATGCTACCTTCAAAGCTTAATGAAATGCTTTTTCTTCAGAGAGGATTAAAAAATAATAAAAAAAGGAGGAGCAGATTCTAAGCTCACCTCATCTGACCAACATCTCTTGGAGGCAGTCTGTTAGAAGTAACGAGAATAGTGCTTACAAACAGTCTGGTCTCCATCAGGCTGTTTAAGATGTCTCAGCTTTTCCTATACAGACTTTATGTTTCAATATCCCTTACCCGATAGGATGTGTTTCTTCTCTTCACTGCCCTTGACTTGTGTCCCTGGGGCTTCTCTCCCCAGCACACACTGTGCCAGCACTTTCACGCCATTCTGGTAGGGATCTCCACTGACAACCTCCCAGCTATGTCATACTGAAGCTGCCTTGACCAGACAGTTTATTTACTGGAAAGACATGGGGAACAGCTTGGCATCCACAGTTGTGTCTACGCCACTGGGCGTGAGCAGCTGTGAAAAGGGCCCAGTGCCAAATCATCCATGTTGCTGCTCTATGGGAGGACACTGGTGGGAACATTGTGGGTGGTGTGGGCATAGTGTGGGCTTCATTGCCTGCTCTAGCTGTTTCCTTGTGTTTCATCTATTTTGAATGGATGCGACCAGACCAAGTTTTAGTAGACAGAACAGCACAGGATCCTCCCCAGAGAGTTCTTTGTCTTTCTTAAACCGAAGACGATGGGATTTGTGATTATCTGGACCACAAGCTAAATTGTGTTCAAACTGACAGTGCAGAGAAATGTAAACCTGCAGCCCAGGTAAGTTGAGATGTTGCCATTGAGACTAATGAAACAGCACAGCTCAGAGCTACATTAGACAAAACTGTCTTGAGATACCAAATCCACTGACATGGAAATGTGTGTTAAGAGAGATGTGCCTTAGAGGCTTGCATGCTGCAGAGGTGAGACATGCAGTAAGCAGCTTTTGAGAAATAAAATTTCCAGCTCAGTTGCTGCTGTCGTAACTTTCTTACTGCTATGGTAATAGGCTGTGCTGATACCTCAGCGTGGATGTGAACAGCAGCACTGCCAGTGAACATGAGGGGAAGTAAAACTAGGTCCCATCACATGATGCAAAAACCCAATAGAAATTGTGTTGTAAACTGCTGCTGTCCTGGAAATATCTATGAAAAGCCATTGCTATGACAGTGTGTTATGTTATTTTGTCGGTGGAAGTTCATGATACAGTATCATTTGTAAATGTTAGGTTGAGTCCCTGCTTAAATTGCAAGAGGCTTAGAAATGCTTCTGTATGTACATCTGTTCCTACTGACCTGTATGACAGGTGTAGGGAGCTGAAATCTCACTGCAGTGAAACTCTGCAGACCATCATCCCCTGCAGGTGTGTTTTGAAGGTCAGTAAACATGTCTTTCCATAAACTCTGTTGGCTTAAGCCAATCTGAATTGATAATACACTTTTAAGATTTCTTCAGATTTAGAGAAGCATTTTCTTGCAAAAAGGACCATGGGCTGTGATCTTGTAGTGTACTGGTGGCAAGAAAGACAAATCTTCAGCACTGAGGAGTGTCTGTGCTTCAACTGCACCTCCGTTACAGGTACTGCTGGTCTTCAGCATTATCGTATGCCAGCTGTGAGGAGGAAGAGAAAATACAGGCAACTGTGATGTCTTCAACCAGAGAGCTGTTAAAGAAACACTGTTATGATAACAAGCCCAACATTATGTAGTAAAACAGGTGTCACACTTCTCTTTTGCCCATTATACTTGTTTCTCAGGTTCTTCTGTCCCTATGTTGCACTGCATGAGAGGTGTCACAGCATCAGCTTTAGACTCACCAGGTTAGAGCTCATCTTAACTTCTCTGTGATGTTATGTATTGCATTTCTGTGGGGATCAACTTTTTTGTTTTGTCTGTTGGCACTTGAACCATCTGACAGGAATATTTGTGAGATAAATGTTCCTCCTGCACATAAGGATAAATATAGGTGTGTTACGGAAATAACTAATAGTGAACACTGTAACACAGTAGGGAAGGAGTGAGGACAGATGGGGTTTTTTCCCTCAGGGAATCAAAAATGAAATTCATTTGTCTTCTTTAAATCCTTACACTCAGTTGACAAAAAAATATAGGAAGTGATGTTTATTTGTGTAATAGAAATATCTTAAAAAACAGTTTACGTCGGCTAAGGAAATTTGGCAGGTTGGGGATTTATTTATGTATGTATGTATGTATCTGGGTTTATGGGAGGTTTATTTTCGTAGATGAATCCAAAGTCTGTACTTGGCATTCTGTGTGTTCTGCAAAGGATGTTTCTCTCCCAATTTAGGTCAGAGATTTTCAAAGGGATGTACAACAACTAGGCATTTAACTTTCACTCACATCAGTAGAATTTGACCAGTTTCTTCTTTCTTGCTTTTTCATGTTTTCCTCTCACAGTTTTTGTTTCAATTGCACCTGCCTAGTAAAAAGATGTAGGCAAAAGAGGCACATCTGCCATCTCTACTATGCTTTTTTTCTAGGGGGAGAGGGAGTGTTGGGGTTGGGTTTGATTATATTTGCCACATTTCTGGATGCCCAGCAAGTAGCATGAGCATGCCCAGCTTGTACTGGATGGCTGGAAATCCAACAGCCCAGAGCAAACAGCCCCTGGGCACTGGCTGCCAGTCTGATAGGCTCCAGAACACATCATGCTCCCTGCATCTGCAGGATGAATTACTCTTGACCCACATGATAAATCTAACATGTGCAGTGCATGGCAAAGCTGTTGTGCATGTGTGGAGCAGGTATACAGAATACCAAATACACTGCTATGGTTTTGAATTTATGATAGGACACAGACCAGCCAACATCTGAATCTTCCTCTCTCTCTAGGATAGATTTTTCTTGTACACTTGTAAGTTCTTCTATCTAAAATAGTCATAAAATCCTACATTGCAGTTAAATGTTTCTTAACCACTCTTTTCCTTGAAGTGCGCTAGTTGCAGAGCTATGAAATTACTCATTGTTTTTATTTTTGGGGGGGTTTTGTCTATTTTAGTTTAAAAAATGATTTCTCTGGTTGCCCAGATTTTGCTTAGCCATTGTGCCTGTCAGCAGTCTGCTGTGGTGATCAGCGTTGTGCCTGGCCTGAGGGAGTGTTCGTTTGGATGTACAACTTTGTTGGTTGTGGAACACATTCTGGGCAAGATGCAAGCTCCTAGCCTAGGGACACTGCAGATGTCTCAATTGCTTTGGACTGAAATTGGTTCATTATTGCCAGTGTCCTATTTAGACCAGTTAGAAATAAGTAGTAAAAGAGTAAATTGCTTGAACTCCATCACAGTGAGGGTAAGTGAATTTTTACAAATATTAGTGTTAGTAATGTGTTGTTTAACGATTAATAACTTTGATGCAGAAATACTTTTCATGCATGCTTCCTTTATGTGAGAAAACTCTTTGTGAGTTGCCCCATTGATGTGTCATTGTTACTAGCATGCTGATCATATTAGCATATGGGAAAACACAGACTATTTTCAGTGAGAACAAAAACTTCTCATCTAACCAGATAGTGTACGCATGTATTTATGGTGCAGTTTTTCAGTAGTTATTCTATAACAGGCATGTAATAGTGTCTCAGACCAAATTAGCAAATTAGTTCACTTCAAATATATCTGTGATGTCTTAAAAAATAATACAGCAATAAGCCAAGAAGGAACTTCTGTTTGCCCTTAAACACATTTAAGAGAAAGGGGAATAGATTCAATTAAAGGCATGGTATATACAGAGTTGTATAGGCATATACAGATACTTCCCACAGGTAACGCTGAGTCTTGCTATGAGCGTAAGGAGCGCAGTGCAGAGGAGCTGCACAGTTGCACCTTGCTGCCAGTGGCCAAGCACCCCCCGCTGCACACCAGTTTTGCTGCGTGGTTGGTCTCTGGCAGTTTTTGACATGCTGGGCACCATTTGTACACTGCAAAGGATTTGGGAGTAAATTCCTGTTCCTGTCCACTGAACTAACCGAGTGTCTGGCAGCCTTTCTGTGAGGCCAGTGTCGCAATAACCTGGGTCACTACTCTTCCATACAAGGGGCTGAGACTTCACCTCTTCACTGACTTTTCACCTGAGGTTAGAGCTCCTGTCAACCCCGTGTCCTTCCCAGTATTTCTGCAGGGTTCATCCCAAGAAGGACAGCACTTGATTCAACTTATATCCACAAAATAGTAATGCCCACCCTGGACCCATCCATGAGGCATTGGCTGCCCTTGCCTGCTGCCCTATCTGCAGCCTTGGGGATGCTTGGGCAGCTTTCCTGGGGTGGTCAAACTTCAGAAAAACTTTTTTGTTAACTCATTGCAGGGTGCTGCTGGATTCCTTTTCTTGTGGGGGAGATAGAAGGAGTACAGAAATGTCACATCATCCTGCTGTATTCCTGCTTCAAACTGAACACAAAATAAATGGTTAACAATGCAGAAGGCTATGGCTGCATATGGAAATCCAGCTAACAAACAAATCTGCAAACTGCATTTGCTTACCTTATTGTTTAATATACAAAGGCTCAATTTTCTGTGTCCTTAGCCTGAAACCCAATAATAGGCTAAATCTGATTTGAACTGAACATGTTGTCTCCAGTTTATTTGTCCATTAAAGTTTACTGATAAATTGATCTTTCTGTAATGGTTTTAGTGTAAGAAGTACCTTATAAATCACTATTTTAATGGAAACAAATACAATATTGATGCTAACTTCTTACTAGCTAAACAGTGGAACACAATTATCACGATTTATTAATAAACCAAAATAAACCAGGATCTTGTGTACTGTCCAAGAAATTTCCTTTTGTTTGTTTTATCAGATGTAGTAAATATGACTTCATCATTGTTTTATAATAAGGTTTTGTATTTCTGAAATAGCTTTTCCCTTTGATATATTAATCAAACTAGCCAATATACAGATCGACTCTTATGCTGCACTTTTCATTTTGCTTTTTGTGCCCAAGTACAGAAAATGACATCACTTTCTAAGATACGTTTGTGTCAGAAGTAGCAAGGTGGCTGTACTGGGCAAGAGAGGGATCCCCCCTGCCCATCCTCTTGGTGGGTCCCTCCTCAGTGCTGCCTTGGAGGTAAGGATGGCTCCCCAGGCAGAGTGAGCCCAGGGACATAAAAAGGAGCAGGACTGTGTAAGAGTGATTAAGATGCCTTCCTGCCCTGAGGGGTTTGAGTGTTACTTTCCTTAACTGCGTTTTAACATGCATTTGAAGGTCACATATATAATGTGTGGAATAGCTAAGCCCTTATTATAAAGGACCACATTCAGTCAGTGGGTTTTGTTTCATGTCAATGCTTGTTCTTCACATTCCAGATCCACTACTCAGTTTTACAAATGCTTTATAGTTACCACCTTGTTCTCTGAAAGTATCAGGAATTTTCTCATCATTCTTCATGTTACCCAAAGTGCACTAAAAAGGCTTGTCCTCTCTCAGAAAGAGGCACGAGTGTAAAAATCACATCCACCTGCCTATGCCTGAGCACTGATGATAATTTTAAGTTGCTGTTTCCTGAAATAGTCCCTTTATATTCCTGGTAAAAAGAAAAAAAAGAAGGCCTATAATATTTTTTTGAGGAAGCCTGTGTAACCAAAGAAAAAGATGTTTAATAATTTCTGTCTTAACAAAATAGCAGTTGAATAAAGCTATTTTTAACCTTTATGGCTGTTACTCAGAATTTCTGTTTTGTTAAATGCAATTTGAAATTCCTATTTGTCTTGACTGCATAGTCACCATTGTTGTACTTTGACCAGCCTAGACTGCTGTGTTGTGAAGTACACAAATGATTAAAAAATGGGGTTTATGCCCACAGTCACACACAAACATGCACAGAAATCAGGCAAAAATTTCAGATCCTATTTCTTCTGCATGAAACTACATAGCATCCCCATTAGCTGAAATTGCTGTTTACCTCTTCTGACATTTCATTTCTTTAAACACCTTTTCTGAGCTTGTGTAGCTGTCAGCCTCACTAGAACTGGAGTGAAGGAGAGGTGACAGCTACTGCACAGTGGAGTAACTCCGTACTCCAGATACCCGCCCTTGCTGTGTCATCCCCAGTAGCTGAAGGGGCTGCAGGTTTAGGTGTCTAGGCAGCTAAATGCCTAAGAGAAACCAAAGAAAGCATAAACTGTCCAGTGGATGTATAATAGATGTACAATACATGTAGCAAGAGTGTAAACGTACTCTTGTCACTCCAAAATCCTTACAAATATTTTGTGAAGATCATTTATGAAAGATTTCACTTTTTTCAAATCACTGCAGAAGGAAGTTCCTTTGTAACATTTACCACATATTCACAGATATTTTTTAAGAGTAAAAAGACCCCAAAAACTAAATGTTGGGTCACGATAGCAAAACTTACTGTTTTTATTAAAAAGCTTACTTTTGCCTAAAAAAAAAAAAAACAAACAAAAACCAAATATCCAAACCAATTTGCCAAATTTGGCACAAACTCTTCTTCCTGAAAATTCCACCTAGCAGTATTCTCTAACAGCTTAAAAGGCCATTTCAACTCTGTTGCTCTTTATTTTAGATAAATAAAGACTTTCACAAAGTGAGAAGTGTTTTTTCCTTTGTCGAGGTGCTGTGTCATTCCACGGTCGTGTGGAGGGCTAAGGGTTGAACTCAGTGATCCTTGTGGGTCCCTTCCAACTCAGCATATTCTGTAATTTTGTGATTTGAAGCACAAATTTACCCTACCTTTTGTATCCTCAAGAATTCCACTTAGAGTGCTACCAGCTTTACTGCTTATGCTCTTTTGTTCAGTACCTCAGGGTGCTGGAGTGCCAGCACTGGTCATTGCTGCTTTTGGTTTGAAGGTGTGCTCTTCTGAAAATGTAATTAGTCACCATCAACACAACCAAACCACATTAGGGCATAAGAGTAGCGCACCACAGGGGAGCCCTTCTGTTTTTCACAGCCTCCTTAAAGACCATCCCACGGCGATGTGTTGCAGTAGAATTTGTTTAAAACGTCTCACCGAGGTGTACTCTGGCTTCTACATGTTGTATGCAGACTTTTTTGTTGTCAGGTTTCAGTGTGATGCAGACATTTTGTCGTTATTTTTAAACAATATAATTTAATTGTAGTTGCTGACAGTGAGAGGAAATGTGGACATTTTATATTTGAGTGTTTTGTGGCTTAACCGCAGCTGTCAGCTCAGCTCCCACTCCTGCAGTGGGATAGAGGAAAGAATCAGAAGGGTAAAGGCGGGAAAACTCCTGAGTTGAGATATAAGACAGTTTAATAGGCAAAGCAAAAGCTCTCATACCAGCAAAGCAGAACAAAGAATTCATTCATGACTTCCCTTTGGCAGGGGGGAAGTTCAGCCATCTCCAGGAAAGCTGGGCTTCATCACATGTTGAGGTGACTTGGGAAGACAAATGCCATTACCCCGAATACCCCCCGCCCTTCGTCTTTCTCTCCCAGCTTTATATGCTGAGTATGAGGCCATATAGTGTGGGATATCCCTGTGGTCAGTTGGGGTCAACTGTCCTGGCTGTGTCCCTTCCCAACTCCTTGTGCACCTCCAGCCCCCTCACTGGTGGGGTGAGTTGAGAGGCAAAACAGGTCTTGACTTTGCATAAGCATCACTCAGAAATAGCTAAAACATCCCTGAGTTATCAACACTGTTCCCAGCACAAATCCAAGGCATAGTCCCATGCCAGCTACTATGAAGAAAATTAACTCTGTCCCAGCCAAAAACCAGCACGGGGTGATTGTGGCTTTTAGTGCTGTGAGGCAAAACAAATATTTTGTTTTCTTAAGGCACTCTGGAAGTGAGTTTGAAGATTTGGGCACTGGGAAAGGGCATCTCCTTGCTTTTTTTACGTCCATTTTCAGAGTGAAGTTCTTTAGTTTTTTATTAGCATAGGACTTTTCATTTCCAAACTCAGCAGCTCTTTTAACAGTATTTGGTTATCGTATTAGACCTACATTTCTGATTTACAGCTGTTTTTTCAGTGACATTAATAATCAACTGGGTGTAGCAAAGCTATCTGGCAAGGGTGAGACACTATCTTTGTGCCTACTGCTCTTATATAGCAAACAGTTTATGATGTCTGTTGTAAGACCCTTGAAAACTAAAAGCTTTTGAGAAATGTTGAGAAGTCTGTTCCTTTCTTTTGTGCCCTGCACACAAATCACCCACCATAAAATAAAACTTCAGTCTAAGGAATCGTAATTTAATCTTCTCTTGAGATAGCAATCTGCTGCAGCAAGTCCTTGGTATGTCTCTTGCAGGAGCCTACTGACCTTCTCTGAATGACATATTAAAAAACAATAGAGCCAGCGATGATGCCTCTGGAGTTGCTGCAACTTTGAGGTCAATTAATTGTCACTTAGGATGATGTATCTGAATTCACCATTAGTTTCTCAGCCTGTAAGGGACTCGGGGAGGGCATGCTTGCCTTGTACATGGCTTAAAGGCCATGATGTCCTTGATGCTAAAGCAAAAATGAAGGGCAGTGTTATACCGTCAGCTTTATAAGCAGAGTCTGCCATTGATTTCAAGCAACTTTATGTTTCTCTCCTGATGGCGGAAGACCTGTGTGAGAGCCTGGACATGGAGCTGCACGGGCAAGCAGAAGTCTGGTGTCCTGACCAGCTAGCCAGGCAATGGGCTGCCAGCCATTTATTCAGGATCCCACTGAAGACTGGGCATTTGCCCACTGTTTTCCTTAGTAAGTGTTTAAAAACTAAGAAACCAAATATCCAGCCTAATCTGAACAAATAATGTTGTGCTCAGGGATTTCACGATACTAGTGAATGCCTAAAAGATGGTTGAAAAGCTTCTTTTGTGAACACAGGTTCATATATAAATAAGCTGGGGGTTTGGTTATTTTTTTTCCCCACAAGAAAAGCACTGCTTATTAGGTCCATAGAGCAAATAGGTGAACCTGTGCTGTTTCATGGCTTATCTCCCTAGACTGCTTCTGGGTTCTGTCTCTAGACAGATAATGCCTGCTCCATATGTACTGTTCTCCTTCCAAATTGCTTGAGTGACCCAGCTGGCTTCCTCTGAGAATAGAGATAAGCATGGCCTGGGTACAGTCAACCCCAAGGCTGTTGCCTGCTGGCAGCTGTACACATGGGGGCTGGCTCCCTCCTGGCTGTGTTGTGCCATTACCTTTCCTGCAGCTCTCCAAGCCTGCCCTGAGCCCAGGTCCAGGCTGAGCCTTACTGACTTTCCTGACAGATGCAGCAGGGGAAAAGTAGGCATTGCTGTGCTTTTGGAACCTCCTACGCAGGAATTGGATTTGGTAGGATGGGATGCAGCATCCAGGCAGCTGTATCCCCCAAGGGTTTATCCATCTGACTGCTCGTTATGTAGAAGGAGCCCCAAAGAAGTTTTAGTTCTGCTCACCTGTTAAATTTCTGGGCAGTGCTGGGACACTGATGTCAGAATAAAAGCTCTGGCATAGTTTCAGTGACTACTTCGAGCTTTTCTTCAGAGAGTATATTTAATTACATCAGCTTTTAAGCTGCTGTATTTTCAGTACTTTTAATATCTTAAAATCACAGAGTGTATATATATTGCAGAAAAAAGCCTAAGTTTTATCGGGTAAAGAAGAATGGAGAAGGATCTAGGAGCCATCTGTTTGTTGGAAGTCAATCAGTTATTTTTAAGATTGTTTTGGAGTAGATGTTGAATATGTAATATGTAATACAGAAGAGGGTTGCAATGGTGACTCACTGAAATATGACTTTCAGTAGACACTGCAGAGAAATTCACAGCTCGTTGTCTGGGCATCTCTGGAGTGGTGGGTACTGCAGCCTATGGCAGCTCCATGAGGCTGCTGGGGACCAGCAGCAGCACATCAGCCATCCCGTGGGGTTTCCTGTCCTTGCTGCCTCCTCAGAGGCCAGCAGCTCATCCAGCTCTCTCTGCCACAGAAACATTTCCAGGCTTTGCTTCAGAATCACCACTGATGGTTTGTTGTCACACACTTATCTCCTCTGTTGCTGCGGCCTTCTGAGGTGAGTTAGACTGGAGAGAGCCAGAAAACTTCTGCTTCACTGAATAGTGAGGAAATAGCTCATGGTGGAGCTCTGCCAGATAAATGTATGTTTTCCTACCCCCAGAAGTGCCCCCCAGAAGTTACACTCCTTGTCATGAAGGGAAAATTGGCTTAAAGGCAACAGCCAGTGGTCCCTTGTCACCACAGGGAGGGCTGTGACATCAGAGATGCCACCTATCAGGCAGGAAGTCATGCTTGTATCCTGCAGCCAACACCAGACAACTCTGAGGCTGCGAGACTTGTTTGGGTCACCCAATGGAACAGGCAATGGATGGCGATATTGTCAATATTAATGCAAAAGGAAATTTTGAGACATTTGGCAAGAGCTAAATGCCAGTCCTGAAGAGTGTATCAGAATGGAAGATGATAAACCTTTGGGGTTTTTTTTTATTAAAAAGTGGTGAAATGGAGCACTTGGAGTTCTCTAAAATATTTTGCAATGTAACACATCAAATGTTTACCAGATTATTTTCTAAATTCAAGTGGAAGTTGTGAATCCTTCTAATGATTCTGAAACTGCATGTTTGACAAATAAGCCCTTTATCCAAAAACTTGATCATCTTGTTAGCACTGTGGCGTGTTTGCATCACTAACAAAGTCATCCCATTCACTAGTTTTGATGCTTGCAGTCTGCCATTTCCTAAAGTGGCAGCTCAGCTTCAGAAGGAAGCAGAAGTGAAGATAGTTCAAGATAAATCTGCAGCAAGGACAGAGCTGCACAAAACTATATCCAGGCTAAAGTTGTGCAAAAATTTACTGTCCAACTGGCTTGTTATTCTCCAGAAGTACAGTCTTAGGGCATCTGAATCTGTTTGGTGAATTATTTTGGCTAAATATAAACCAAAAGAAATAATTTTGTATTGGTTGAAACATTTCCTTTTGGCATTTTCAAAACAAAACCAAGTTAACTTCTTATTTTGAAAATGCCATTCCAAACTTCCACTTGAATCGATAAGAGTTTAAACTGATGCAAAGCTTTTCTTCAAACCTCCAGATAAATTACTGTAACTGAAAGACACTCATCCTTGATCTCTGGCTGGGAAACCTGAAGTATTCACCATCCTGAAGGGTGGGTGGCTTTTTACTGTTACTGTTGCCACTGTGGGATGTCTGATAGCAGCACGTCCCTCCCTGGTGAGATGATGCTGCTGTCGCAACAACTGCTCCTTGTCAGGATGGACACGTGGGGCAGGTATTGTTTACGGGTCCTAGGAAGGGTTTAAAGAAAACCTAAACTATTTGAGTCAGACCAAAGCTCATGTTTTCAGCTTGCATGTTAACACAAAGGGAGCTTCCAGTTTCTCTAGGAAACAAAGGTGTTGAGAGTGCCCAGAAAACGGGACAGGTGGAGGTGTTACCCAGGTTCTCAAGAGGAGATGGTTTGAAGCAGTTCCACCACAGAATGTCCCTTCAGGAGAAGCCCTGACTGAGAAGTGCCCTTCTCTCTCTGGAGCCAGGTTGGGCAGCTGGCGCTGTGTCTGATGGTGTCATCCAGCATTTTGCAGCCTTTTTCCTAGTTTTGTGTTGTAACCCCAGTGCTGCAGCAGCATTCAAAACATGCCAGCCTCCAAAGCCCTGTCGCTGGGTATTTCTGCCTTTGCCAGAGAGCGAGATCTCTCTCTGGATGTGATCATGTCCATTAATCATATGTTTAGAAGCCCATCATCTTTCCCTGATGTCATTCTTTCATGGATGCCTCTCCATGTTTTTCCACCATGGGTTTCAGCCAGGCCACAGCACAGCAGAGCCGAAAAATGTAGCTGTTCTCACTCAAAAATTTCCATTTTTGAGTAATAGGAAAATTTAAAATTCAGATGCAAGCAGACATGATATGGGCAAGCTTTTTTCATGCCACACCACACTGAAATTTTTGTGGTGTTCACCCAAACAATTCAGGAAAACAGATGGAACCTGTACAGAGTGTAGGAGTCTCTACAGCCACTGCTGACAGCCACTCACCAGTCTCCCTTTGCCCTCAGCCTGCAAAGCAGGTAAAAGTTCACTTGCAACTACCCCTGCAGACCTTTGCACTGGAAGTAAGAGAATTTTATAGGGTGCTTAACAAATTTTCCTCAGTCTCTGTGTTAGGAATACTGGGAATACCATGGTAACAGCTTTCCCTTGTAAGAAGAAAGTAATGTTTTGATGGTGACTGCTATAGAAGATGGAAACAAAACTGCTCCAAACGCTATGATTTTTGAAATTAATTTACTAAATTATAGATAAATCTTCTCTGGAATGCATGATATTGTTATCTCTCCTCCATATATTTTGTCCTTTTATAGATTTTTATAAAAGGAATGAAAAAAAGAGGATACATGGGACAAATAAAACAGGAAGAATAATAATAAAAATACCAGTTGATAATTTGCCATCTACAAAAGGACAAGATTTAAGGATTCTGCAAAAAACACCAAGGTTGATACAAAGAAATTAGGAACAACCCAACCTTACTGTAATTCCTAGCTATTGTAAATCTCTTACACTTTGAGAAAATAGATGACAAAATCTCTTCACAGATAAGAAAAGCTTATTTGAAAACAAAAAATACAGACAAATCCTGGGCATTGAAGGTTTTTAATTATTCTGGTACCAATTGAAAAAATAACTGAGGAAAAAAAATGAAAGGAGGGTTTGTTTTTGGTTTGTTTTTTTTTTTTTAGAAATAATGAAGAACTGCTTTCCTACATAATTTGAATAAAAATCCTGCAGAGGCTAGTGGAGGAAAGTAATTGAGGAAAGTAATAAAGCTGCAGTTATTATTGGTTCCTCAAGGTTCTGGCACAAACTTCTCATTCTCATTCAGGGCTACTGAGCTATTTTACCAGCTTTAATTATTCTTTCACAGTTGTGGAATTAGGATTATCCATTTTGCAGTTGGAAAGACTGAAGAGTGGAGGCGCATTGACATTGGATTATCTGGTGACAGTTCTGGGAGTGTGTGGCTCACAAAGCTGTGTCCAGTTTTGGTACGAGTGCCAAATGCATTCTCACTGTAAGGTATAAAAAGGGAAGAGATGCAGATGTTTTCATACTCAAAATCTTTGTGAGTAATGAAGTATATTAACAGAATAGTTGTTTGGTTTTGGGGTTTTTTTTTTACACCTTGGGAACTGAGGCAGAGACAGGCTTTCACAAAACCTGAAAGTTGGCCTGCTGTGCTAACCAATGCATCCTCCACAGAGAAAAGCATTTTACAATTGCTTTGTAGGAGTCAGTATTGTAAAAAGTTCAGTGTTAGCAACAAAGAAGTACTAGAAGAGGTCAAATAAGAAAGGCAGTGCAGTCTGGAGTTGTTGCGGGACTCCTGAAAAGCAGCAAGGAACAATGATTACTGAGAAGTACAAAAGAGAATGCTAGGAGTTACTAGCTGGGCAGTGTGCTTTGAAATACTAAATGTCTGTCTCATTGGCAGATTAAACGAAGGAGTCTTTTATCTCCCAGACCCAGTGGACTAGCATAGAAGAAAGCCAGGGACTAACCCTTAGCCCTGAGGCCAAGTCACAAACTGCTTGTGGTGAGCTCCATCCAGAGCAGACTAGGTGCATCCACCCTCACCTAGTACTTAACCATGAGTCTCCTCGGGGCCCCATAAGGTGCTCCAGTAGCCCTGAGGTATAACTGGGGTGTTTTTTATGATTTTCTCTTCTATTCAGAGTTTTTTCTTTTCTATTAGAGGGTTGTTTTTATTTCATGAAGCTGAAGATGCATGTTACATGACCTGGGGCATGGCATGAGATTTTAAGACACAAACTGAGCAAACAAAACCCATTGGGAAAACACTACAAAGCTGCATGGAACATAGGCAGCCATCCATACCTGTTGTCTTCTCCACAGTTTGGGGGAGTGTTCCCAGAAGTGAGTTATCCCCAGCAGGGTGCTGAGGCATTGGCTCAGTGAGAGTTGATTGGAGTAAACAAAGACAGAGCCAGACAGAGCAAAAAGTAAGCACAGGGGACGATCAAGACTCTCCTGACTGACCTGACTCTAGGTGTTGCCAGAAAAAGGGGAAATAGGTAGTAATTAGTTAAACATAGGTGATCAGGAAAGAACAGATGTTTTCATCAGTTAATTTGTTTTTGTGTTCACAGAAGAGGTAAGGAAATGCTCCTCATCAGAGGAGGTTGGGGTCACTTATGGTCTGGAAACATCTATTATGAATTAGGAATGACTGTGCTCCCATCCCAGCACTATGCCTCAAGCCTCAGAGCCAAGCCCCAGCTGGTTTTGCAGAGGAAGAGTGGGGCAGCCATCACCCCGGGGATGATTACAGCTCCCAGCCTGAGAGCTGTGAAAACACGTGTGATGTGAGCACGCGCAGCATAGACAGGCTGCAAGTGGGTGCACGGGGACAGCCTGGGGATGCGTGTGGGAGGCAGAGGTCAGCCCAGCCCACCAACATAAGCCTCCACCACCCAGTCTCACCCTTGGCCTGCGTTTACGCGTGCTTTGGGAAAGGGAATGTCTTGTATGCCTGACATGAATTATCCCTGTGGGCTGTTTCCCGGCAGCATGGAAAACATCCCTGCACTAGGGCAGGCAAGGGCTGCTGGGGCCAACAGAGCCATCTGGCCTCTCTTCCATCCTCACAGTACCCAAGTTAGTTTTCAAGGATTAAGAGGTTGCAAGATACTAGAAATAAAATTTCTGATGGAATACCAGTTATTTGTGCATTTCTGTGCACCTCTTAAATTTATACTTGCCCTGGTTTTGTCTGGTTGCAATGCAGTCGGAAGGTACAATGTCAGACAATTTTCTTTCTTCCTATTCACTTCACATGTGGTGCTGTGAGTAGAGGTAACAGAAAGCAAAAACCAGAAGGAAAGCAAAACCACTATCTTAAGAATTAAAAAAAAAATAAATTGATAAATGTCCTTAAAGCAGATTTCTAGTGAGCAGATGGTAAGAGACAGTTTTTGTCACTCAAAATGGTAGTAGTTAATTGAACACAAAAGATAAGGAAATAACAGATGCATTCATCAGTTAATTTGCTTTTTTATTCAAAGACAAGAAAAATGATAGTGACTTTCAGTAGGAGTTGTGTACCTGTTACAATAGGAAAGGATTTACTCCAAAGACAACGAGAATAGAAGGAGGTATTGAAGACATCTCCAAGAGGATGACAGAAAGCAATAACTGAATACATCTGCTGAAGTTTTCCATTTTCGTTGTTCTATCATGAAGAGTCAGATCCCTGTTGATGCAAGAGGATGAAATGTGTTTGTTAATTATGTTTGAATAAGATAACAAACTGTGATCTCAAAGCCATCTGTAAATGTAAAACCAGGTGGCTGAGCAGAAGAATGAAGATTGCAAATAGAGGATCACAGAAATTTGGGGTGTAAGAACTACTTACATGTCTGGTCTGTTTATGAAAAAATACTGCAAACGCTTTCTGTATTTGTAGGCTTTACCTCAAGCACAGTATTGTGGATTCCCTTTTGCTCTTTAGCCCTTCTTTTTCTTGAGAAAATGAAATTTTTTTGCAGGCTGTGCTGAGAGCAAATTCTCCCTGAGGTGACCTTTCCTTAGTATCGCCAGGTATTTTATTACCATAATGGGATCTCTCATGGTTCACCAAAGGTGTCACTTGAGTCCCCTTTGTTTAACATTCCTGTCTCTCCCTCTCCACAGTTAGTGTCACATGTGAACAGGATATGCACATATGTGGCAGGAGATAAAACCTTCACGCAATCCGTTGTGAAGCTCATGAAGAACGATTCTTTGTACTTCTCTGGTTTCTTCCTCTGACCTAGATTTTGGGCTTTACTCCCCCTCCTCCTTTGGTTTGGGTTTGTTTTACTTATTCCTGGAAACCTGTTGTGATGATCTGAGTTACGGAGGAATGCTTGTTCTTCCAAATCTGAAGTCAAAACTCGTTTTCTGCATTGTGTTATCTCAGTGTTTATCGTTCTTTCTGTTTAAAGACACCAAAATGAACTAATTGACGTGAGGCTTTGCATACCATAACCTTTCATAACATAGAATTAATTTTTTTCTGTAATAAGTGGGAAAATCACACAGAATGGGAAGAAGTACTTAAAGAAGTTTAAAAAAACTTTTTCAGAAACATTTGTGTAATTTTTTAATACGATGTGCTGATTCACATTTTTGAAAAAATCCAGAAATCTTGACCCCAGATATTCTTAGTGGGCAGAAGCCATTTCCTTACACTTGCTGAACTTGAATTCAATTGATATGAGAGTTTTTAAAGCATGAATATGTGAAGGATAAGAATGCAACCAAAATAAGTGCATATACATATTCCCTTTGTGAATATGATGTGCATATCTGTTAAAGATCTGTTATCCTCATTAAGTGAAGTATGTTACTGCAAACTTTTCCTTAGGGTTATTACTATTACTGTAACTAGTAAACAAACAGGTAAAACTAAGTATTTATAGCAGAATAAGATAGAAGTCAGTTTCATTTAATTTAACTTTTTGGTTCTGCAAACCAAAAAATGTTCCTCTACAGCGTTTCAACACATGCTTTGGAAAATAATCTTTCTTCTTGAATGCTGAGAGGCAGTGATATCCAGACCTGACTTGCAAGAATCTTGCTCTGTGTATTGCAGGCATCTGCAAAGCTTACATTATTGCAGCCTCTCCCTGAAATAAGGAGCATTTAACATTGCCATGGTTAATGTTAAATAAACACTGCTGGAAAGCAGCTTTTAGAGTCAGCTCTGGAGTTTGATATGGAGGAGTTGTAGCTTTGTTGGAAACTTCAGGTCATTTCTAATACGCTGTTCACTATACCCTTAACCACAGTGGGAGCTGGTACCACTGGATGATGTACGTAGCTTTACCTCTGAGTCAAAACCAACCAGAAAACTGGACCTAATTGCATCTTCGTGTGAAGGGTTGCAGGAAAAGCTAGAAGGTTTGTGATGGAGTAAAACCTAAAAGTTAGAAGGGATTTGACTTTTGCCTCATTGTGGAAATTCTAGGTTTTCCAACATTTATCATAGTTTCTTGGAGTTATATAAGGTGTTTTTTTGTTCTGAAATGCATGACTTAATTGATCAACCCGACTTTCAGTTTAATTAAGCTTTCACTTGTGACTTACTCTTTGATGTGTGTAAATATATTCTGTATAACATCAGCTTTTTTCATGCTGATTTTGAAGTCCTTTAAAAGTGAGATGGAGATGCTTTTAATTGAAGCACTGGCTCTGTATCTCCAAAGTATGGTGCTTCCTAATTATTTATTACTTCCCTCTAGAGAGCTATCAAAGTGATGTTCTGAAACTATGAAATTCTGAAATTCCAGAATGCACACTGTATAAAAAAATGTTGGAAAACTATTTGAAAGATTTGTTGAGCAATCAGACCCCTTTAGGATGGTTTCTGAATTGGCCGTTGCTGTATATGACATGCACAATGAAGTTAAATTGTCATTATTAAAAATTAGGAAGTAAAAACGAGGCAGGAGAATCTATGTAGAGTGTTTCATTGCTGCAGATTCAGAATCTGAAATGCCTGTCACATCTGCAGCTCATTATGACCCGAAATGGGAAAGTGCCTGGTACATCTGTGAGAACAATGCCTGGTGACTGCTGGCGCAAGTGGACATTGCAGGGTGCAGTGATGCAGAGTGTGCAGGGTGCCAGCAAGTCGTTATCCTCGATGTCATGTCCCACACTGCCTCCTGACAGCTGGCATGAGAGGTCATCATCGCCTTTGAAGCACTTTGTCTCCATTTGCACTGAAAGCGGTGAGAAGCCTCATTCATTTGGATGAGGGCATTTTCATGGGCAGCTGGTTGTGTCCCCCACGTGCTGCCTGTGAGATGAGGGTCTTGTTTTCTGTGCTTGTGGTCAGCAGCTTCATGGCTCTCTGCAGCAGGGAGGCACAGGCATGAGGCCAGTTAGCACCTGGCATTGGATGGGGTGTGTACAGTGGGTTGGTGGGACCCCTTTCCCTGGATCTTCATTCCAGTGTCGCAGATGTGGTAGAGGTGTTAGCTTCCACCAGTATGGGTGATGGTCTTCATCATGTGTTCATGGAAGGGCTTGGAGCGATTTGAGTACTTGAACTCAGTGGAAAGTTCACAGGCACAGAAGGAGGTACATCTTTGTCATGCAAACATATATGCCCCTCTCCTTCTGTTTTCAGCTCTGAAACAAAGAAAAATTAGAAAAATCTGGGGTTTATTGCCCACAGAAATTGTATTGTCCCCAGCCTTGTTTTCAGGAATAGAAGAATCGTTTTTATGAGCATATCCAATAAAACCAAAGCAAACTGCTCCATTGGTGTAAGCCAAACACCTGGCATGGGCACTGAAACCCAGTCAGTTTAAGTTTGACAAAGTAGTAAGCAACCGAGAGCGGGTGGGAGGCAGCACCAAGCAGCTCTCCCTTGGAAGCACTTGTGCCAGCCCCAGTCCATGCACCTTCTCCTGCAGCCAAGGCAGTGCCTGCAAGACATGCAGCACTGCTGTGAAAGTTTCCACTTACCCAGATCACAAACCCCAGACCTTGCTTCTTTTCCCTGTAGTGTGGCACGTGTGAAAGAGTTGCCTACAGGATGTAGGTATTTACTTCAACCTGTTGCTTGCCAGACTAATTTAGGACTCAGCAGTACGGGTGGAGTCAAACTGAGCTCACCTCCATTCATCCATGCACATGTAAGCAGGAAAAAAGTGGCTAAATGGAACAAAAAATAAACAGCTTGGATTGAGGAAGTTTGCCAGAGCATGTGGAGGGAAGTGGAGGTGGAGAAGAGGATATGGGGATTGTTTTTCAGGGATGGTGCTGGGTAGAAAGCAGGTGGCCGTGTTTGCAGCAGCTCACTTTTAGTGAGCACAATGCACACAGTTATGAAGTAAGAGATGTCAGTGAACAAATGCATTTGGCAAACTATTTGTGCATCATCTGTTCTGATCTGTGAAGTCCCCAGTGGTTTTCTTTGTCCCTTGGGAAAAAGGATGGAGGAGAAAGAGAAAGTGTCCGGTTGCCATGACAACAGAGCAGGGCTGAGGAGAGATGAGACTTATCATATTTTCATTTTTGATACTCTGTATAAAACTATGTAGGTAATTACACATGTAATGATTTGCCGTGTTGCAGAGCAACTTCTTTTCAGGATGCTGCATGTCATGCAACATTGTGCTGAGCCCCTTTTAGAGCAGACACAAATGTATTGACATTTTGCGGGGAATATTGCTGGAGAAATCACAGCAGCAGGAAGGAAAGAGGGCGTGACAGCAGCCCTGCTCTCCTTTAAGAAACAGAATAAGAATCAATTAACAAGTTGCCAGTGGAAACCTGGCTATAATTATAGCTCTATTATGCTGGCCGTGTTGTTTTCCCGTAGAAAATACAATTTTTAATTAACTCATGGATTTGGCACTGACACCTACATGCTCCCTGGCAGGAACAAAGTCAGTGTTTCCCTGCTTGGGGTTGGCACTTTTTAATAACTAAAGGTGACAGTAGCACCCAAAGAGCTGCCCTTGAGCGGGATGATCTGGACGTGGTTCTTCCCAGACCAGAGGGAAGCAGATGTAGTTCTTCCCCCTGCATTGTATTTTGCAGATAAGAAAGGAAAATATGTTTTTATCAGTGGAAATGTTATCTTTCCTGGAGGGTACCTGAACTGGCTGGTCAGCCACAGGGGTGGAAGGAAGGAATAACCGATGTTTCTGGGGGAGGAGTGGGGTGGAGGTGGATCTGTTGCAGTGCCTAAAGGCTGTGTTCTTTGTGCAGTCCATGAGGTGCTTGGTGCAGGAGCTGGGGCAGTACAAAGTCTGGCAAATGCCCTGAACAGGACTGATTCTACATTGAGAGGAGAGGATAGAGAGGAAGGCTCTGTCACCTAGACCTTACCAAAATAACCATATGTTAAGTCTGTTTTGGATTTTTTTTTCCCACTTCTTTGTCTGCTACTTTTTCTCAAAGGCAATCCTGAATTACTTGAGTGAAGTAAGAATATTTCAGATGTGCCAAGCATGCTGTGTTTAAAATGCAAATGTGTTGTAGATGTATACACCCGGCACTGCTGTTGCTTTTCTTCTGGCATCATTGCCTTGAGAGCAGTTCAGTTTTTGAGTGTAATGCAAAACCAGGAGGGGTTTTCCTACAGAAATACATTTCATTGAGTAGCGTGTTTCTAATGGTGACCTGTGTGGGGTGCTCAGGGAATGAGTCTAAAATGGAGGATGTTTTTAAAGCAATCTTTCCCAGTGGTATATTGTGCCTGCTGCTGTCAGCCAGCAGCTTGGGAGTTTCCCAAACTGGGTGTTGTGTGTAGTTTGGAAGTCGGTAATGGATTTCCCTCTGAAACTCTCTGAGAGACCTTTTACTTTCTCTCTCTTTTTTTTTTTTTTTCTTTTTCACATACATTTTTGGCTGTTATCACATCCTGTAGCATTCAGATTCAGTTATAATTATGTTTTCTGTAAAAAGATAATTCTCTGATTTGTTTCAGGCCTGCTGACTGATAATTTTTCACTGAACGGACCCTAGTTTTTGTGCAGTAAGAAACTGAATACTCATTAGATAACCAACTTCTCCTTATAATGATTTTACCCAGCTCCTTATTCTTCTTTCTCTATGCTGCCCTGGCTGTTCTGCATCTTCTTGTGTGAGTCTGTTCTGTGTCTTCTTGCATGAAAGGCTATCCAAGCCCCAGCCTGTCCCTCTTCTCAGCCCTTTTCTCATTCCACCGTGTGCTGTCATTGCTTGGAAGCTCGGTAAACTCTGAGTCACCATATAGGAATTAATGAAACCATGCAATTATTTTGAATTGTGTGATGCTTAGATTGCATTTTTAAGTCAAGTCAGAGGAAGCAGATTTATCCATGTTATGCAGTTTGAAACAGTGAGTTAAGAAGGATACTAAATGGCACTGTAAAAAATAGTTTCCAAAACATTTCCTCACTTTTCTTTGTATGGCCAGTGAACTACAAAATCGTCGGAGTCATAGCAAGCCAATAGGTATAAAAGGGGTCTTGGAACTATATGATCCTCAAGTTCACTTCCAATCCAAAGCATTTTATGATAAAAAGCCAGTGGATAACTCAGTAGGTGTTGAATGTTTCTCCACCTGGAAAGCATTGTTTCTTTAATGTAAGATGTTTTCACCCCGTGCCTTTGAGTTGTTGGTGTTACTGTATCATCTTTCCCTGAAAGACATCACACTGCTAGTAGACAGGAACATGAATACTGAACTGTGACCACACAGACAGGAGATCCCTGTGTCCTTGCAGACTCTCAAACAGTTTAGAGGTGTTTTTCTCTCTTTTGTAGTGACTATCAGAAAGCAAATAAAATACAGAATCCACACCATGGTCATTATAGGCAGGCAAGAGGTGTACTGTGGTTAAGGGATTCCCTGAAGCACTCACGAGCCTTGAGCCTTGAATGAGCAATGAGGATGGTTGGAGGATGGAAACGGGCAAGGACACTCTTCTAAGCAACTTCTTGGTTCTGGAAATAATGCAAGTTTATTTTCCCTCCTTCAGAATGCGTCTGGAAGAAGTCCTTGCAAGGTGAACCTCAGCTGCACTGCACCACTGTATCTAATCCCAGCAAAGCTTGGAGACTTGTTTACCTAGGTGTGATCTCGCTGGCTCTCAGATTGGCCAGGGAAGGAGCATACTGTGGAGTACTTTTATGTGTGATCACAGGACATCACTTGGAGTGCAAAGTGACTATTTCATGTGTTACTTCTTCTGATTTCATGTTAATAGTTGGGGCTGCCCTGAGAGATGTCCCCACAGAAAAGTAGTCCTGGGAAAAAAAGTGTTGGATTTTTTTTCTTTTTTTTTTTTTTTTTTATTTTAATATCTGGAAATGAAGAGGAAAACTCACAAGTTAACAAGCAGCCAGCAGCCTGTAGACTGGCTGATTTTGGCAAATCACCTAGAGTGCAGTATTTATGATACTTTAGCTGTGCTGATTTTTGCTCTCACAGAAGGCAGAGGTGCTGGCAGAGCCTGAAGGTGATTTGTGAGCAGCAGGGTTGGAGTACCTGGACTCAGGAGCTCCCCAGGTTTGTCGGAGCCTGGCAAGACTTGGGAGAGTGACGGCAGCATGCTGGTGTAGCTCTGTTTTCTTAAGGCATGCCATAGCCGTGATGCTGTTTTGATGGGAATGGAAGATTGTGGTGAATGAAATGTCTGTGTGGCCAGGAGGAATGGGTCGGTTTTTTATTTACAGCAGGCACAGAAACTAAAAAAGAAAAAATACTCCTAATTCTGGTCACCTTGTTGGGGTTAATGCTGGTTGGGGTGAAACAGAACAAAATACAGAGCTTTTTTAGAAACTGTTTTCCACCTGATGGAATCACTTCAGTTATTTTAAGTCAAGGAAATCCTGTGTTTCCTCAGCAGCTGTTGCAGTAAAGATGACTGGTCACTTTGCATATATATTTTTATTGCTGGAGGTTCTTTTTCACTTTATTACTGAATGGCCCTTTACAAATAACAGATCTTCAACTGGTGAAGTCACTGGACATTGACATCATGTTTCCTCAAATATTGCATGAAAAGATATTTGCATCAGAGGTGCATGATCATTATTACGTGTGCTGGAAATTTACTGAAACAGCAGAAATGGTGAATAGAAATGGCATCATACAGGCTGTAAGAGAGGTGACTGGGATTACAGCAAAGTTTGATATTGGACACATTTTGGTACAAGACACAGAGGCAATCTGAAAGCAGACCACACGTCCTCATTCTGAAACAAGAGGCTAAATAGGGTGATCACAAATAAAACAGTAATGGTACAAATCTATACCAAGAAAAAGATTCCTAATTTTGATCTGAATATGAAAAAGTGGGATGGGGCCTGGAAAACATTGAGGCAATTCATATTAGGGAAATAATGTGAGGGAAAACAAAGGTGAAGGAAGATAGAAGACAAAATAGGTGAGAAATAGAAGAATTAGATAGCCTTGTGATTTTGCATTTAAAAGTTGCAAAATCCTCCCTCTCTCCTGGATCTCTGGAGAGTACATGGCCCCAGACCAGTCCTTGTCAGGGCGCAAGTTTGGTGTGACAGGCACAACCCTTACATCAAGCATCAGTGAAGAAACTGGTGGTCTGTTCTGACTCTAAGATATTCTCTCTATTTGCTCTTTAAAATTCTGTTGGTTACAACAAGAAGGAAGGAGTGGACCTTGTCTTTTGGACAGTATATCTTTTAAACAGGAATGGCGCTAAGAGAGTTCGTGTACATTTTTGCCATTAATTTTGAGCTTCTTCTTCAGACCTTTTGTTAAAGTTGAATGGCTCGGTACTCTGGCCCTTGCAGCTGGTGTGTTGTACAGTTGTTAGGAAAGCCTGTCCTTCTGAACTTTTGACTCCACGTAAGTGAATTTCAGGACACATAGCTTAATGATTCTTACTGTATTTACCACAGGCCAGTAATACCTTTTGGGCTGGCAGTGGTTTTCAAAGTATTTTCTACCCTCCTGTTTGACCCTTTTTCCAGGGCTTTGGAGACTAAGCAGGTGGCCTGCCATCTTTGTAATTCCACTTCAGGAGCAAAAGGTGATCTACCAGTGAAGTACGTACTAATTATCTGAATAGCTGTATGATTCATCCTGCCTGTCCTCATATGACGAACTACATTTCTGTGGGGTTGTTGGGTTTTTTCATAGCAGCAAACGACAAAAGGTCAAGTTTTCCTGTGGTTCTTTGTGTGAGGTTTCTGGCTTTTGGTTTGCCTGAGGCAGTGCCAGGCGTTACCATGGTAAGACATAGGAAAGTTACTTAATTACTGTCATTTAATTTCAGGTTCTTAGCTTTTTTGCTATTCAATGCCTCTTTAGTTGGTGTATTTTAATGAATCTCAATGATAGGATAAATGCCTCTTGGGTCATCATGATACTAGATGTATGAACCCTGTATGTACTAAGGTATGGTGTAATTATTTTTCAGTCTTGTTACGTGATGGATTTTGTACCTCCAATTATGATACAGAAGAAGTTGGATTCCATCTGCGAACAGGTGGAGTTAGAGCTCCTGAGGCTGCTGTGTTCTCTGGGAAGCCACAGCAACAACCTCAATGCCACAGAGA
>JAYRBT010000001.1:90453728-90541304 GCA_036023395.1 Myiotriccus ornatus
GAACCCCACTAGTGACAGTTCACCAGTGTGATGTTACCCCATTCACTATTACCCTTTGTGCTTGACCTGTGAGCCAACTGTTTACCCATCACATGGTGTGTTTATCCAGCTGTGTGCTGGACATTTTATCCAGAAGGTTCCTGTGAGAGACAATATCAAAAACTTTACTGAAATCCAAAAAGATTACACCAACTAGTTCTCTTGATCAGTTAGGTGGGTTACGTTGTCATAAAAGGAAATCAGGTTTGATAAGAAGGACTTTCCTCTCATGAAGCCGTGCTGGCTGTGACCAATGCCTCTGTTGTCTTTCAGGTGCTTTTCAATACCTGCCAGAATAATCTTCTCCGTAACTTTACCAGGCACTGAAGTGAGACTGACAGGCCTGTAGTTTCTGGGGTCCTCCTTCTTTCCCTTCTTGAAAATCAGGACAGTGTTTGCCAGCTTCCAGTCAGCTGGGACCTCTCTGGATTCCCCAGACTGCTCAAAAATCATTGAGAGAGTTTTTGTGTTGAAATCAGCCAGTTCTTTGAGGATTCTGGGATGAATCCCATCAGGCCCTGTAGATTTGTAGGGATCCAGCTGGAGCAGCAGATCCTGCACAATTTCATGGTCACCTGGGAGTTGATAATTCTTGCCGTCATGGTCCTCCAGCTGAGGGCACATCAAACTAAAGTAAATTGGTTTGGTCTATTTTTTACCAAAAACTGCAGCTCAGGGTAAAACAGAGCTACTGAATTGGTTTGGAGTTTTCAAAACTGTTTATGTTGATATAAACTAAATTATAAAAAAGGTAAAAATATAAAAAGAAAATAAATTTAATCCATTTTTTATTCAGTGAAGTACTTTGGCACAGAATGGAAATTTGCTTTGGTTTGCTTTGCTTTTTTTGGTTTTATTTGTGAGATGGAGGCTTAGCCAGAAAAGAAGACAGTAAAGCTCTGTTTATCTGGGTTTGGGTTTTTGGGTTTTTTTTGGGGGGGGGGTTGTTTGTTTGGTTTGTTTTTTCCCCAAGATATTCTTCCTTTCAGGAGCAGGCTGGGTCATATGTCTACCTGGAAACACAAATGTATACAAATATATACTGCCTAGATCTTTCAACCTAATTCCACTCTTGCAGTTCAGTGTTGTTAAGGGAAGGGATCATGATCTCATTCTTTCTGCCTGTCTTCCAACTTTTCTTTCTCACTTGAGATAGCAATGCTCAAATCATACTAATGTCAAAATTGAGACATTCAATTGCTTTGCGTGCGTAGTACTGTCAGATGATCAGCATGAAATGCTCTCCTGTAAATCTGTAAGTAAATGTATATGAATTCCTAGAAAACACTGTACTGTAACAGTGAAGTGCTGTAAAGTGCCATAAAAATTCTTCAGGACTGTGCAAACTAGAGCAGGGACCCTGTGTTAGACCAAGGACACAGCTATCTGCCCCGTATGTTATCAGAAAAGAAGTTGTTAACAAATGGCTAACCCTGAGATAGATACGGTAGTTTGCTGTGCAGAGAGGTAGTTTATATGCATTTTTCTCAAAAATCTGGCTCATTGCCAAAATAACTTCCTGCTGTTTTGTAGTAGAACCTTAAACAGGTGTAGCACAAGTCTGTGACAATGTCTCGAAGGCTTTTCTCCTAGGAAAGGTTTTTCTTCCTAAAGGTGAATAGTTACACTGAGGGGGACTTAAGAGGTCCTTGTAACCCCTTTCTCTGCTCAAGTGATACTCACGCTGGTCCAGAGCCCAGCAACCTCCGACATGGTTCTGGTTCTGAACAATAATGGGCTGTGCTGCAAGTTTAAAATATTTCATGTAAGCAATCAGCTGCTGAAAAACATGCTTCTATTTTCCGTATCCCGAAGTGAACGAGTAGTTGGCTTTCTGTCCTCGTTTTTGTTTTCCTTTCCACAGTTGTGGATTTGTGTTTTGTCCATAGGCCAAGTCTGTGTGGTTCTTGGCAGGCTACTCGGACATTTTTCTACTGAGCTTTTATCAGAGCATCTTAGTCTGGGTTATAGACGGAATAATGCAGAAAGGCTCGATAAAGAGAAACCCGTACTACAGCCTTGCAGTCTTTAATTAACACGCTGTGTGTGTGTGTGTAAGTGATAGGTGATAGGCGAGCCACAGATGCAGTGTTTCATTTTGATGCTCTATTGGCTTTTTGCTCAGTGATGACATTAATAAATAGATGCAGGCGAGCATTTTAGATTTCATTACTGCCTGAAACGCCTTTACTTTTTGGCTTGCCCCAATTCATTTATGAGGTATCATCATGCTCAAATTAGAAAGAGACTAAGCTGTATGTCATTGCCGAGAATTAGTGGATTATTCAATTACTGTGAACAGTGCTCAAGGAATATAAAATATTCAGGAAATACTGAAAGAAAAATCCCTAGATAACCCAGCTACATAAGGGTTACATGTTCAGGGATGGTTACAGTCTAAATGTAGGGTTGGGGTGGGGTTGAGGGAAAGGGGCAGCTGCAGGGCTGTGCATTGTGGCTGGTGTTATTTGGAGTGATGAATGCTCCCCTGGCCCCTCTGGTAAACTGTCAGTGTGATTTAACAGAGGACAGGAAAGAGGTCTGTGAGGCATTCCAGGCTGAGATCTCCCCAGCAGCTTATAAGGGTGCTGCTGGATGCAAGTGGTGTTCCCATCCAGCCAGGCTTGGGGACCAGGAAAAGACATGTAAGACTGCACTGATATCTTTGTCACCTGGCCGTTCTTGGAAGTGGAAAACAAATGGCATGTGGCTGATTCCAGTACCTTCAGTATGCTTCTTTTTAGAAAATTAACCTTTTTCTTCAGCTGAATGACTCCAGAAAGGAGCTAGTCACAGTTTCTGTGCAACACTGAGCTCTGGGTTACCTGAAACTGACTATCAAAATTATTTATATTACTAGGCCTGCATTGGCATCAAGCATGAGATTGTTCATATGGAGGCTAGAGTCACTTGTTTGAAGCAAACATAGCCTTATTAGGATTATATGTATGCTTGCACTTCAAACTTTGGCCGTCTTTCTCCCAGGAAATCTGTGTGTTTTTTATTTTAACCACAGCTCCTTCATGGTAATAAGCATTCTTATTTGGTGAAGAATTTTAGATAACTGAGAATACTTTGGATGGTGAAAATGTGCCTTCTGTTGTCTGGTAGACCGTACAGAAGTAGGTAAGTCAGTCAGCAACGAAATAACTATTACAGGAAACCAAAGCATGAATTCATTAATTTAAACGATAATGTTGCTGTTTTACTCCAAGCTTAAGTGAATATAAATGTAACTTATCGAAGAGTCACTGACAAAAACCATCTGTGGAGGTTTTTCTAATCGCATCTGTGCTTAAACTAGCTCTGCATTTTAAGAAGAAGAAGCAGCAGCAGCAGCAGCAACAGCCGACCTTCAGCTGACTCCCAGCAGCATTTCCCTTTCCAGCAGCAGCAGCAGCAGCAAGGAGCGGCTGATGGTTCTGCCAGAGTTGTTTGGGATGGTGATAGTACGTCAGACCTTTTGTTTTTACAATTAAAATGGTCTTTCCATGTTTGTTATCAGCAGGCAGCTTGGCAGTATAGTTTGGATTCAATGCTTTGAGCAGAGAAATCATGAGATGAGCTAATTCTTAATAAGGCTAGATATCCCTTCGCTGTTAATTGCAGTACTGTAGTTAATAGGGCATCGGTGCTCACCCCAAGAAGTTGAAAGAATGAAACAAAAAGCCCATTGTCTCCATAGTGATGAAAGTAATTAGAAGAGAACAGGGCTGAGAGGTTCCATATGATGTAAATCATTATCTTCAGGCTCTTCTTATACCTCAGACCTTTTCCCCAAATGAAGTCGTCAAGTATTTCTGCTCTATAAATTTGGTTAGTAACTTGGTGATGGCTTTTTTGCTCATCGAGGGGTGCAGAAGGTTCTTGTTACGGTCACTGATTTTCCAAGAAATCTTAATAATTTGCAGACATCTGCATTCATTTAGAAGCACAGAAGGAAAAAGACAATTTCATCTTGCTTCTTTATTTGTAAGGGAGCTATGTTTTTGTTTGCTTTGGGTTTTTTTGTTGTGGTTTTTTTTTGTTTTTGTTTTTTTTTTTTTGTTTTTTTGTTTGTTTTGTTTTGTTTTGTTTTGTTTTTTTCTTTTAAATGTACCTAGGGAACAGATCCTTAGGGAAATCACCGGAAACAGTTCCATGTTGAATTTATAGATCCAAACATGTTACCCTTGCCCTTTCTTGAAATGCTCCACTGGGACCACTACATGAATATCTCCAAAGGTAATAATACTGATGAAGTTTAAGTCACATGGAAAACTGGCTGGTGTAATTATTCATTAGAAATTTTTAAAGCCGCTGTGAGCATTGAATCCCAAGTCATGATAGCGGCTGCAAGACCAAACAGGAGATGTGGCAAATTTGACAGGTACCATCAAAATGGTATTTCTTTGGCAAAGAACAGTGTAAGTCAGGCTACATGTATTTTTTGTTACAATTATGACTAAACTTGACCCAGACAGGCAGAGATCATTAAACAGGTTTTTAATGCTGCTCCCACCCCTATGCACTTCCAGGCCAAGGTTAGGGGCCAGCCAGATAGCTGATTATTTCATCTCCCTCCCTGCTGCACAACACAGTGTATTAGAGCGGCACTAATGTTTGTGCTAAGATTAGTAGCAAGCCACTTTTAATCTTAACTTGCAGTTGGATACGTCTGACCTATAAAGGGTAGGTGATGAGAAGTGATGTTAGATTTAGTGGCTTTCCTCTGGTAGAGTGGAGATTGTCAATTTTGTGACATTTCAAAACTGTTTCTTCTCTGCTGGGAGCAATGACTGAAGGGAGCAACTAAAGTCTACGAAAATGCAAACTGACCTGTAAATACTCAACAGCAACCAGGCAGTTCCCAGCCTTAGAAGTGAGCACATTAAAGGAGGCGGCAGTCCACTTTCTCCAGGGCAAGGAAATGACTCTCCCTGTTTGTGAGGATCAACCCCATCAGGGTTGTTAAATTCTGATGTCAAATGTGACTTTTAAGACATGATTTGTTGAATCAGCATGTCTGTGGAGTAACGTTAGAGCATTAACTTTTTTCAAGATTTCTTCCATACCACTGTGAATTTACTTTTTTTTTTCCAAATAAAATAACGTGTCTGAGGCCAATGAGATCTTTTTGATGATCTTTCTTTCATATTCTGTGTGTCCATAAACTCCTGGCTTCAGCATATAAGATTCAAGCAACAATGCAAAGATGTGTTTTGACATGACTGATTAACAAAAGTCCTGCCTCTCCAAACTAATAATTACATTAGATACAATTTTTCATGTTCATTTTGCAAAACTGGATTGCAATACAATCCTATGGCTTTGCTTCTTTTCCAAAATATCTCAGTGTGGAAGACATGATAAAATTTTGTGTTTAATGGCATCAGTTGAGTGTGTGGAAATGTTTCTCAGTGTGCTACTAGGACTGAATAGTTTGTCAGCAATATATCCACTCTTTAGTTCAGTCTTGCAGTGGTCTTCATCTTGTTACACTCTGATTTTGGGGTAGCTTCAAGCTTCACAGCCCAGACCTCTCTGTAGCGAGCTGTGTGTTAGTGCAGACACACCTTTCACATATATGCACAAGACTGCACAAGTGTCATTGAGGATTTTCTGCAGGAAGCCTGTCCAGTTGTCAGTGGTTCACACGATGTCATTTACTAAACATGGTTTCCTGTCAAATACCTGTTTCGCCTTTAAAGCCTGAATATAGAGCCAGGTTCTTAGCCTGGTTCATATATGATCCTGGTTCTCATGTGAAGATGCTGGCTGCAGGTAATCCTCTTCTGAATAAGGAATTCCAGAGCACGTGGTGCTAGAAAGGTCAAACTCATTTGCAGGGAGTTGTGTTTAACTGTGCGATGCAGAAGTGAGCTTCATTACTTGTAATTAATCCTCACGGTTCCTGAATGTCAGTTTACAGAGGCAGCCATGAAGGTAGTCCATGGAAGATAATTAATATTTGTTATTCCTGACTTTGAAAAGACTCTGGATAGCAGTGTTTATAAGTACTTTCTACTGGGAGAGCCTATGAGGAAACACCCTGATTCAATCATCAGTATTGTTGTCTCTGCCTTAAACTGTTGTTTTACAGTAATAACTGCCCTTTCACAACAGAAGGGCATGGACTGATATGGTGGAAGACGCATCCTAATATTCTGACATGTTCAGATTTTCACAGTTTCAGAGAAAATGTCTTTCGGGGAAAGGTTAATGCGGTTATTGGGCAGGTTAATGCTCTGTCATTCCCTGAGGGCTTTTCATTGATATGCGGGGTGGGGGGTTTCCTCTGTAGTATTTTTATCTCAAAACTATTAGGCTGCTCAAAGAGAGTGAATGAAATCTAAAAATATGTATGTTTTATTAACAGGAGAAATTTCTCTCAGAAAATATAGGTCAAATTCTCCACAGTCGTCGTTGTGAAGTTAGAACAGCTAGTTGTAGCTGAAAGTAGAATATATTTTCAATTCTGTGCATTTCACCTTGAGTTCAGATTAGATTTTGGCTCCCTATTTGCATGGGAGCCTCTCCATACAGTCTTACCTTTTTTTTTCAGTATTATATTGTAAACTGAACAGAAAGTAGGTTAAAGAAGAGTGATTTTTCTTGCTTTGTAGATCCATTATCGAACAGAAGACATAATCTTATTTTGTCCTTTGATGTTGATGTGAAGAAATTTTCAAATTTATGTAAACACTGCAGCTTAAAAATATTCACAAAGACTGATTTTCAGCAATTTTATGGTCTACAAACTGAGAGATTTAGTAGCTCGTACAAAATCTGACCCTCCAAACTCCAGCTCTTTCACTTCTTCCTTTCTGCTGACTTCTGTGGGAGAAACAAATACACAAAAGGCTTCTTTGCATGCTAGAAATACTAGAAAATGTTTCTGTATTTTTATAGGTACTCACTGGTTTGTGGCCTTTTCTTATGATGCAGAGTTTTCTGGGTGTGAATCTCAACTTTCTATCATTAGAGCAATTCTAAATTACAGTGGAAAGAGGGAAAAGTTTTGGGAAAATACTTCTGTTAATGAAAAGGCTTTTTGAATATCAAATAGCCTATTTGATACAATGCTGCTATTTTATATTGTATTGGTTTCTGAACTGGGCTCAAATTTCATGGCTATGAATTAGAAAACTTAACTGCCAAATTTTAGTGTGATCTTTCTGGCAAGTGTTTGGTGATTCAGTGAAAAAATTTAATCTTTTTTCTACTTCTCTGGTTTGACCATCATAAGCGATGTTATTAATTATGGACTCAGCTTTCTGACTCCTGTGACCTAGTATTCACATTGTTTGAAGTGCTGCATTTGTCACCTTCATGGTACTAATTAGTATGTTTATAATGAGCCTCCACTCCAATACAGTAATCCTCATCAGTCTACACACCTGACAGCAACTTGCATATTTCAATAGCAGACACAAAGTTGGGGAGCTGACTCCTTTGCCCTATGGAAATTACGAAAATCCACTTCTCTCTAATTCTAACCCAAATGTATCAGTACTTTATCACTAGCCTTTCTTTATGGATAACAAACATTATGGTTACAAACATTAGAGTTTCTATGCAGAGGTTTTAAGAAGCAAGGAGTAATAGTTTTGAGCAATGAAAGAAAGAAGGGGATGGATAGGGATTTTAATATTCCTAAAAGCTAGTGAATGGTCTCCAGTTCTTTTAACTAGTAACATAAATAGAAGGGTTCTGTGTCCAAGGTTTGATGTAAAGTTTGCTCTCAGAGTCATATATATCAGCCATAAGTGGCAGAGGGTGCAGACTTGTAATTTCTGCAGGGAAGTCATGCTTGCCAGCTTACAGGAGGGGCTTGTTTGCCAAAGTGTCAATATACTTTGGCACCTAAAAGCTTACAAACCAAAACATCATGCTGTCATAAGAGGGATAAGGTTGGTAAAAGTGCATGGTGGAAAGTGACTGAAAAACAAAGGACAGAGAAGAAAAAAAGCTTTACCTGCAGTGTGCTGGGGTACTTCCATCCAGTGGTAGCATTCAGGTTTTGGCAGTCCTTGTTACAGGATGGGTTGCCTTGCAATGAATCCAGCATCACCCAAGCAAGCCAGAGACGGTGTGGGCTGAGCTTTTGGGATCAAACAACAGCTGAATTTCTGGGGTCCTGCTGAGTGTTAGCACGTGCTACTGGCTCTCCCAAGTGCTGTGGTAGTGTGGTGTTGTGTCCTCTGTGCCAGAGGGAGTTATTCACACCCACACGGATGGCTGGACTAGTACCACTCACAACCAGCCTTCCTTCTCCCCTTCTGCCACCTCTCAGAAATTTGTTTTCATTGGGTTTGGGGCAATTATGTAAAATATAAACTTCCCACCCAATTTTTTTTCCATCCAGGGATTTAGAGGCAAGGACCCGAAGCTTGCTCTGAAGCAGCTTACCCCATGTGTTGCCCTCAGTGCTTTTTTCTCTGTTTCCTTTCCCCCTCCTGCCGCCACTGGGCTTCACTCAGCTGCATGGGGTAGCAAAACCAATGGGACATTTTTTTCCCGATATCTTCATCTCGGGAGCTTTTTCAGATGGGTTAGTTCCCTGATCCAGCTCACTTCACAGCATCCAAATATTCATGCTGGCAGGAGCAGACAGGAGAGGAAAGAGCAGCTGCAGGTGGCAAGGAAGGCCAGAGCATCCTCTCCAGCAGCACTGGTTTGCAATGGCTTTATGCTCCTCTGTCACAGCACGTTAGACAGAACTACCTCAGGGGTTGTCGTAAGGACATTGCACCGAGAACTGGGGTGGCTGAGGCACGGAGGTTGCAGCCATCCAGAGGAGGCTGGCACCATCCTAGCCCACCTCACCAAGCATTGCCATGATCACCTTTCTGCCCAGTTTTTCCTATTTTTTTTTTCTTATAGCAATGGAAGGTGTAGATGAACATTTATTCTCAAGGATTTTTAAAAGGAGCTCCACTTGGAAGAAACTTTTCTGAATAAGGTTCTGTCACTTTTCAAACTCTCTTTAGAATTTTCCAAATCCATAACAAAAAGAAAATGTGCAATTTCCCCTAATAATAACTTCTATATGTACTTAATAGGAGGTTATTATTCTGGTTTTATGTTCTTATACAGCGGGAATTACACTCTACTGTGTGTCACCTTTCATAAGAAATTCCACTTTTCCCTTACATTTTTTGTGAAATAACGCACCACAGTTCTTGAGTTTTGTAATACCCTGCGGACTTTTTGAGTATTTAGAAGATGAGCTTGCTGTCAGCCTCCATACCTCTGCCTTTTTATTTGAAGAAACTATTGGCATCTTAATGTCTAAGCTCAGGTATAGGAATTAATACAAATTTCATACAAAGCTTATGGTAACAGATATGTAAGAGTAATAAGATTTTCCTTGGTAAATAATACATTTATCACTTGCAAAGCACAGACTTTTGGGGAGTTTCTTAATGATCAACTATACTGTTGAGTTCTTGGGCTTAGCTTGTTTTCTTATTCCTGTCAAAGGTGTGGGGTTTTTTTGTTTCAGCACCAAGGATGCACTGCACATAGTGTGGTGTACCTGGAGTGTGTGCCTGGGCCCAGTGCTCTGAGGTGTGGGGTCTGCCCCAAAGCATTCATCAATTTGGACTCGTTGCTGACCCCAGCACAGGTGAATGAGCACCCTGGGCACATGGGGGACAGCAGAGGGCTGTCTGAAATCCCACTGCAGGGACATTTCTTGTATAGAAACTTGGTGAGCAGGGCTGGAGGGCAAGAGGGACCCCAACGGGAAGGGGACCAGGCTGGCCACCTCTCATTGCTTCTAATGGATGGTGTCTCTTTGCAAGTCCTCCTACAATCTGTGTGCGAGGTGTCTCCTCATGGGATTGTGTACATACATATCTTAAGGCCAGGCTGACTTCACAGAAACTCTCCAACTTATTATTTCCTCAGGCAGCAGCACATTAATGCAAAGTGTGTGCATGGGAACGTGGAGGGCTCCTGACCTGCCTGAAGCCTGGCAGTGAAGTTAAGCGAGCATGAAATCATTAACACAGGAATGCACTTGTTTGGAATTGCAGTATAACGGAACACTCTTGCAGTGACCATAATGTTAATGGATGTAAAGAGGTTGTTGGCTTGCAAGTGCTCACTGGAGTGGCATTTTTGGGTGCGTGCTGTGCTCCATGCAGGGGGGGCTGGTCCCTCAGACCAGGGAGGCTTATGCTAGAGAGTTTTCCTGGAGAATCTCCTTTCCACCCACATCCACCCCAACAGTTTTTCATTAGGTCTGGCAGCTCTTTGCTGCTTTTATTCATAGATGAATTTGAAACTGACTTTTTATAAGTATCCACTTCTTTTATGTACTTAAAAATATCATTAAAATAAAAACTCTTCAGCACATTTTCTACTGGTGCTTGCTCTAGAAACAGCCTTGTTTAAAGCAAATCCTACAGAGGGTTTTTTCATTCTGAAGAATGAAAAGTACTTAGCAAATGTTTTCCTCATGTAAAAAAAATCCTTTTGGCTTGTCATAATTCTGTGACTTGGCCTGAAAACTCAGAATTTACTTGGCTGTGTTGGTCTTGGCTGCAGTGTATGTCTTCTGCTAATCTTGGAGAGTTAATGAATTAACTGCAGTTATTTATTAAAGCAGCTGCACAGTGCTAACATTGCAGGGAGCCTTGTAGCCCTGGTGGTGGACTCAGGATGCAGTGGGGCAGGGGGAATTGGTGCTAGGATTGCAAGGGCTGGTGTGGGGCAAGGGGAGGCTGTACAAAGGCCAGTGAGGACTGTTCTCCAGCATCCATCTCTGTTTCCCCATCACCACCTCCTTTCTCATCATTGTTCCTCTGGTTTCCATCCCAAACCTTACCTGTAAAAGCGGTTTGTGTGTGTGCCTTTTTCACAGAGGTGCTGGTAAAAAGTATTGCATCCCTCTACAAATCCTGCCTGTCCTGTATCCTTAGACAGTCATGGTGACAACAGAAGTGTTACTGCTCAAAAAAATAATAACCCTAATGTTCCTGAAAGACTTGCGTTATGACTGATGAGGTTTCCCAGCAGCGACCAAGACCTGGGAAAATCCTCCCGTGTCCCTTGCTTATCTCTGTTGTTTCACTTCAAGGCCTTATTATATGGTGCTTTCTTTACCTTAGGAAATCGATCTTTCAGCAGGATGGCTCAGTCAGCATTGCTTCTTCAGTGAAGCCTTGAAGAAGTTTGTATGCCTATGAAATGTAAGGGGTTTGGTCAGTTATTTTCACATCTAACAGATACATGCACCCTGCATTGGTGCAGCCCCTCGTTTTTGTTGAGAACAGCAAAGCAAATGAGAAATTCTTTTACCTAGGAAAAGGTCTTGATATGTTAAATATGGCTTTTAAATCTGAATTTAGACTTGCCATTAGATACTTCTATATCTTTTCCTACTAGGTTAAAGCACGCTCTATGAATGGAAACCTCTTTCCTCTGTAACAAACTAAATGTTGTTAACAAGTCAGCTCTGAGCTCTCTTGGGCAAATAAGAAAGTCTTTTGGTATTGTTTCATTTCTTCAGTCTCAGATAAATTTTGTGTCATTTTCCTGAATCCAGTCCTGCTCCAATTTGTCCGTGTTTTCCCCTGGATGGGCCGCCGTTGGGACAGGGCACAGTACTCACCCAGTGACTTCAACATTGCTGTAGATCCTCATCCTTTATTCCTTAGTCTTTCCAGTACACCTGCAATTTTTCAGCTGGCTGCATGGGTTTAGTGTAGTTCAGAAGAACCCTTCTTGTCAGGCAGCTCAAGATGACTTAAATAATCGACACATCTACGGTTGTGTTTATCCCCCTTCATCCAATTTTGACTCTTCTCCAGCTGTTACCAAAAATCGATCGGTGTTTTCTTTCAGATAATTGATGAAGACACGAAGCAGTTTTGTAACCAGATCCCTGTAGGCCCCATTAAATAAGCTACTCTCAGATGATGAAACCCATTTATGATTAGAGGGGTTTCATTCATGTGTGCGAACTCACTGTCAGCCGCTTTTTAATCGATTCTGCATTGGCTGCATTGATTTTGTGTAAGTGCTTTTAAAAACAGTCAGGGTTTCTAGCTGCATGCATCTGGGAACTGTACAGATGTCTGTCCTGGGACTGTAGATGTCTTCTGCCCATCAAACTCATGGTTCTGTCAGAAAACAGGAGCAAGTTTGCTTGACCACACCTGTTTCCTGTAAAACCGCGTTGATTAGAGTTAATTAACTATGCTATCATCTTCTCATTAAGTGTATAGCTTGGACTGCTGTGTTTAGAAAGTAATCTCCTTCATTTGTGTTACAAAATATTTAGGATCCTGATTCCAGCCTGCAGTTTATTATATATAGAAAATACGATTTATTTGTTTCCCACAGGCTTTCACCCATAAATTCAGTGTGTGGAATGACGAGCTGTGATTTACCAGCTGAGCCATTGCTGAGTGTGCTGAGTGCCTTTTCTTTATTTCTCGATTCATGTCCTCCAAAAAGAATGTCATGACATAGTATGGGTTTTTAAAGGGTGTTTGTGTGTGTTCTTTCCCCTTAGTTCTCCTTTCTGTCATCTCTCTACTCGAGAACTTGACAGACTGTTTTAGCATTACTGATTGCAATAACACACCAACCAAAATCCATCCATGAAACAGAACTATAGTGCTGATTTCAAAAGCTTTAACAAAAGGCGTCCCATCTGGAGCATTTAAAGCTCACGTATGGTTTGTTTTAGAGTGTGAAAATTGAAACGCTCCATTCTGAGAACCCAGAAGTAAAATTGGTTTTGATGTATAGCATACTCAACAGTTCTTTTCCAACACACTTATTTTTTTCTTTTTTCTTCTTTTTTTTTTTAGTGTGATAATTCATAAACAATTGAAGATGCCATTCCATTACTTATAATTTTTATTTTTGTTACCTTGTTTATGCTGAATTAAACCTTGAATGAAAACAAAATTTATGTGGTGATGATAAGCAACTCTGGATTTGATACTGATCCAGACTATCTTATTTTATTGATTGAGACATTTATTATTTCCTTTTTTTTTGGTCTAGTTATATGGTTACCAATGACATATTCTGTTTAAAGGCTAACCAAGTGTGTTTATGTATGGCACTTACCAGCCATTGATCTGGAAGTACTTTCCTGATATTCCCTTCAGATAGAGGAGGCATTGTTATCTTGATCCTAGCAAAGGTGAAAATTGGCCACAGATAGGATAGATATGGGACTCAGCAGCAATGCAGAGTGGTTGATTTCCCTTACTTTTACCTTACTATCCAAGTTCAACCTAGCACCGGGGAGCTGGAGAGAATGGACCATTCCAGTGTCATTACACAACTTGCATCACTCTCATATCAGCTAATTTTAAATTTTTTTTTTTTTGCACAGCAGATATTTAAACAGTTGAAATTTCTGTGGCTTTATTAAGTCCACTGACATGTATTTCAACCTAAAGGAGTAACTCCCTAGGCCAAAAGGAATCAAGGGCATTGCTGCAGGCTGAAATTTTGTTTTGGTCATTGAATGGTGTGTTTTGTGACTTAGGTTGACAGTAAAACACAGCAAAAAAGAACAATTTTATATTTGAAGGGTTCCAAGCTTGTGTTCATGACATCTGAAGAACAAAGGATTTGACAAAGAAAGCTGCAAGCGAATTGAGATGGCAGCCACCCTTCTCTCCCTAGATTTGAATGGACTGTTTTGGGAAATGGACTGTGCTTGTATGAGTACACTGAGAGCGGCAGTCAGTGATATTTGGAAGAGAAGACTCCTGATGGCTCAAATTCAGGTGACAGTAAAGAACCTGAATATTGAAGCAATTAAATAGTTGTACTCTTACGTTAAAGCAAAGCACTCCACCAGCCTGGGACATGAACACTGTGATTTAGTCCTGAGAGCAGGGAAATGGGAAGATCACTTGTATAAAACTCTGACCCAGGAGCTGCTGGCTCATGGGATTGGCTACGAGTTTTACTTTAATATATAGATATAGGGTTCTTTATACCTCGAGATAACATTAAGAGAATAAGGCACGGGCTTGTTTTCAAGGAACTTCTATATTAATTTAGAGGCGTAAATAAGGGGGCTTGGCCAAAGTTCAAAAGGACACCACACAAACTGGAAAAAATGTTTCACTGCAATATTGATTCAGCATATACTGTTCATCACAACATTTAAGTCAAAATTCAGTAAACCAACAACACTTAAATCAAGGTCCAATCCCTCCAGCTCCAAACCACCCTAAGCATCAAGAAAGGAGCAGAGAAAGAGAAGCAGAGGGATCAAGAAGAGAGAAGGAGAAAGAAGGAGAGACGGATTACATCGCTACCATCGAAGCCTTGTAGACCAGCTCTCAAGTTCCATGGCAGGGCCACACCACGACGCAAACACATGCTCTTGGTTTTATTTGCTCTGATCCCTCTGGCCAACCCCTCCAGGGGGGGTCTCTGAGCCACAAGCCACTCTGGGGTTCCAGGCCAGGGTGAGGGGCAGTGTTCTCACTGTCCCTGCCAATCTGAGCCTGGCTTAGGGGCTCCGGGTGTGTGGTGTGTTACAGTTTTCCCAGGCTGTGTGTGACTCCAGGGCTTCCCCATGTGGGCTCCAGGGGCTGTCATGAGGGATACGGTGCCACCCCACCCTCATGAGGTTCGACCCATCCCTTCCCCCTGCACACACACACACTCTCCCCACAGGGTGGTTCTGACCCAATAATAATTGATCTGGTGTCTAACAATTGAAAGTTCAAAATTATCTTAAAACTAATTTTTTTGGGTGCTATATTCTTGTAATGAGCGAGTTTCCTTTAAAGCTTCTACTTAAGGCAGGTGATTGGGGAGGATGTATTTGGGCAGCATGGCTTGTGGCAGAACTGATGAAGGTAAGTGGTAAGAGACACCAGCATTTTCCTACAGCCAGTGTTGCAGAGACTTAGGCTCTGTGCAAAGTTTTGCTGCCTCTCTCATTTTTTAATGCAACCCTGAAACAGAGGGAAGAGACCTATAATGTGAGAAATGTAGCTCTGGTGTGAGTGGGAGCAGCGTTCATTTCAGCAGTACAGGAGTATTTCTGCCAGCTCCACGTCTTTCCCTGCTGAGCTCTACACTTTTGTTTTGCTGTGCACGTGGCTGCATGCCCTGTTACAATGCCTTTCTCCCTGCAGAAGCATCCTCCCTGCTGATGCTTGCTGGAAGCATTTTGTGGTACCTTAGGGACACCCTTCGTTTTCAATATGGTGGTAATGCACAGATAGCACAGGAAAGTGGGAAGTTTATCTGACCATGCAGTGCTGACTAGTTTACTTGTACAGTTTCTTCTTTGCTACTGCAAAAGAGGTATGGTGATATTGGTTTCTAAGTTTTTTGCTCTCATTCTAAAATAAAGAGAATATTAGGTAGATCTGTGTCAATTTAATATCCTCGTGAGCAGATCTACTTTTTCAAACGTTAAGAGCACAGAAAAAACATGGTTCCCTTAAAATAATGTAATTCCAGGCAGAATTTCAAGGTATTTCATCTAGGAGAATAGTGATAGAAGTGTGTCCAAAAGAGAGATGATTTGCATTGCTGTCGGCAAGTGTCACTTGCATTGCTGTCGGTCTTGGTGGACACCCTGAAGAGAGGATTGTTTCTGTGTTAAGGATGGTTGCTCTCACAGAGTAACATGGTGATTTCAGTGTTTTTCATGTTTTCTGCAAATACAGAAATGTTGTTAGTACCAGTCTTGATGAAGGAAGAAGCTGATATTACTCATTTACACAGGGATGATTCTCCTCCCCTCCCCGTCACCAGAAGCAGAAGAATATAAATTGACACCTGGGTGATTTTTAAATATAAACTTTCACATGGTTTGAAAAGGTGAGAGATTTCCAACTGATACCTTCTCATCTATGGATATCAGTGAATGGATAGTGTCGTGGTTTTTCTCCTAGCAGCTGGCAGAGAAAAGAAACTGAGGGGAAGGAAGGTCAGTGATTAGGGACCTCTATTCCAGACTTAAATGAAAAAATATGAGAAATACCCCCTAAACTGCCAAAAACACCTGTAGATAAGTGGTGGCTGTGGTAGTTAAGCTGTCATCCGTGAAAACTGAAGAAAAGCAGAGATGGCTGTTTACTTTAAACATCTTGGGGAAAGAGAGGATTTCCATGACAACATGGAGTTAAATGCTAGCACTGTATAATAACAAAAAAGAAAAAGTCTCTTTCAAGATATCTTTTTGAGTCTCCTGACTGAGCTCCTCTGTCACCTAAAGAGTTTAAGTTTAGGGTGTTGAATGGGGCATGTATGACAGGCGTTAGGAGAAAATCTTTGAACCTGTGGAAATGTGCTACAGCATCAGTACTTGTCTTTATGGTTAACTGCTAGGTACAGGAGGATCAAGAATTTTTTCTTGATTTGCTGTCTGATGTGGGCATGGCTGTTGCAGAATTTACCCCTCTGCAGAATGCTTCCTTTACAGAGATGGTGTGCAAGGGGTGGTCAGGTATTGGAACAGGCTGCCCAGGAAAGTGGTGGAATCACTGTCCCTGGAAGTGTTCAAAAAGCATGTAGGTGTGGCACCAGGGACATGGTTTACTGCTGGACCTGGCATATGTTTTGGAAGATAACACTGAAATAAGCAAGCGAGTCAGAATCCACATGGTGCAAATAGTCTGGTGCATGTTATCCATCCTGCGTTTTCCCAGTCATCAGCTGTATGGAAACAGTTCTTTTATAGGAAGCATGACAGTAGGCTGACCTATGAAGTATAATTTCATTTTCCTGTGACAAATTTAATTAACAAGATGGGAAGTTTGATGCATTTGCATGTTTTGAAATACTGGTAAGAATAAGCCAAGATAATGGTTATTACTAATCAAGGCAAGAGGGTTTCCAGCCAATATTTTTGCACACTGTTGTTGTCAGAGTGAAGGAATAAGGGGGAAAGATATATTTAGACTCTGGTGAACATCTTTCATTCATGCTTGGATTGTGGAAGAGGTAGTTGATACCTTGAGATTTTGGACTAATATGTGTGTGGGCAGACTTACTCTGTGTGAGTACCTTGTTACTTCTCAGCTGTCCCAGACTCTGTAGAAACTTTTGCCTGCTGTTGCTCTCCGGATATAACCACTATTTCCCCCTCGCATAAGTGCTAACAAGATGGAGACGGCTAATCTGGGTCAAATACACTATAGAGCTGCTCATTTGTAACACATTTAACCATCACCATACCATTACCATGTTTGGACAACCTGGTAGTAAAAATTTTGTCAGTTGTCAATATTTTTATCTGCCATTTCTTTTAGTACCCTTTTTCTTAGGAAAAGTTACCTGGAGAGTGAAAGGTGATTTTACTCTTGCAGATAGTTGTGGGGCTATGCAACCTCTTCCCTCCCTTTTTGCCCATCAGGTGGCTGCTGCATCTGATCCTGTACTCTGCTCTCTCTTCCACCTCTTTCTTTTTTCTTTACCTTCTCTTTCCTAGTTGCTACTTTATTTTAGTAGTCCAGTGCAACAAGTCAAGTCCGACAATGTGACAATAATACAGAGACAAATTAGAAGCAAGGCTTTCAACTTTCTGCTAGTGAAGTTTGGCAGGTCTTGGTGAGCCAGATATGGCCATATTAATGACATTTGCTAAATACTAATTTGCAAGAGAGAAAGGTGCCCAAAGAAAAGTGAGAATTCCTTTTGTAGGTATTATTTTTCTCTTAATGTTTAAATTATTTTCAAAAACAGCTTAAGGTCAACTACAGCTCATTATTTGTTCCCCAAAAGAAGAGTATATCCTTAAACTACACTTGAACCATGGTCTGTGGATATATGGATATATAGATATATGGATATATGGTTTCTCTTTTTAAAAAAGTGATCTCTTTAAAAGGAAGATATTAATTATTTTTTAACTTGTGCCTTTAATAAAACCTAACTATTTTATGTAACATTTATTTGTTAATTTTTTTAAAGCTTTGTGTGTGCATTGCTTGTTTTGTAGAAAAAAAAAAAGAGAGCTCAATATAAAATCCCAAACTGCAATTAATAGTATACTTATTAATTCTTTAGTTCTCTGACAATGAGCAATCAATGGTGAAAAAAAAAATGTTTTAAATGAAGGCAAAGCAATACTTTCTTGTCCAAAAAAAAAAAGAAAAAACTCCGTGCATCTTGTTCCAGTGTTTTCTCTTTCTCTGTGTTGCATTTCATCTTCAACTCTGAAATAAAAGCAAATGAGATAAAAGCCTGGGTTAGAAAACCAAAGAGGAAGGGTGAACCCATTGCTTTTTTACTCAGTTGAAGATAATTATACCACTAACCCCAGATGTGAGAGGCTCAATTCCCTTTACTGCCTGGGGGAACTTGAACCCATTTCCAGGAACAGTTCCTGTAAACGTGTGTGGGAGCGGCTGATCCCAGAATACCCTTTTTACTTTGCCAGTGGTGTTCCCACTTTGCACAGCTTACTTAAATATTCATTAAATGAGGAAAAAAATGATATCTCTGCAGCAGAGGCGGGTGTAGAGAGCTGCTCAGGGAGCTTGTGGTCTTTGGCTCATCAGCCCACTGCCAAACAGCCACCACTATTGCATAGGGGCTGTGGAACGACCCAGACCCCAACCTGTCCCACTTTAGGACTGGAGGAAATGCCCTTCCCTGTGTCCACAGACTTCTCTATTTCCTCAGTTTGGGGTCTGTAACATAGGATCATATTATTACTGTGCAAGGATGCTGTAGGAGTGGTGGCCATGCATTCACCCATCTTCCTATCAAGAGAGGCAGGTGTGCATTGGTGATGTTCATCAGGCTCAGCAGATGGAGGAGGCTGGAGTCTGCTCCCTGCCCGGGCTGGTGCTGCCTGGCTGTGGGGTTTTCAGCTAGGAGATGGAAGGTCCTGACCAAGTCCCTGCTCAAGGGCATGAAATTGGCCATTGCACCTGCGAAACCCAGCTCTCGTACAGAAAGTGTATTTCCTTCTTTGGCCTTTTCCCACAGCGTTTTTTGCTTTGTTTTTATTAATGTACTTGGATATCAAAGCATTCTGGGAACAGTGCTGTGCAAACTTGGGGAGTGTTTTGTCAATTTACTTTAAAGCACCTTGAAACTTCATTTCCCAGTAAATTGCTGCGTGTCCCAACTCTAATTAACTGGTTAGTATTGCATCAGTGATCAAGGGCTTTAAAACACTCTGGGTAGGAGATATTTCCCCCAGCTTTATCAGCACATTATATCATCCAAGTCTAACCTTATCTTTGCACTGCTCTTAATAAATGCTTGTCTTCTTTATCCATAAATGCCTAACCCTTTCCATCTATGCAGTCCCTTTTACTTGGGGGGGGGAAGAGGGAATGCTATGAAAGGTAGTATTTCGCTTCCTTGTAAGTCCTTTATGGGAGTGAGACCTGCAAATCATTACTGCTGGCTTCTCCTTCTGGACGAGTGGTCACTTCTGGCTCCAGGGAGCGCAACTCCATATGGGTACATCATTTCACTGTATCATTATCCTCATCTCTCTGTATTTGCCTCCTGCTTTCCTTGACGTATTTTAATCTTTCTTCTAGCTCTGATTCTGTAGCTAATAGGAATGCAATCCCTCCTTTGGAGTTCCAGATGTTACACCAGCAAAAATATTTTGTGATGTGTTTTCTATTCTTAGTACTTAACATGGGGAATTATTTCTTAGCTTTGTGTTTATATGTGATTTGTAATCCCTCTGGAAAAAGAAACAGTGGCTGCTAATCACATTTATAGATAAAGTGAAAGTATATACAAAGTTCATAAGCATTTTAACTAGTATAAGTGTAAATACATTATTTACATGAAAATATTATGAGGATATTTCTGTCTCTTATAATACTTTGAGTTTTATCTATTCCTCCAGGTGTTCTGTTCTCTGATTTATCATTGCTATCTTGGTGAGTAAAAAAAAAACAACTATTGAGAAGTGTTTTTAGGGGGGGGGAAGGCATTGTTTGAGTGTAGAACTTCTTTCTCCTCCTTTGAAACTCACAGAATCAAAGACTTGGTACAAAACCAAAAATCTAATCTACAGCAATCCAGACTATATACAATGATATCTTTAAAGTGAGTTTGATAGTAGAAGCAAGTCAGATGAATATAAACTAAATGTACCAGTTCATAAAATCAGTAAGTAGCAGTTCTGTTCTGTGAAGAAAAACAGTTTAGTTTAGCAGAGTCACTCTGCTCTGTCAGCTCCATTTAAAGTAAAATATATCGAAATCAGACTTAAGATCTTCAGAAACTGGAGTAGATTTATTCAAGTCAATGGAGCCACCTACAGATTTGACCCTGAGTATCCGATTAGATACACAGCCCAAATTTTCACAAGCATGTATGTCAGACGTGTGCACAGTGCAAATCATGTTTTGTAATAAAGTTTATTTACTGTTAGTGTGGATTTTTATAAATGCAGCTTTGAAAGAGGTAATACCTTCTCCTGTGCTGTTTTGCCATCATGCTGCTCACTTCTCAAAGCCTGACTCTTAATAAGCAGAAGGCCTTTATACTCAGTACTTGGTTTGACAGTGAAGGATGAACACAGAGACAAACCTGGACCTGTCACATCTGAAGAAATTTCACTGACTAAGAAATGAGATAAGCCCTATTGCCTTCTTCAGTATTTGGCTGCAGATGGGACACTCTTTAAAAAACACAAAACCTCAAACGTTAATGTTTTAGCAGTTTTGTGGAGTGTGGAGATTGCCATGGTAATTCCCTGTGCAGGATAAAAAGCTGGGGATAGCCGTCAGGAGGTAGATGTAGATTAAAAAGGCCTTAGCTGCTTTTTGCAAATGTTAACAAATACCCTCTGAATGGTTGCTGCTCATTTTCATGAGGGGTTTGGGGATCTGTGGAGGCTCCTTCTTATCAGCAGATGAAATCAGAGCTAAGCCTACCCACCGGCCAACCTGAACTGATCTGCCCTTCCTCTCTCCAGACTGGCTCCTCTACCCTGTGCCAGAGGCAGTTTTAGCACATTGGAGCTTTGATGAATGCTAAATACATAGTCAATACACTAACTGTGCTCAGCAACCAGCAGTATGTTTTCATTAGAAGAACCTTTCTTAGCTATAAGTGTGATGCTTTGACAGTATATCACCTAATTGATTTCTCATTTTTCAAAGTAAGGTAAGCAGGCTGTGTTCTTTGTATAAATACCGACAGTTGTCCAAAAAACCAAACTAAAACAAAAACCAAGCTACAACAAAAACCAAAAAACCAACCAACCAACCAAACAAAAGTATAAAATGCTAACACCTTCATTAGTATTAGTGTTTTTCACTGACCTGTCTCTAATGGCAAGTACAGCAGAGGAGCTGAGGAGTGGAGATCAGGGTTCAATGTGCCCAGCTCCTGGAGCACCTCCTTTCGCTTGTGCTTGAATTCCTTCCACTGAGCCCAATCAGGGTTTTGCTCTTTAGTGCAGCTTAGGCTTCTGTCCAACCGGTCCAGATTGGCAGATTTCAGTCCAGATGGTTATGATAGATATGGTACCCTCTCTTTTAATGTTGACTAAAGAAGTTTTGACAAAGGCCTGTGAATTAAGTGGGCTATGAGTAGCAATGACTGCGTGAATTTCACATTTTTGCCTAGTCCATCTGCCAGGCTGCAAAGAGAGAAGGAAAGCAAGCCATTTTAGTATAAATTAGGGTGCCTGAATTGCACGAATCCAATTAGCTTACAGGCAGGACATTGCTATTACTACTATTTAAAAAAAAATTCTCTTTGGCAAAATGCACGTTGAGTAGTAAATCTTTCCTTTTCATGCTTGCCATCCATTTGGTACCTTTATCCCACATTTACATGGAAATTTTACTCCCCTTTACACAAAGCTTGTCCTCTCAGCATGCAGGCTACATTAATTGTCAGTGATTTGGGCAGAAATATATTCCATAGCATTATATCATCAACTGAATGGGATTAATGGCCTGTCCTGTTGTTATAAGGAGTTTGGCACTGGTGTTTTATCTGTCAGCGAGATGACTATATTGGTTTTGGGTAACTGGCATAATAGCCTTTAGTATAATTGCTTATCTGAATCCACACAATTAAAACTGTTTTCTGGGAGGACTTTGTGCTTGAAACTTACTTTGGTAGACACTTTCTTTGCCAGGAGGGAGAGACAGCACAGTATGTTTCACGTGACTCCATAAGCGCAGCTGCATTCGCTGAGTGCGTCCCTTTTTCAATGAGAACTGCCTTTTGCAATATCAGGTTGCCTTTCTTTTAACCTTGTCCTGCCAGTCCTCCCTGCTTCCTCCCGAGGAGCTGGTTTGCAGCCCTCTGAAGTCAGTGAAGTTCTCATGGCTTTGAGCCATGCCGCAGGAGCCCAGATCCTTCCCTCCTTGCTGCCTTCTCTCTAGCACAAACATCCACAGCTCCTAGTCTCATCTCCAACAGGTTTTGGCCCTTGGTTCCCAGAAGCACTGATATGAGTCTGCACTTTTCGTCTTCTCATGCCATTTTATTACTTCTTTCATAGAGGCATGAGGGCTGATGGAAGGCCAGACCCCCAGGAGTAGTCTTCACCCACACTGGTGTCTTCTTCAGGCATGGTTTTATGGATCCTCCTCCATAAAGGCATTTTGAATCTGTCAGCAGATGAATTCAACCTGCCTTTGCATGGTGGGGGAAAAAATTAGTAGCACATTCTGGTATCTATGCATATTTAAAAACGTTAGTTCAAATGAGTATTAATAGGAAGCTAGAAGTTCTTCATTAGGAGAATGAAAGCGGGGAAGCAATTTACATTCTGTGTTCAGCAATAGCATTGCAGCTGAAAGGCTGAAATGCCAGAGATTTCACATTGGGTCTGTTTTCACACTTTACGAAAACTGAGGTCACACTAATAAAGCATAAAGTTGGATGTGCTGTAAAGATGATAAGTTTTCTGCAAGTCTTCAAAAATTCATGTGTGTCTAAGTGTCCATACTGAAGCTTATTTGCCATAGGTGGGTTTTTCAAATAGAGAGTGCATTAATTTGACTGATTAAAGTTTCTTAATCCTCTCCTATCCAGTGGTTTAAGAAAGTAACGAAAATATCTGCATTCAAAAAATTGAATTATGTCAGCCCTTTAGATGAACTGTTGGTTTTGAATAGTTGAATCTCCTAATTTAACCAAATGTTAAGTTTGTCTAAGGTAGATTATTTTTAGTTTCAAAGAGAAAAATATTGATTCTTTGCTGTCTCCTCCATTTCTCAGTCAAGCACAAAAAACACAGAAATATGAGTATTAAATAGTCTTTTAAGCTTTCACCCATTAATGTAGAGGTTTTAAAAAATAAATTGCAGATCAATAAGAAACTTAATTTTAAGAACATTTCTTGAACATGTCAAACAGTTTGAGCTTGTTGGTATCTTAATGGACATTAATGGAGACATTTTAAAAACAAGAATAACTTGCTGAAGTAGTTGGTTATTTTTAACACACACATGCACAGTTGCAATTGGGTTTTATTGCTATGGAAATAGCAGACAACAGTAACAACAATAAAAGATTAAAATTAAACATGTTTGTTAAAAAAGAAGGTTGTTTTGAAAATAAAATTAGGAGATGGCAGGGTCTAACTATACATTTCCTGTACAGCAGTCCTTTTTCAGTAACTTAATGCAGTCTTATTTCCTGATGTTATTTGTATATGATGTTATTTTTGTTGAACGCACATGATTATCTACAGAATCTTTTTGAATTAAACCTGATAAAAGTTCTAGAACATATAATTATTCTTGATAGGACATGCTGCCTTTCATGTGTAGTTTGTTATAGTAAGATACTCTTCAATTTGTTTACAAATCTGTGCTTGGAAAAGCAAGTGTGTGTTCTAAGGGGTAGGTTTTCAGAAGGATTTACATACAAGCCAAAGTGTATTCTCAGACCGTGACACCCCTGCTAGCAGGAGAGCCATCTCCAGTCACATAAATTCTGCCAGATGTGTAGGTTTGCAGGTCTGTCTGTATGCAAGTGTCCAGCCAGGCGAGGCAGTGCTGGGTCAGTGGCTTGAGGATGCTCAGCTTTATGGGCCAGTGGCAATATCTGCTCAAGCTAAATTCCTTTGTTTTAGGCAGTGCTTTCTCCCTTTGTCCCCTGTCCCCCAAACCTGGGGGGCCCTTTAGGAGCAGACTGGCCTCATCCACAACACACAGCCCTCAGCCACCAATCTCCTTTGAGCCCTATTATAGTGTTTGGTGGTCCTACGACACAATTAGTATTTGTTGTGCATCTTTTTAGTTTCTGGAAGCATCGGTGGTGTTTTGGTAACATGAAATAGAGGACCTGTATTCAGTGTCTTGGGGCTGTGGAAGGAGAGCAGCTCCCACATCAGGACATCATGCTGATGTGCTGATATAATGTTAAAGGGGGAATGCTGTAAAAGGAGGACACAGACAAATTAGGGGTGGTCTTCATCATGCTAGCCTTAGGGGATGGAGCAACATATCCCAGGACCATGTCCAGAGACTTGAGGAGGCCAGAAGAGCAGGCAGTGAAGGGGAGTGAACTATCAAGAGCCAGCACTTGGCCTCACTCCCTGGCCTGATTTTATTTAAAAGTATAGTCAAGCAGTCCTGAATCACAGCAAAGCAAATGTACAGAAGTTCTACTCACTGCAAAGAGAGTAGCAGGAGAGTGCAGGGAGCAGAGGACATTTGACATCTACGTGTTCAAGTAGTGGAAAGGTTCAAGTAAATGTGTGACAGGTTACATTAATTCAGGTTTCTTTTATTGACACGTCTCGTCAGAATTGCTGAGCTAATGAGGCTACATCTCTGGTCAAAATGATCCCTAATGTAAAGAATCACATGACTAACAGTTGGGCATTGCTTTAATGTCTTGTGTTGCAAGTTGAATGTGTGCAGTTAATGGAAAAGGCTGAAGAACTGCCTTCAAAGCAACTTTTATGAAAACACTGGAATTTTGGATGAAACATTTATGAGGAAAACATCTGTTTTTACAGAAAATCAAGGCAGAAAAACCTGAAAATCGGAGCCTATTGCTCCAGAGCCATCCCGTGATGCTGCAGAGCAGTGGTAGTTTGGGTGGTTCATGTCCCAACCCCTTGGTGACCTGTATTCTCAGCAGGGCTGTATTTCCCAAAAGTAGCACAACTCTTTGCAATGATATGCAGGGCAGGACTTCTTTTCAGTATCAGGTGATAGCAAGGGCGTGAGGTGCATTTTGGTGCTCTGAGTCTGCAAGGTCTAGTCAATTCACAAGTTTCAATGACTTTAAACACCCGAGATGTACAGTCTAATAGCACAGCTCTCTAACAAGCCTTGGCCCCAGTCTACCCCAGGACTTCGTGCCAGCATAACTTTGTTGAGCTGAGCCATGATAAGGTATGATTTGGGACTGGCAGGGCTTTGCCAGCCAGAGCTCCTGGAGCAGGCATAGCTACACTGCCAAACCTGCTGCTGGAGGAAGCTCACCTGGCATTAAGGCAGCTTGGCCCCAGCACCGACCACATCTCGGGGAGAAGCATGTTAGTTTGGTAGAACCGTGCATTCTACACTCAGCTTTCCACCCACCACTGCAGAGAGCATAATCTGTCGTATTTAATTTATCACATTAAATCATCGGCTCTTCTTGTGTTCTTGATTATACCCCCTTTCCAGGCAGCTGTACTAGATGTCACCAGCACTGGCCTGTGAAAGACCCAAAGATATTTGAGATGGAGGCAGGAACCGTAAAAACAACGACTTCTTGTTGTAATTTGCAGTCTGATCATGCTTTTTTTGCTCAGCAATATCCCTGACAGGTCCCATACACTGTGTACAGCTGGCTGTTTTGGTCCTATGCCAAATGAGAATTTCCTGGTGTGAAAAGAATTCTCAGTTGTCTATTTTGAATCCTTTCTGGGCTTCCAGAAGAGTACAAATCATGTTTAACTGGGCTGTAGAGCTAACACTGAATACCTTGAATCAAATCCATAAATTAGAAAGTGAAAACTGGGTTTTATTGTCCAGGAAATACAAAATAGAATATCTTATGTTCCCCAAATCGCTCTTTTATTGAGCCATATTGCAATGATGATGACTTTTTCTAAATGGGGTGCTAACATGCAATTTTTCCTCAGGCACCTAATGGTCATGCTTCCCTATCTGATTCTCTCAGTGGAGGATGGAAAAGCAGAAACAGACAAGAGTCTCTTCTTCTGCTTCACTGTAAATTCAGGGAAACTACATTTGCTGGAGTAGAATTAATGCACTCTGTACTTACACCAGTTCAACCCTTGTCATGGTCCAGCCTGTTATCTACAATAAAGGCTGCTATGTAACATCGAAGAGTAGAATAGAGGAACACAGTTTCTTAATAGCTTAATAGCTTGACAAGCAAAGCCTCAAATCAGAAGAACATTAAGGTCGACAAAAGGCTTTGTTAATGTCTTTCTAAAACCTTCCCAGCACCTGTGCTGGGGGAAAAAAAAAAAAAAAAAAAGGAAACTGGTTTGCAGGCACGGCTTTCCAATGACAGAAGTCCAGAGGCACTTCAACACAGAATTTTGCTCTTCCATTATATCTGGCAATGTCTCTGAGCAAAGGTGCCTGTTTCCTAAACAGATAAAGCTGTGCTGCCAGCTACAGGGTTTGTGGCTTGGCAAATCCCATTCTGGCTGCCAGTTGCCCTAATGAAACTAATTGAAAGTTCATTCTGCAACATGGGGAGTCCTGTGATCGGAGAGATTTTGCCTTTGAGTGTAGACTTTAAAGCAGGGAACTGCAGCAGGCTGGATTTAGATGGCTCTTAGGCTTTATTAAGTGCTTTTTGGTTGACTATACTGTGTGATCACTCCTGTCTCGTCCTTATTGCATGATGCTGTATGTCACCTTTGCACTGGAAAAAGTCCCAGCTTTACAAAGGAAGAATGTTCCACTAAGCAGCTAATGGGCCATGAACAACAGCAGCAAGGCAAGGCACCCTTGAATTTAAATATCTTGGATACAAAATCAAAGGGCCTTTATGGTTTCCTTGATGTTTGAAAGGCGAGTGTCAGCCCAGCTGCACCTTAACCCTTCTCCTTGTCAAGCACATCACAAAGTGCTTTGTAATCTGTCTTGAAGCTTCTGGACCAATGCCAACCAGGTGCTTTCTGGGATATTCTGTAATCCATAGGACCATCTGACCAAGCTGGCTTAAATGTTTTATATCCTGTAATTACCATTAAACAGTTTAGTAAGGGGAAAGCAGAACCTTTTTTTCCCCGGCCCCCAAGTGTTGCATCAAACTTTTCTTTAGGATTGTTTTGCAATCAGTCTGGCACGTTGTGCTTCTGAATAAAATAGTACTGGGAGAGCCTGTTGTTCACCCTGGCCATGTCCAGCATGGCCAGCAGAGGCTTTGATTTTTCCCAATCTGAAATCCTGTAGCTGGAAGAGTACTGCCAGTCACTGAAAGATGTTACTGCAAATAGAGAGGGAGTGTCACAGAAATGATACCAGGGAGAGTTCAGGGAGAAAGACAACAATGTCCAGGCCCACCTGTTGAAAGGTGGAAAAAACATACCATAGTCTGATGAATGAGATTAGAAAGACCAGACTTTTCACTCCCTTTTTAAGGTCTTAATTCTTTATCTCTCTAGATCTCCCTCAGTTGGCATCCCAGACTCTGCGCTGCTAGATATCAAAACTCTTTGGTGTGGTGTGGAGTCCTGAAGGTCCCCATCAGCACTGGTTTATGTGACAGCATAAAGCGTGCCTGCCTATAATGACCACTGATGACTGATACAGAGAGGTGTGTCCTGAGACCTGCTGCTGATGTAATAGCATGGTTAAAGGCGACAGTGTATTTGGCTGCTGTGGGAAAACGGTTAAAGGGATTGGCAGATCATGTGGTATTATCATGATCAGGAGGTGTGTGTTGATTTGGACTTTCTCCCCCACTCCATGTGATCAACATGCTGTTCTTCTTCAGGCATCTTTCAGTGTCTCCTGCTGCAGCTTTCCTATGTCTTTCCATAGAGTATTGTATTCTGCTGTCCTGGACCATGAGCCTTGATCTCCCAGGCTCCTGTGTGGGTCCTTTCTCCACATTGTAATGCTGGACTCACCCTAGCACAGCCAGTAGCAGCCTGCATAGAACACTGAACAGTTTGAACAGAACCAGTTTGGAAAATTGCTAGCAGGACATTATGTTTAGCACCTTTCCTCAGACCTGAGAGACTGATGCTCAAATGCCTGGGTTGTATTGGTCAGATCAGGAAACTATGCCAGGCTATTCATGTTCTGACTTAACACCCTAACTACTGAGCTGTTGTGGAAAACACCAAAACCCTCAGTTTTGCTCTAAAACAGGAGGGAAAGGTAGAGGCTGCCTATTTTCCTAAAGAGGCAGAGTTTTCCCAACAGCACTGTGCTGATCTTACTGCAGGCAAGGGTGGGAACATTTGTTTCCAAGTTGGCTCCAGCACTCAGATCCCTGAAGATTTTAAACATCCCTAACTATGCATAAACAAAATAATGCCTAAACATAATCCCTCCTTTGTCATCCTGACTTCATCTACACATGCAGCTTTAGCGGTGTGGCTTTTCTCTTCACTGTGGCAGCAAAAATATTACCTGTGTCCTTGGACAGAGAAAGGTTTTGAAATGCGTTGAACAGCACAGAGTATTTGAGACAGTTTTTTCCCTTGTGTGTGTGTGCACACAGCACATTAAAGATCATGAAAATAAAAAAAATCAGAAAGTATCCAGAGGCATCAAGCAATGGGTGACCATGTACATGAGCTGCAAAATTTCTCATACCAAGCTCATGACATTGATTTCCTTGCTGCAGCACTTTACATCCCAATAGGTTTTCTGTGCTGGGTGGATAGTGTTTCCAGCTGGTGACAGGAGGGCATATTTTCATCATAAACCAATATGCATTAAGTTTCAGGCCGCCTTATGTTTTTACAAGATATAGTTTTTCTTTTCAGAACTCTATTTGAGAATGAAATTGAATAAGGGTGTTTTAATAGTACATGAAGTATGTGAGTGGCTTTGCTTGCTATGTTTTAGGAGATGCTGCACCTTCAATTTAACGGACAATGCTACGCTTCAGTAGACCATTATATTAGTCCACTATTCCTAACATAGCAGTCATATTGAAGTTGTATTGCTACATTATACAAGTATGGTTAATTAAACGCAGTTATCAGCCCAAGCTCATACAATAGCTGTGTGTGTGTAAAGGAGAAGCAGTGAGTTAGAAAAAAAAGTGTATGTTCTAGAGAAAAAGAAAACGAAAAAGAGAGGGAGGGAGCGGGCACAGTTAGAGCATGGATGGCAGAAGAGAAATTGGATGGTGACCACCAGTGCTGCAGTCTGACCTGTGCTGTTCCCTGCAGCCATGCTGAGTAATTAGGGAATCTGTTAATTTTTTGCATCATTATTACAGGAAAAGACATACCTTACCACATGGAACTAAAGAGGGATAGTACAAATGAAGCATCACTGACAGTTTTAAAAATAGATGTTCAACAAAGGTTTACTTAATGTCTCCGAAGTGCAAAGCATAATAGGACTGTGGGTTTAATGTGTCTGGAGTAAAAAATATATATATATCCTCTGCACTATCCTTCCTTCCTGCTCCAGCTGGCTTTTAATGCACAGTTGAAAACAATCAAGTATAAATAGTAGTGCATGAAAGAAAAGTTGATATTCAGACTGCGAGTGTGTGGGACTACAAAAATTATTTGTTGGGTCTTTGATCATATTCCAGGGAGGTATGAGAAACCACAGCAGTAGTATCTCTTGCTGTTGAGCAGGGCACCCTCAAACACGAGGGGCAAAGCAATGTGGGAATCCTCTGCAGACCTTTGCAGAAAATCAGGGTCCCAGTATGTTGCCTAACGTGTAGTTGCCTGCTGTTGATCACCGCACTGAAATAATTTTCTTTTTATTTGGCTCATTTAAGTCTAGTACCTGAGCTTCAGGGAATAGCTGGCACTTTTAAGTGGTAGTTTAAAAATTCCACTTTTCTTTGTACTCTTTTTATTGGTGCGTGTTGACCATAAACCTACCAGCGAGAGTTCAGTCTGTCACCGGTCTGTCCTTTAATACTCCATTCATAGCATGACATATATCTACTGAAAATGAATCAAAGAAATCCCAAAGGCACAGATGATTTTCTGGGGGAAGAAAAAAAAAGGCTTTAATATACTGAACTGTTTCTTGAAAGGACTAACATCGACTGAATTATAAAACCGAGTGTAGCAGTTAGCCTTAAAGTACATTTATCCGTGGCAAGCACTGCCAATTTAAACTTAGTTGTAGGTTGGTGGGCTTTAATTTACTTCAAAAGGCCTGTCATTGTTTACATAAATATGGCATTAATCCTTGAACTTATGTCTTTGGAGCATCAGTTTAATGTAAGTTTAATACACAGAAGAGATGAGTTTAAGAACAAATATGTTCCTGCACCATCTGTGGGGTTTGATTGAGTGGCTGCTGGGCGTTGTCGGGGGTTACGTGTGGATCTGCAAGGAGGAGGCTGTGGAAGTGTGAGCCATCCTGTCTAGCATAGCCTTGGCCATACTGCTCCGCGGCCTCTGCAGGGCCAGGCCAGTTTGTTCCAGCAGCCTGGGTTGAGGTGCCTCTTGGTAGGTGTGGCAAAAAAAATGGCAGGAAGCTAATTTTTAGGAAAGGAGACTGTATTCTGGGACCTGGTTGCCTCAAAGGCAGACCCTAAGATGGACAACTTTTGATGCCTGCTTTTGGGTTTTAGGCAATAGGGCAAAAATGGGCAGTTATAAATAACAGCTTTAATGATAGCAAAAACCTGTGCAAGACATTGCAAAGCATGCTGGGGAGACTCTCACAGGATGATTTCACTTGTTACCAGAAACACTGCTGTCTTCAGTTGGATGGGTGTTGGTTTTTCCATTAATTACTTTCCAGAATACGACACATTAACATACTTCTCCTCACTGGCTTATATATTTTTCCTCTAGAAAAAGATTTCCCCAATTTTTAATTATCTTTAAAATGTGAATATGCATCTATCTTCTTGTTCATGAAATGCTCCCCACCAAATTGTTGGTTATACTAACAACTAACAGACTCATCTCTTTCTTTGGTTAGTAATGGAACATCTCTTAACTAGGCAGAGTTTCACAAATCCATTAGCAACTTTGTTACAAAGGCTTCCAGATAAAGGAAGACACTTCAGACACAGGACACTCCACAGTACATTAAAAAAAAAATAAGGTTCTTCCACAATAATGTTTTTGACTTTTTTAAAACATGTACCAAATCCTGAGTTATTCAGTACATGTCTGTATTTTGTCAAAGCAGGTACAATTTAAAGATATTTTTTGTGATAAATCCTTTCTGGTTTTCTTAATTCCACTGAGAATATGCTAACCTCAGATGTAAATATCCTGAATTTTGGGATACATGCCTTATAGATAGAGCCTATAGTAACATGTCTCACACTCAGATCTCAGCTTACCTGACAGTGACATTATTCAAGTTCACATCTGAATTTAATTTTCATTGATTAGGACAGTCCTAAAAATTCTTTTTTACATTATTTGTATCAGAGTAACATTTTTTCTACTCTTCAGCTTTGCTTCCCTTCCACCCCCATCCCTCCTTTATTTATTTTCTTTTCCTTCTCCAAGATCAAAAAATTCAAAAGTATATATGATTGTAGTACCTTTATATACCTGTCCAGTGTGCTTTTTGACTAGGCTATACAGATTGGTGAACTACTTGAAATCAAGCAGTCAGCAGTTCTGTCTTGCTCCCCACAAGTCCTGAAGTTGTTTTTATTCCCTCTGTGTAAACAGCTATGTCAGCAGAGAGTACAAAAGGAATCAAATTATACTTCATCTTATTACAAAACCACCTGGAAGTCAGTGGAAACATCCCACTCCTCTTTGCCTTCCAGGTCTTTGATCCACTTGAAAAGCCTCATCCATTGTCAGGAGGGCTTACCTCCCTGCCAACTCAGCACTACAAGAAAGTATATTTAAACTGAAATTTAGTCTTGAAAATGCCCAACAGAGTTTTCCCCGAGTGTTTCACCTTCTTCCCAGTGCTTGATTAGGTTCTCCTAGGCACAATATTGCCAACTCCACTTATCGGAAACCCAGGAGGTAGCCTCCTTTTCCCTTCCTTCTCTCTAGAAATACCTACAAGATTTACTTTAATCACAAGGATCAGCAAACAACTAGCATTATTCCATCACTGGATCTCAAAAAGTCCCCGCTAGGGAGGGTTGCTACCACTGCTGCCTCTAAGAGGCCACGTTGCTTGTGGGAGAGGCTTGGACTCCAGCTGGAGCGAGTCCAGAGGAGGGCCACACAGAGGATCAGAGGGATGGAGCATCTCTTTTATGAGGACAGGCCAAGAGAGCTGGGGTTGCTCAGCCTGGAGAAGAGAAGGTTGCAGGGAGACCTCATAGAGCCCAGTACCTAAAGGGGACTGACAGGAAGGCTGGAGAAGGACTTTTTTGCAAGGGCATGTAGTGATTGGAATAGTTTAAACTGAAAGAGGGTAGGTTTAGATTAGGTATTAGGAAGAAATTCTTTACTGTGAGGGTGATGAGGCTCTGAAACAGGTTGGTCAGAGAAGCTATGGAGGCCCCATCCCAGGAAGTGCTGAAGGCTGGGTTGGATGGGGCTTTGAGCAACCTAGTGTAGTGGTGGGTGTCCCTGCCCAAAGCGTTGGAACTAGATGATCTTTAGGGTCCCTTCCAAGCCAAACCATGCTGTGATTTTATGATCAACAGCCCATCCCTGGCAGGCCCGTTAACTTCATTAGCAGAGTGGCTGCAAACAGCACTCGACCCAATTCTTTCCCTTGCTGCCTAAGACTCCTTCCTCCTGGGGCAACTGAGAATGGTGGGAATGTAACCCGGAGGGGGGAGGTTTATGGGTTTATTTACCGGCCTTCAGGATGCACCCTGCTGTGAAGACTCATGTACACAGAGGCACATGCATGCACACGTGCACATTAAGGCTGCCACAGTGTGATCATACACTCTCCTTTCAGAGCACTTGCTCATCTCTTTAATATTTGATAGCTATTTGGCAGTCAGCAGAGAGGAGCAGAGCTTTTTGTTATGTAACTCCTATTAGAAGTTAGGGTTTGATAAAGCGTAAGTCGCATTTCTCATTATGAGAAATAAAGTGTGTTTCTCACTTCTTTGCATCCAAATGCCAGCCTTTGATGTCTGTACTTGGCCTTCACTGCAGCTAAAATCTCTTGTGGCATGTACTTCATAGCCATGTAAAATAGCAGTGCATTCTTCGCCCTGCTAGTGAAGGAGATGCCAAATGATGCCAAGTTGAGGCTGAAAGTGCTTTTCTGCTCTACAACCAAACAGCTGAGCTCAGGAAGCTTATTATTGCCTTTTCAGGATCTCCAAATCCAGTTGCAATGAGATTACTCCATTCCCATTTCTTCTTCTGCCTTCCTCATAAACTTACATCTCCCTGTTTTCTTGCTGTTATTGCAGTGCAACAGAGGGATTAAATGGAGTTCATCTCTTTTTGCCTTGATGCTTTAGTACATTTCAAAACAAAATAGGACTGTGATAAATTGCACCCTGAAGAAACCAGAAGCTTAGAAGGAGGTTTTAGGTTTTTGGAAAAAAAATAAAGTGTCAAAAGCAGCAGGCAAATAGAACAACAGTTTGAAAGCTTGTAACTCCCTCCACTTGTGCGTACCTGAGATTCTCTCCTGGACCTATCCCTCTCTATGTTCTTAAAGAAAATCTCCTGACAGCTATTATGCCCTCTGTTACGACAACATTATATTCAGTACTTTAAGCTTTACAGGGTAGCAGAAATGTCTAGTATGACCTTCAGTCTTGGGTATCCTTCTTTCTTTATCTTTTAGAAATACTTCCCCAAATAGTCTTTATTTTAGCTTTTTGTTTCATGTGGTGTTGAAGTCAGTCCTGTGATTTCATGTATTTTTAAGCTGATAGATTGAACTGCAGGTGATAAAGGCTCTCCTTTATCCTGTAAACCAAACTGCCTTTATTAATCCCCCAGGCTTATCGTGAGGCTCCAGACTTTTTTCTTCCTCCACCCTAAAAGTGAGCTTGGTGTTTGAGAGAAGCAGCTAATTGATGGTGGAAAATGTTTGCCTGTCTGCTTGCTGGGTACAGCCTGGGTGTGTTCAGGTGGAAGGGGCTTCTGGGCAGGAGAGGGCATCTGGGCCTTCCTCCCCAGGTGCTCCTCAGTGGTTTCTGTGATGTGGCCCCCTGTGCTGCCTGAACTGAACAGAGACCATCCTTTCATTTCCTAGAGGCCACTGAGCAGCCATTACCTACGCTAATGGCTTTTAGTATTACTGATGTAGACTGAAGTTGAATCCTTTATGGGCTTTGCGTCTGGGGATAATGAATAAGTGTGGCAACCAGTTTCTAGCTTACCCAGTTTAAAGATCTTGCCATATCAGCAGGTGCTTGCTTTTTACAAATCTTCTTGGTTTAGCTTCTCTATACCAAAACTCACTTTCATTTACATCTCTACAAAGAAGAACCATAAAGCAATATAATTTTGAATAGTTATTATTAATATTACAAAGTACATAACGTGATGTGCACTAGGGAGGTTTATTTCCTTGTTTGGACTTGGGGAAGGATGTAATTTTGCAAAATAGAAAGGCAATTTTATTTTAAGGTCCAACTGTATTAGCTATCAGATGTGCTTAATTTTAAGTTCTAATAAGCATTGACCAATCAAAACTGAAATTATTTTGTCTATAAGGAAAACATTTCTACAGTTTCTGTTTTCAAGTGCCAAATTTCAGACATCTTAAATGTTTAGAGGTTTCTTGTTGCTTAACCTTTGAAAGTCAGCATTGAGATATAAAACAGAGGTGTTTTAAAACTAGTTTTGACACATAACTGAAAGCGCATAAAAAATAAAGCTTTATTTTGATGGGGCAGGAGTTGATATATTCCCCCCACCTTCCATTCATTGCAAATCAAAGCTGTGTGTGAGACAATTAGTTTCTAGTCTACAGCTGAGTTTATTCACAACAGGCAACTGATTTTTTCCAAGAATATAAGAAAATACTGTGCTTTTTGCATATAGAAAAGGCAATTTTTATGACCTACAAACACACACACATTGATTTTGAAGTTAGGGTCTTACGCAGTGGATTATAATACAGAGTTGGTGCCACGAAGAATAAACCCATGCAACTTGCTATGGGATGTAGTTGAAACCATGTATTTAGCAACATGAAAAGAAGGAAGTTTACGAGAAATCTTGCAAGATCAGTCAAGAATTTTAGCAGTATCTGTCAAAACAGATCTGAAGTTCCTGTTGAACTGCATCCTAAGACCTCGAGGAATATAACAGCAAACTAGTTATTAAAAGTACTAAAATTTTCCAAATTGTAGTAGCATATTTTGCATGATTTGCAGAATATACCAATGTCAGGCATAAAAAGGCACCATACATTAGCTATAGATTCTTGTGTGGTGTCTAATACATTAGGCAGAATGTGCTTTGTCAGTTATTTTAAATACCTCCAGCATCAAAAAAATAAAGCTTAAGCTGAAGGATAGAAGTGGCCTGTGGGTGCACTTTCTACACTGCTCTCATGAGAACAGGCAAGCCAACAAGTCAGGCACAGCAACTGCTGTCTCTAAAGATTGCAGGACTCTGTTAAAGATTTTGAGTTGAATGAATGGGTATTTTAACAGTGGTCTTGGGTATTCAAACTGGCAAGGATATGTAATTGCTGAATACACATTCTAATCAAGTGGACAGTAACACAAAAATCACAATGTCTCCTGTAGTATTTTGTAATCTCTGGGAGTTGGTGATGTTTGGGCATAGAAACATGTAAGGAAGTTCCATCTGGGATACCATCCACCTCTGAATAAGTAAAATTGCATATAAAAATACATAGGATATAACATGCAGTGGGTTGTAAAACACAGATTAATGTCAAAAGATTAAATTTCTGGAAGAAATAAAAATACAGATGTGGCAGAAGGTTAGTGAAAAACAAGTGATTGATAATACACAAAGGCCATGAAGAGACTGCCTTGGTCAGGTCTTTGTAGCTCTGGGTGTCTGAAGAGGTAAGAAAGGAAAAGTCTATAGCAAAATACTACATGATTTTTAGAGAAACTGAAAATTGTGTTCCATTCCTTTCAATTCTATCTGGTAGTCCAGTAAAAGATATTATCTCTCAGTACAAACCTTGTCTTTCATGGCAAGATTTACATGCCTTTGTGACATGAAATCCATTAAGCAGATCTAATTAGACATCCATGCCAAAATGTCCTCTGAATTAATGAAATACATTCCAGTCAAAGGGAAATCTCAGAGGAGCACCTAAATGGGAATAATGCCCACCAAGTTATCTTTGGTTACCTCCTTTTCCTCTGATAATGAAAATATTCAGGCAGCCAGAATTAATAAGACTGTGAATGGCAAATAATGAGCCCCAGAATGCTGGAAGTAAAAACCAGGCTGGACTTGTAGCTCTTTGACAAAGTAAATGAAGGAGTAAAACTGAGCATCTCAACCAAAATGATTGAAGCCTAATTTGGCCTGGTACATAAATAGCATCCTTCCTATTTTCATATAGCTTTCTTTTTATTTTTTTTCCAGTTTTTTTAGTATTCAAGGTTATAATGTGTCAAATATAAGTAATGTGGCAATTTAATCAAGAGTTGTATTGCATCTCATTTAAGGCTGAGTTACTTCTCCATCTGTGAGAAAGATAGATAGATAGATAGATAGATAGATAGATAGATAGATAGATAGATAGATAGATAGATAGGTTTTTATAGAAGATATCCTCCTACACCATATCAGAAATGAATGTCAAAGCTGACAATAAAACCAGCCACCACTTCCTCTTGAAATAGTGAAAGGAGGGACAGGCAGGAGAAAAAGCATTCCGGACAAGAGAGAGGAGAATGGTTTGGACAGGTACACTGTTCACTGGATAAAAACTATCTCCATAGCCAGGCTGAGAGAGCAGTGGTGAATGCAGTTACATCCAGCTGATGGCAAGTCACTAATAATGTTCCCTGGAGCTCAGTATTGGGACCAGTTCTGATTAATATCGTTATCAATGATCTGGATGAGGGGATCAAGCCCACAGGTTGCAGACAACACCAAGTTGGGCAGGAGTGTTGATCTGCTGGAGCGCAGGAAGGCTCTGCAGAGGGATCTGGAGAGGCTGGATCAATGGGATGAATCCAATTGCATGAGGTTCATCAAGACACAGTGCCAGATCCTGCCTTTGGGTTCCGATAACCCCTTCAATGCTATGGACTTGGGGCAGAGTGGCTGGAAAGCGCCTGGCGAAAAAGGACCTGGGGGTGCTGGTTGGCAGCAGCTGAACATGAGCCAGCAGTGAGCCCAGGTGGCCAAGAAGGCCAGTGGCATCCTGGCCTGTATCAGCCATAGTGTGGCCAGCAGGACCAGGGCAGTGATTGTTCCCCTGTACTCAGCAGTGGTGGAGGCTTCACCTCAAATCCTGTGTCCAGTTCTAGGCCTCTCACTAAAAGAAACTGAGGTGCTGGAGGGCGTCCAGAGAAAGGCAACGGAGCTGGTGAAGGGTCTGGAGCACAAGTCTTATGAGAAGCAGCTGAGGGAGCTGAGATTTTTTATCCTGGAGAAAAGGAGGTGCAGGGGGTTGTTGGGGCTGGGAGGAATGGGATGTGATGTTATCTCTCTCTCCAACTATGTTAAAGGAGCTTTAGCCAGGTGGGGTTTCCATCTCCCAAGTGACAAGACACAGGGTAAGAAGAAGTGACCCCAAGTAGCACCAGAAGAGGTTTTGACTGGACATTAGGAAAAATTTCATAATCGAAAGGGTAGTCAAGTATTGGAACAGGCTGCCCGGAGAAGTGGTGGAGTCACCATCTCTGGAGATATTCAGAAGATGTGTGAATGTGGTCCTTGGTTGAGTGTTGGACTTGTCAGTGACAGATTAGTGGTTGAACTTGATGTTCTTAAAGGTTCCTTCCAACCTTAATGATTCTCTGATTCTATGAAAATTAGCATGATGAGGAATAGAAGAAACATGAGAAAGCTTCCCCTCCCTTTTGTGCACACATAAGCCCCTCTGCATTAGGGTTCTTGCAAGCTGGGGACAGTCCTATCCCTGGGACCTGTCATTCCATTTCTTAGCTAGCAGCTCCCTCTCTTCATCTTCAGTGGGTGCTCCTGGGGGGAACAGGCATGGATCTGCCTTGCTCACTTTCACTTGTCTACTCCACTGCAGTGGGTTGCTCTAGAGCTGGCTTTGGAAGTGGGAGCCCTAGGGAAACCAAAGGGGAGTCCTTACTGCCCCGGGAGATTCAGTGCCATGGGTGGCAGCCTCTGTGTAGGCACATGGACGGTTTACAGGGCTGGTCTCTGGGCTACAAATACCTACAGCTTTTCACCGCCTCGCTGAGTTGGTCAGGCTCCTGGCCATAGCCAGAATCTTGCTGTGTGTGATTGTGGACATTTATTTTAGATCTCCTGTTTTGAGTTTAATTTTCCTATGCTGAGCGGAGCTTCCACCAAATACTGTAAAAACACAGAACATAATTTCTATTGCCTTGATTATTTTTTAATTCCTGTGAAAAGAAACCACATCTGCTCTTGCATCAGCAAATAAACTGCATATTTTTATGGCTTTATCCTTCGTAATATTTATCCTAGATAAGGCCTGGTTGCTAATTATTCTGGCTTTGGTCCTTCCTTACTAATTTCTGCTGAAACATACCCCCTAACATAGCTTTACTCAGCACATAGAAAAGAAGCAGTGTCAGGCCTTCTAGATCTTCCATTACTTTTGACTGACAGCTTAAATTAAAATCCTGTACTTTGCTGACTTTCTTAAAAAGCAATGACAATTAGTGTTTGGGTGGAGGAGAGGAGTAAAGAAAAAAAATGTCCACCTCCAAACATGAACTTTCCAATGCTTTGACACTGCATAAATATCATCACCCCTTCAAATCTATAGATGATGCCTAAAATATTCAAAATGGACAGAATTGCTTCATGCTATCAAAAACGATCTATAAAAGCAAAATGCCTAGCATGCACTGTTGGTTGCAGTGTGCACGGCCACATTTCTGTGGTTAAACCAGGGGATTAATTTAGGCTTGGCACATAATGAATCAAGGAGATTTATAAATAATTTCCTTGGAGATAAGTCATAGAAAATCTTACATCTGCTTCTTTGTTAGTGCTTCTGTAGTGTAGTCATTTTAGGAAAGACTAAAACTAGCTGATGTAGATAAATTTCCTCTCCACAAGTGATCTTATTCCAGGCAGTTGTTGGGTTGCTTCAGAGCAGAGCATGCAGGAATTAGGATTTGCATGCAATCCTGTTGTCTAAGGGATGTCCAGCCCCTACAGTTCACAACCGGAGTTTTCCCTGAATTACTGGGAACTGTGGACCTGTTTTTGAAGGGGAACTCAGTCCTGACGTTAGAGAATAATATTTTCAACTTGCTCCCCATGCCCAGACTTGGATAGCATGCTCAAAGCCCAGCTTTTGAGCACAGCAGATGCACCTACAGCAAATTCTCAGTGTCCAATAAATATATTTTTCCCAGCAAACTAGGAGACGTGGGCTAAGAGGGACAGGTTGGCCCTACTTCTCTCCAGAATGAAGTGAGTGTAGCTGGAGCAAAACTCTGACTGGAGAGTGGAGAAACGGCTGTAAATGCACCACATTCTTTGTTCTCTCCTGGATCTGTTCTAACCTCTCTGGAGAGAGGCTCTCATAAATCCCGAACAGCAGCTGGAAAGCCATGAGGGACCTGCTGACATGAAGCCTTTCTAAATCTGCCCTTTGGAGATGTAGGAGGGACAACAGTAATGTCATCAGTATAATAGAGCCACCTGAAACTGCTAATGTTTCTTTAGTCCAGCCTCTGCTTCCAGATGAGCCTATGCTGTTTTCCTTTCTATTTTTATTTAACTATTTTTTCTTGGTTCTCAGTGTTTCTGGAGATTGCTTTGTCCTTTTTTCATAGGCCATCAATTCACGCTGTGATCTGAGACACTGAGGGAACAGAGAATCTGATGCCAAAATGTTAACAGATTTAAGGTATCAAGAGGCAGGTCTCAGGAAATAACTCATTTGTTCAGGCATTCAGAGCAAATATTTATAAATTTCTTCAGAAATAACTCCCACTTCCCAAAGCCAAAAAGTAAAAGGCAATTTTTCTGGATGTATTGAGACTTGTATTGATAACTAACAATATACAGGAGAACAGGAGAGGAAGAAGCAATCTGCTTTGAATTTGTACAAGATCTACCCTAGAAATTAAGTGAAGTAGGATGCATTATGTCCAGGTAAAAGGGCCTGGATTACGAGGACTCCAGGGGGAAAAAAAAAAAAACAGAACAAAACACAACGGCCTTTCCTGAGTGGATAAGTTTATACTAAAGTCAATGAAGTGCCAGAATCAGGAAATGGAAAGCTGAATACTTTGGAAATAGTCTTCATCATAGTTCTGTTAGGAAGCACTAGGTTACTAGACCTAATAAAAAAATATTTGCTCTGCTGGAAAGGTGTGATGAGAAGAGAAATGTTTAACTGAAAACAGGAAATCAACATACTTTTTTTTCTTTCCATAAAAGTTGAAATTTTAATGAGTTTTAATCTAATTGACTAACTGTAGTCTATCAAAATGATTTGAAATAAGGTGTTCAAACTTTTGTTTTGATTGGTGCAATTATATTTAATTAATGAAGTTAGGCCTGATTTGCACAGATGCAAACGAGAGTTGAACCACTCACACACTGTCTTCTTATACATATGATGCCAGATCTGGGGAGGATTCAAGAGTGACTGTTGTATTAATCGGTATACAACTAGTAAACTTCATGCACTCTTAGATAAAAATAGCAAAAAAAGCAGACCCAATCAACTTACTTTTGTGCAAAAGTTGCACGTGTGCTTTCTCAATGTGGAATAAGAATGTGTGAAATTGAGAAAAGCTCGATGAATTTATACTAAATCCAGCACACAGCTTGTGCACTATTTGTGAACGGACTAGGAGAGTCAGACATCACAGAAAATGGATGTTTTGCAGCTCTTGGCCACTCCTTTGGTGTCCAGCTGTTACTGACTAGTTGGACCTGTGATCTGCTGGTGAGGTGCATCTTACACAGAGGTTCTGAGGAGAGAGGGACCCACTGGCAGGGTGTGGGCTGTCCCTAGAGCCCCCTTGTTAGTTCCTCATGGCTCATACAATCAGGCAAATACCCATTATGTTGTCTCATGCATTGGACATGTAGGGACATATCAACACAAGGGACTTGATACCACACTTGAAGGAAGCTGAGAGAGATGTATGTCAGGTTGTGGTTATCTGCGTCATAGGTCTCTCTATCAACATTCATGTTTTACTGGAGGAGCCATTTGATTTGGTTTAGCTGGGTCCTGAAGAAAAAGCCAAACACTATCCCCCCCCCCGATGATACTGCATGAAAATAAGCTGTTTCAAACTTGCATTAAATTTGTCCTAAAACCAATTTGAAATAAATATGGTTAAATCAATGCGTGTATTGATGAAGCATTATTCTCTTATAGTTGACAGGATTTGGGCCGATTTCTCTTGTATTTTCAGCTTGTCTTTCCTTAGCATTTCTGGATTAACAAAGGCACACTCTTTGCCAGGTGCAAACCAGGTAGGATCCTGGTGCTACGGGTCTTCTTCTGCAATTTGTGCTGAGGTAATTTAAATTCACCCTGCTGAATGCTAGCTTAGGATAAAGCCTTAATGACATTTTGAGTATTGCTGTAATACACTTTTGGCATGGATTATGGTAGTTATTTTAGCAGTTTGGAGGGACATGAAATGGTAGTTTAGGGCAGAAAAATAATGAGGTTACAGTACTCTGCTGAAACTGCTGTAGAAGTAGAGGTAGCAGACAGGGTATGACTGTTTGCTCTGAAATCTGGCCAAGCAATCAGAAGCTGAGTGGCTGCTCTTTTGAGCAGAGGCAACGGTAAACGTGTGGTTTGGTCCTCTGGGGTGACCCCAGAAACAGGCTGAGGTGTGGGTTTGCTGCTGACTCAGAGAGAGAGGTGCCAGGTCTGGGATCACAAGGAACATTTTGGGCAGCACCTTTGGTTTAATTTCTACGTTTCCTGTTCAAAGACCGCACTGCCTCAATGTGCTTATGTTCTCAGATGTGATACAGTCACGGTCCAATGTAGTATGGCTTCAGGCAGTGAAAGCTGTAACTGCTTTGCCTGTGAAGTGGAAAGTATGTATAATGCACATGGTATCAGTGACTAGTGTTTTATTCATTAAAGGCATCCTAGTTTTGCACCATTATGTCCTCAGCAGACCAGGAAGAACATATGCTTTGAATTGTGATCCAGAGGTTTAGTACATCTTTCAGAAGGTCTGATGTCATCTTTAACTGCACAGAGCATTAAAATATTTTACAATTGGTGCACAGTATCAATAGACATGTATAAAAATAACTCATACCATTATTTAGGGGCACTTGTACTCTAGTCAGACCCTAATTAAGGGAAGAATACAGCACACACCAAGTGTCAGAGGTCATTGAACTGGCAGAGATTTTGTTTGTCAAGTTGCTGGTCCTGGAAAGGCATCACAGTGCTTCCTATTGCTTTCACCACTAGCTATGCTGTCAGTGATAGTACTTGAGTGGACAACAGTAAACAGGTTTTTACCTAATCAGGCTCACATATATATTAAAAAATCTGTGTCTCTCTTTGCTAGCCTTTCTGCAAGCCTGAGTCTGCAATGTTAACAGATAAAATATAGGAGTTCGGAAACAGAACACAAATGAAATGGCCCCGCTTCCCGAAAATCCTGTTTCCTCTCTCATATGCTTCTAGCATTTCTATTTTGCCTATGATGACTATAAAAACAAACAAATTGGACTGTTTGTGCTTCTTCTGTAAACTTTGGTGCAACTTTTCTCATGTATTCCTTTTAGACTCTCTTGAAGCCCAGACTAGCTTTTCATTTAACCCTTTTATTATTTCCTTCAAGCATTGCTGGCCAATATTTGTATAGCATGTTGCTAGGCCTACATGTAATTGTATCTTACATGATTCTTCCATATTTTAGTGCTAAGGAAGGACGACTCTATAGTTAGGTACTGTAAATATTGTTATGATCAAATAGTAATAACTGATTCAAATCCCAGTCTTTTATGTTCCACCTGTGGAGCTGCTCCCTTGAGTAGTCCTGTGCATTTTGGTGGGATGAGTCCTCGTAGCAGAGCCAACCTGTTGCAAGTGTGTGATGGTCTGACTGAGAGGTTGCAAATCACCTTGACGCACTCCCACTGAGTTTCAAAGGAGTACTGGTCCTGGAATAACTCATGGGATGTTGACTCCGTGCATACAGGGAGGAAATTTCTGTGGACTGTTTCTCCACTGCTGTTGGTTTCAGTTTGGGGAGAAAAGGGCTTGAAGCAGAATTTCGTGCATCCACGCAATTCCTTTCTGTCATGACCAAAACTGTCCCTTACTGCAATCCACCAACACAACCAATCTTAAATGTTGTTCCCAACACCTGAGCATTTAAAAAAAAAAATCTTTTCCTGACAGATCAGAAAGGTTAAAAAAAAATTGCGTCTGTTTATTTTTAGTATGTCTTTAGGGCAGAGTGCCTCAAGTGGTACAGCAGGCTGTGGGAGGTCTCCTTCATTGGTTTTTATTAATGTTACTTTGCCTTATTAAAACTGCTGAGCACTGTGTTCCCCCTAAACTGGAATAAACTGTCCTTAAAACAAAATATTAATTTCCAAACAGAAACTAGCACAAATTTTAAATAAAACTTATGAAAATCTGTGTTAAATGTAGATGTTCCAACTTGACCATGTAACAGAAGTCTGATGTTAGCTTTGTGGATGTTAGCTTTGTAGACTTGTCTGCCTTTGTATTTGCATTTAGGAATATTCTTTTTTTCCTGGTTGTTATTTATAACTTCCTAGACTTCCTTCTTTCCTCCTCTCACCTGCCAGTGTTCTTGTGGCTGCTCACTGACGATAGTGGCCTTTTCTCTCCCCACCCACTTACTCTAATCCCCGTTCCAGCCCTCAGTGGCTGAACAACATCTGTTGGACATCATCTTTACATCCCCTCCTTAGAGGATGAAGTACAGTTTTTCCTTTTATGATCCCAAAATGTATAGAGGGATTTATGCAATGAACTTCTGCCAAACAATTGCTTTCAATCCACCATTAGCAAGGGCCCTTGCTTTCTGGCTTTTAACGTATGACCTCAGAACATTGAAATGACCTTTTCAAATACTGGAAAACTCAACAAGATGTGAAAAGAAGTCAAAGTGAAAGCCCAGGAGTGTGTCATAACAACACTTAACAACTGCAGAACTCCTCAGGAAAAGCACGCTAAGGCTGGAACACCACACATCCCCAACATTTTATATTCTTAGGTTACCTTTGTACTGAGGTCTTATTAACGCCGTGAATCACTGGTTGCATCTGAACAGGACCGCAAGAGCTGCCTTTTAGAAAAATTCACAACTGAAATAGTGTTTTGGGAGGAAGCTGACCAGTCTATTTTGGGAAAATACTGTAATTCAAAGCAGGCAAACATTGACAGTTTTGTCTGGTATTTGCTAGCTGCTGACTTTTGTGAGGGACCAGTCCACCTAACTTGTGTCACAGAGGCCCCCTCCATATAGTCAGGGGAGAGAAATAAGCACTTTCTGGAAGGCAGTTTGATTTCAGTCTCTTTTCAAAAGACACTCAATCCGTCTATCATTCTTCATTGAGTAAATACGGAGGCAGAGGTGACTGTGCTTCTAATTTGGGGGCCTCAAGTGAGTTTCTGAAGTCAGGATGGATGACTTGGAGCCCATATGCATAACCGTAGCTGGACCCCTTGTGGCTCTTTCCCTTTTGACTGCTGAAGGTACATGAATCCAGACATAGATTACAGTGACATATCTCTGCTATTCCGTATAAATCTTCAGATAATAACCTAACTGAAGTATCATTTATTTTCCAGCAGTCCTAAATGAATTAGTCATACTGTCCCAGGGTGATACAGTTTATAAAATTAGAATGGTTAAATACCACCTGAAATACAGATAGGGATGCAGCATTGGTTATGCTGAGAGCTCACCTGGGCAAGGCAGGAATTGCAGGCTGCTTTCTAGGTGAGAAGATAAAAGGTTTGTCTAGTGTTTTGATAAAGCATTTGCAGCTATGCCTTTCTCTTATTCTTTGTTTGGTCATCTCTACTGGACAGGGATGGGCAGGCACTGATCTGTGGTGACCACTGACAGGACCTGAGGGAATGGCCTAAAATTGTGTCAGGGGAGGTTTAGGTTACATATTAGAAAAAGGTTCTTCACGCAGAGGGTGGTTGGGGACTGGCACAGGCTCCTCAGAGAAGTGGTCACAGCACCAAGCCTGACAGAGTTCGGGGAGTGTTTGGATGATACTCTCAGGCACATGGTGTGACTAGGGATGGTTCCGTGCAGGATTAAGAGCTGGACTCAATGATCCTCATGAGTCCCTTCCAACCTGGCATATTCTTAGATCCTGTGGCTGTCAAGGTGTGGTTCTTTTGAGCCTCTTGAAAATGTCTGAATGTTTACACAGCAAGAGGTCCAGTGGCTCTCTGGTCAGAGTTTGAAGCTACTTTGCACTGACGTTTCTTGATAAAACATGAGATTTCCAGTACATAAATGTAAGCTAATCATCATAGCAAAGGGGAACCTACATGATTTTACAAGCCTGGGTCCTGACAACATGCAGCATTGGAAAGAAACAGACTTGGACAACCAGATGCTATTGACATACTAAGGGAAAGGATAAAAGGAAAAACTAGAAATCAAAGAAATATGATTAGATAATGGGAGCAAACCAGGAGACATGCAGCCTGCAAATCAACCTTTTTGCAGATACCTACTGAAAAAAAATATGAAAGAAACTTCCTCTTGCAGAGCAGAAGAGAGAGCCACTGGAGATATACTTGAAGTGTTACAGCTTGTGGAGTTGAGGAATTGGTCTGCTGCTACGAGGTTCTTCAGTCGCCCTAAAACTCAAGTATCACTAGCAATGCTATGTTTAGGTGAATGAATAGAGAATTCAGCAAGAAGCCTGTCAGCTGTGTCCCTAGCAGAAAAAAATGGAATTAAACTGTAAGGTTGAAAAGTTTCCACCAATCATTACTAACAATAGAGGAAATTATTTGGGTAAATGTAGAATTATCCAAATTATAGAAGACTTTGGGGAAGGATGTGAAGAAAAGCCAGTGTGATTTTCCTAGATATCACTCAAGCAAATGCGTGAAAAAATGCAGAAGGTAGGAGACCCAGAGTTTAAAGAGACCACTGCCTTTCCAAGATGAAAGTGGAAGTTAAGGTTCTATGGAAAATTATGTGTTACTTCCCACCCAGATCATACAGTCCTATACATAAAAAGTGCAAGGAAAAAGAACTAGTTTTCCCTCTTGAAAACAAGATAATGCATCAAGGGAGAAATAAAACAAAAGAGAGAGCAGTAAAGAGTTCAAACTTAGATTTTTTTTGCAAACAAATTGAGTCAATGTGGTATAGAATGTCACATAAAGCGATAATCTTAGTGCTTGGAAATTACATTAATACTTCAGACAAGCTGTAAGAATGAAACATTATCCCTGAAGAAAAGATGCAATTATGGTACAAATGCCATTTCTGAAAACTAAGAGGTTGTTTCCTAACACTGAAGTATTAAAATCATTGGTTTCTATCTTGCTTACGAAAGACAGAGAGGGCAAGAAAGGTGGGAGTGGGGAGAATCAATACAGTCTGCATAAAGCCAGTGCTGCCTGTTGTATGAATACGGATAACTTTGGGATCTTGAAAGCGTGTGGATCAGTATTAATCATCAGAGCCTCAGTGTGGTGATGGACATCCTCAGATTGCTCACTATGTTAAAAGAGAGCAAAATCCGTAAGGTGCAACTTACATTTCTGTCTGTGATCGGTGGAAGGAAGAATGGCAATGTGATGTAGGGCATCACAGTGGGAGACACGCTGTCTCATGAAGACAATGCTAACACATTATTAAAGTTTGAATAAAAGATGGATGAGAATATCTTACCTCACGAAGTAACTGCATTCTGAAATCTTCTTATAATGAATGGATAAAGGTGTTCTACCCAAGTGGTTGGTGATCACAGCCTGATTGCACTCAATGTGGGCATAGAGGTGCATGGCATAAAAGAACAAGTAATATATCTGCTTTGCTCCTCAGAGGGGTCAATACACAAAGCTGAGGAAAACTAGTGGTAAAATTAACTGTGAGAAAATCTTTTGCTATAAAAATGCAAAGAGTTTTTAAAGGGGATTTTGTTGGATGAGCAGGTATAGATTCCCTAACAGAGTGGGACACTATCGGCTAAAAGCACATTCTGTTTCAGGATTATGAAGAAGACAGTAATTAGAAAAGAAGCAGCAATATTATAGCTAAATAATAATTAAAAAAAAAAAGCGTCTGAGATGATAATCAATATAAGTTAGAAGTTACAAACTGTAGAAAATTGATGAGGGAAGCTAAAGACATCAGAGAAAAATCAATGGTTAGCAGAGCTGGGGACAGTAAAGATTATTTAAGTATGTTAGGAAAAAAAAGATATCCTAGCAACAGTATAAGGCATTACTTGATAAAGATGGCAAAATTGTTAATGATGCAGAAAAGAGAGTTCATCAATAAACATTAATGTTCTGTATTTTTTCTGGAAAAGAAACAAGGTTACATATATGAATAAGGTGATGATGGTAAAGCACTTTCCACCTCAGTGGTGATGAAAGAGGGCATAATGTGTCTTCTAGGTTAGGGCAGACTTACAGAGCAATTAGCATGACTTGCTAAACTGACCCATTCATTAGGAAGAATTAATTAAAAATGCCTTCAAATAACGAAGAAATTATGTAAATTAAAACCGTGAGTAGAAGATTTATCTTCTTATTTGTGTAGGGGTTTAGGATATTATGATATTTCAGATGATCTAGGAGGTCATAGTTATTAGATTGCAAGATATTTAGGAAAGGACTGACTTCCAGACTCCATCCTCAGTTCTTCTGCTTATTGTGTTTGTATCTTCTTGAACGGGTCTTTTTTGCATTGCAAGAGCAGTGGGGAGTGGACACGCTGTGAGTGAGGACCAGACTTGAGAAGGACAGACACTGACAGCCTTACCTTGGTTGACTCATACATGAGCTGGAAAAGGACTTTACTCTGGGCATAGGGGAGGCACATATGGCCACATTAGCGTAGTTAAGGGACCAAATTATACTGAGAAGTTTTGTGAAGAGTAAGATGACATAGAGCTCTGACATGGCCTTATGAGAAGTGCTCAACTTCTGTCTTCATTTGCTCTCATTTGGTTTTCGTAGGAACAGCCATTTCAAAAGTGAATACAATATGTTGCATAATCCTTCCAGAAACCTGCTTAGTACTGATGCTCTTCTGCTGAATACACTTAGGGACATGAAACAGTGGTAACAGAAATCAAAACTTCTGGCAACAATCCCTTTTCAGTGATAGAATCTCTTCAACTTTCTGCTAATATGTACTTCAGCACAGAGCTATTGATATCATAGCACAGAGGGAAATTATCCCTCTGTTTGTGAAGGTGGCACAAAAACTCAGCTGCATTTGTTGTGTTTCATACTAAATAATACCAGGAAAAAAATAAAAACCTGTTAACAGCTGAGGTAATTTAACAGCTAGGCATATTTATAGTTTGTGTTCCTCCTGGGGCTTCCCTGTTAGAAAAATTATTTTTTGAGAAGAAAATTGGTCTTTAGCTGGGTCTCTTCATAGCCTGCACCAAATCGTGCAGGGCCAGAATTGGCCCCCCTGCTCCTCCTCTCTGATATGGCTTTGCAGCCACCAAGACCTTGTGCCTTTCTCTTTTGAAGCTGTCTGTTCCCAGCACAGCTTTTATTTCAGAAGGATGTTGCATATTGCATGCCTGCCTCAAGGGGCTTGTGCTTTTGCTAACTCCACCCTTTGGAACTCAGGCTGACTCTTGAATTCTTGAGTCAAGACACTATACACTATCATGGTAAGATTTGTTGTAAAGTCTTTCGATTTGGGAGTTTTGGGTCTTTTGGTTTGGAGGTATTTGAGTACAAATACAACATATTCTGAAGCTCTGATGTTCAGTGACAGCTTCTAAAAATTAATTTATATGAGTCTTTATCCATAATTAATGTTTATTATATATAAAAGAGGAATTTAAAGTAAAGCAGTTATATCAGGTAGCTCTCATTAACCTATAACTCCACTTACAAATATATCTATCTTAAATTTGTTGGGGCTTTTTCCTTAATTTGGCTTCTTTTTTTGTTATTTTGCATTCTTCTTTTTGTAGGCATTTCTCATATAAATCCATGTTCTGCCAATACACAGAAGGATTTTCTGAGCAAGATTCAATTGTAATTCCATTTACATATGTATTGCTAAAGTAATTATAAAAATAATTGCTACCTTTTATGTCTTCACAATTGAGTGTATCTTACCCGTGAATGAGTAACTTTTAAACTGTACAAATGGGTGGGCTGGAAGAGTATTTCACATATTGACATGTTATTTTAGTAATTCCCCTCCATATGGGTTTTCTCTTTATGAATTTTCAAAGCATTTTATTTCCCTTCAAAATTCGTATAGTCTTGATGAGGCTCAAGATCTCGGAAATTGATAGAGTTTCACGTGGAGCTCTCTCATTTGTACTTCATGTGGTGATAGTAATGAGGGCAGTCGTGAAATGTCCGTGTGGCAGCTGTGAGTGACTCTGAGGACACTGAACAGGCACGTGCCATTCCTTTGCAGCATCCACCAGTGCAGATGTACAGCATCTGCAGAAAAATGGACATCGAGCTAATATCTGTGATCTGAAATATGACAAACATTACCTGACAATTGACAAATCAGAATGGCTCTGCTTGTGCTCCTGCTAATTTCATGCCCATGCAATTATACTCAGGCACATTTTATAAATCTTTTGGGGTGTTTTTTCTTTCTTTCATAATCTGTTGTGAACTCCACTAAAAGGTGATTTTATGCCTGGGATATGAACATGTGGAAAATTAACTGAGCTTGAGAAAGCCACTAAAGCTCTGCTAGTGCATTAATTATCTGGCAAGTGTATTGAAAAACTGGTAAATCACCCATATCATCAGCAGACAGAGGAGGTATTCAGACTAAATTAGGAACTAACATTTTAGATGTGATTTTTACTTAGACACATGAGTAAGGGGAATAGTTTCTGTAATAATCATCGGAATTCTGATACCTGACAATTAGTCCCAAAAGAGATGATTCTGATTTCTGTGGTTCATCCTCTTTGGCACATTACTCAAAATGTATGTAAAGTGCAGTACATAGAATGATATGACTTTTCTCAGCAAATTGTACATCTCTTTAGTGAAACAAAACCCTGCATTTTAGTGTACTTTCCTAAAAGGAAATTCAAACATCATAAAAAATGTCTAGAATATGCCATGTTTACATGACACAAGGTATATGTTTACTAGTAGAAGATAGCACTTAGATGAGATCTTTCCTAGTGCCTTAATTTCACTTGTTTTTCTGGCTTCATCTTACAGAGAAGTCATTGTAGTGGCTAGTTGACAACACAGTTTCCTTGCAGAGCACTGGATACAATACAATATGATGCAGAATTCTGTGTATACTCTGTGTTAAAGTAACAACATAGATAAAGAAATAACAGTTAGACACTATTAATCGACAATAATAGTACTGAAAATAAGAGAAAACCAGCAAAATGTATTTTACTGCACAGTAATGGTCTTTCTGAGTTTTCCACAAACTAAGATTCCTGTCTAAGTGATGTATTAGAATGATTTTCATTTACTGAAGAACAGATTTGTTACTCATCTTTGGCTCTAGAAAAAAACATGTTCTCTATTTTTCTTTTAATAAATGGAATTGTTCCCAGACTTACTCTCAGTGAGAAAGCACTAGGTAACATATGCTCTTTTATTTTTTTTTTTAACTAAAGTGTTCTGTAATTGAGCTGGATGATACTATGCTGCCTTGCGCCAAGGTTTAAATCACTGGAACGTCTAAAGATAAACAGAGGGAAAAAATCCCAGCAGTAATAGCTTATTAACGGAACTGTCCTTGGGGTGACAATGGAGAACATGCGGGTATCTGGTAATATGGCATCTCCTTGCCTCGTTCTGGTGATGTTTCATTTCCCCTGGCTTGATGGTGGAATGGAAGATATGTTAACCATCAGCAGACATTGGGGTCAGCCGCCATGGACAAGCACAGGGATACCCATGAGGACTGTCAGGGGACTGCAAGACCTTTTGCTGCATTTTGGTGTATGCAGGCTGGGCAGCAGGCAGGCAGGCAGGCTTGCCCCCACAGGCGTCAGCAGTGGCCAGCATCCTTGGAAAAGGTGTGCTTGCAGGCAAGCACAACTATCATCTCTCTTGTTGCTTCTGTTCTGCTTCTCCATGAAGGCAGTGGTGGTGAGGAAGTTTATTGAGATTTCTTGCTCAGGTTTTAGGAGGGGAGGAAAGATGGCTGGTCAGCAGGAGCATGTTGGAAATGTGGAGGAGGCAGGGCATGCAAAGTCTCATTTAAGGACTGACAGAGTTCCTTGCATAGCTTTTAAACACTCTGTGAAAGATGACTAAGAAAAACAAGCAATAATTGTGTGAACACCTGCTCCTCAGATAGAAAACTGGAGGTGAAGCGCAACAAACTTAAACACTGTTCTTGTGCTGAGCTTCACCTGGGAGCCACTACTGAGTCCAAGGCATTTGGATTCAGAAACACAAAAATAAATTCTGTTTTCCTTGTCTAAGTTCTTCTAGTGTTCATGATGGAGTCAACATGAGGAGCTATAACAAATCAGCATTTCCATGGTGATTCTCACTTGGCCATGAAATGGGAGCTGCTTCTCCATGGGGACATGGGGATGATACATAGAGCTGGCAAAGTACACCACAGACGCGGCCAGTGTTTCCCAGTGAAAGGCTATGAGAGTTTTTGGTCTGTGCTGGTTGCCAGGGTCAGACTAATTTTAAAACTACACATCTACCCTGAGATGCTGTGGACATACACTCTCAATAGTCACGTGCTAGTGGTAGAGCTTGTAGAGGTCTATTTTTCTCCTTGTTCAAGACAGCTCTCTCAGAATACGACAAATTACTTAGCAGAACTGCCAGTTTCTCTCCATTGCCTAGAGAGGAAGCCCCTACATTGCCATAAAAGCCAGATGCCTACTTTTCAGGGTAGATGAGATACATCTGGTCTTCAGAGTCTGCATTATGCTGAAAGGTCACCTTGTGTGATGATGCCACAGCTTCTACAACTGTGAAGGTGGGTGATTTTAAGGGCTCATTGAATCCTGTTGTCATTCTTGAAATAACACCTAAAGGCTGAGTTCCTAGACTTTAGAGTAAGGGTTTCTAAAGAAGCTGTTATAAACTGGAAGAAAACACAATCAAGTTCTGGGTATTTCTGTTGTTATTACACTGGGGGTTTTTACCTATCAGTAAAAAAGTATTTGAAGTGCCAAGTCTGTCTTCCTTGTATTAAAAAACATTTTGTAGAATATCAGATGCTGGATATGAAAAATATCCACTGAGCAGAGGATAGAGAACAACAGGCATTTCTGTTTCCCAGTGCCTCTGAAGAAAAAAAAAAAGGATGGTTTCATGTCAGACTGAGAATGAATTAGATTAAATATTCACTGAATTGAGAGCTAATAACCACTGTACCCCACAGACTCTGAAATGCTTTGGGTTGAGTGAAACATTTTGTTTGACGTGGAATAAAAGGCTTCATTTTGGTTTCAAACAAATTCAAATATTCTAAGAAAAAAAGAGAAATTTGTATATGGAAGTAACTTCACATGCAAAAATCAAAACCTTTCATTTTCAAAATGTCAAAATGAAGCCTTTCCATTTTTCACTGATTTCTTTTGTCTGAAGCTAACAATTCGGCAAATTTGACACAAATTCATGAAATATTTATGTGATGATGAGTCTTCATTTTGTTTTGATAAATGGCTTACAGTTAAAAACTATGCCCAGCTTAAGCATTGCATCATGTTGCCCAGTCAGCCCTTTAACAACACCAGGTTCTTCTCTCAGATACTCTCAATCCTGAATAGAGTCTGTTACAGACACTAATAAAAATGACAAATGTGTATCTTTCTCCATGAAAATACAGAGTTGCTGTTAAAATGTAGAGTAAGATATCTTAACTCATTGCAAAAGACTTAAATTACAAAAAAGGGTGATATAAATAGTTGCAATGATGAGACGTGTGGCATAAAACTTAATCCATTTATGGATAACTGAATATTTTTAAAATCTGCTTCTGAGAATATTTCCTTACAGCTTTTTCTGCGGTTTCACTCTGAATGTCCTTTGACTTAGTTCTGCTTTGCTAGAGTTCTTTCTCCACAGTTTTACCAAAGGGGCTGGGTTAACACTGAACATGTAAATTGCAAATATATACGCATTACTTGCTGTCAATTTGCATGATTATTGCAGCAAATATAAGCCTGGCATAAGGCAAGACAACAAGCTATTGATATGGCAGTTGAGGCAGGCTTGGGATGCTTAGCTCTTTCTGGACAGTGTCTTGATTTATACTATAAATAGTCAGTGTAGGGTTTTATGTTGGAGCCTTTGTGTGGGAGCTAAAGGGGATGACCTAACCTTTGAAACTATCTTCAGGCTCCAGTTCAGAGGGATGGCACTGTGTTCAATGTCACAGCAAACATGAAAGAGGCTCTTAGGTGATACGCCCTTATTCCTGCTGTTTTTTCATTGGGGATCCTTCTCACATCTCTTTTTGCTGATGGGCTTCAGCTTTTTTTGTGAAGCATTTTCAGAAAATGATTGGGAAAACACAAATACATCCAAAATTTATAAATAGCAAAGAATATTTTCAGGAGGGCAAGAAAAGGCTGTAACATAATACATGTAACATAATACATGCTAGTTTTGTTTGTACATGAGTACTCACATACAGAAACAGAAAAGATTATTTGTTCATAACATAGTATTTAATTATGTGGAAACCTTAGGTTATAGTTGGAAGGCAGATTTCATGCCTAATGCAATTAAAGGAATAGAATCTATAGAGACGACAATATTGCATTAAAGTAATTGGAGCACCTTTTCTCTTTGCTCAAATTATTACACAAGAAGAGTGTCTGTGCCAAATCTAATGTGTTCTTCATAAGTGTAATCCTGCTTGCTTTTGGGGACAGTTTGAATGAGTTCCTTTGTATGTGTCCTCCAGATCATTCTGTGTAGTAAGGAATACACCTCAGTGCAAAGCACGTGCTTCTGTGGTTTCTGTTTAATTGCATTGCAGCTTTGGCTTTGGTTTTTTTGTTTTCAGTTCTGGCTGCTTTTATACTCTGGGAGTTCTGGCTTTGCAATATTAAAACTGAGCACAATATAGGAAGCAGTTACGAGTCTCAATGCATATTGTCCTTGGAGTCTACAAAAAGTGTCATCAAAATGTGGTCAGATTTCACTCATCCCATAATTGGAGCAAGATAAAAGCAAGGTGCACAAGTAAACTTCTCACGGCTGTTGGATAGGGTCTGAGGTGGGGGACGGATGTCAAGGCTTGGAAAGCAGATACATGTAGCAAAGCCTTCTGGATTTGGCATGCTTCTTGGTCCTCCTATGAACTCTCAAATGTAGATGCAAATCTCCCATCTCACACCTTGCTATTGAGTACAAATTGAGTCTTACGTGAGGGTGGCTAAAATAAACTGTTAATAGGTCTATTAAACAGTCTTTGGGATCCATAACATATCTCTGCAAGACAGACGTACAAATGTTGTCCTCGGAATAGTCTTCAAAGTTTCTTTTTGGTTGCTTCCTTTCTCTTTTCCTTATTTTCACAGAAAAAAGTAAAGCTATAATCAGATGGGGTAACAGGTCACAGGGTTTCATTTTAATGCAGTTGAAAGGTGATAAATATTTGTTTTATTCACAGAGAATGTTATCCTGCAGCATGAATGGGAACTGGAGCTCATTTAGCCCTTCTCTGCAGCCTCTCATAGCTGTGCTTTACAGAAGAACATGTTAGAATTTATGAAAGTTTCATAACTAGGTTTGTCAGGCAACATCTGTCTGTTGCAAAGAAGACAAGCCCTTAAATTCTGGAGATTAAAAGGCATGTCTCCTTACTCTTTGGTGACAGACCTTTGTGTCTGCTGCCTACCTGAGGTAACAAACTTGGCCTGACTTCTTCTGAAATTAGGTGTGGATTTCCTGCTGACAGTTGGGAAACAGTGCTGAGGTTTCCTGCAGAGGGATGTGCTGCCCAATGCATGTTCCCTGTGCAGAGTTGCCTACCATAGAGTGCAGAACCCTGAATTTTAGCCTTTCTTGACTTTTTTTCACACTACCAGAGACATGCTGCCTACTGCAATAGTGTAGAAAACGCAGCAACTTGAGTTCTCAGCCTTGTGGCAGATGTCTCCTGCTTCCTTGGCTTTGGGGATGCCTCACTAACTAATCTCACAGTATCAATTCTCAGGTGCCAGCCTTACAAGAAGTTTTATGTGTCACTCAGACTGGCCAGGACAGCAAAAGGCTCTAAGGCTTAGCCCCTGTGCTGAAATGTTGGCCCTCAAAGCCAGTGTGCCAGATGTCAGTGGGTTCATTAACCCCAGAGGGCTGGAGGAACTTCAGCAGTTGATGAAATGGGTTCTGAAGGAAAACTCATGACACATGATAAAGGAAAACCTCACCAATTTCAACCTTGCTTGGAAAATAATATATGTCAAAAATAAGATAAAATATTGGCTTTGCTCAGCAGCTGATATTTTGCAATGAGGTCTTTCATTCTCTTGGTAAGGAAAAAAGAAAAGTTTGCATGCGGAGTTGTGGAGAGGTATGCCTCTAAGGGAGGACTGTGGCAGAGTGCTGTGGCAGCTAGAACACGTGAAGAAATTTAGGCAGCCATGCTCAGTGCAGGGGATATGAACACAACTCCCAGGAATTCAGCTCCTGCTGTGTCCCATCTAGAACAAAGCAGAAAGACAGGACACACTAAAAGACTGAGGAACACAGTCTGAGAAGCACACGTTTTCCCCAGTTTCCCTCATGTCTAGTTTCAGAGGTTTGAAAAATTCTATCATCATCCCCATACATTTATGCCTCTCTGTGATATGTATGGTTTAGGATTCACAAAGTATTTGGGGACCTCTCACTGGAGACCATTCTGTGGGCAATAGGCATATAGGTACCTATTAGATTTCTACACCATTTGGAAGATGGCATTTGACCTAAATGTATTGCATTTAGCCTCTGTTGAGACTTTGCAGGGTGTGCTTCCCCTGCTGTGCAATGGTGTCTGCAGTGGCTGTGCTCTGTAGCCTGAGCCCACCCACAAAACTGGGTCTGAGGATGACTGCACACCCGTGAGTCCAGTGTACATCCTTCTGACATGATCACTGCGTTCATATGCTCAAGCCATCAGTTAAATTTAAATATGTCTATCAGGAGAACTCTAGGAATGTAGGATATAAGTGAGGGAAAGATTTATTTAAAAGCATCTAGGTTGTTTGTGGCTAGACCACTGGGGAAGCCTTTGGCTTGTCCACACTTATGTTAAGCCAGGCTTAAAATCACATTAGTTAAAACAAGTTAGGTAACACATTTGCATATGGAAACACTTTTCCTGTTCTGATGTGTCTAATGGAAACAGTTTCTTATTTGCAGTAGTGAGTAATGCCTTGAATGTATTTGCTTATGCTACTGATTCTTAGAATAAGAATAAGCATCTGATAACTGCATTATCACATCCCTGTGAGGTATTTGCATTCCTAACAGACCTCCCTTTCATGATAATCAGGTTGAAAACCAGTGCAACGAAACAAAACTGAAAGGAGAAAAAGGATTATATATTCAATCCGGTTGAATCCTTGAATGGACTGACTGAGCTCGTGTGTGTGAAAGAGACAAGGCTGGAAAAAGAGAGTCCACTGGGAAGACAAGGACCATCTCCTTTGGCAGTAGCAGAGATGTAGATGACACTTTTGGTGGGTGTGAGACTGACCAGGTGCACAGAGTCTGCCCTGTTGGCACCAGCATTCAGGTCCTGGTCCTTTGCTCAGGCTGGGGGCCATGACCAGGATTGAGCTGGTGTGCCAAGAGATGGCTGCATCCTCTGCAGCTGCCACTTTCCTGGTGTATTTTGAGATGGCTGTTTTCAAGTTGTATCACTCAGGTGATTGGTGCAGCTTGTTGGCGCTGCACAACCTGGAGGGGCAGCAAACGGCGGTGCAAGGGGACAGTGGTGGTTGTGGGTCAGCAGAGTGAGCTTCTCCATCCAGTGGGGCACCAAAGTAGCATGTTCTGCTGTGGGCACCTATCCTGTTTTCTCTCTCTCTATAATAAACAGTAGAGGCATTAGAGAAGTTATATTGCCTAAGTCAAGAAATTAGTAGGTTTTTCCAATCAGTTAAGCAAACCATGTGTTAAGTGACTTATCTAGAGGATTGTACTGCCTTTTGTAGCCTTTCTTTTTTGAAGGGGTTAATATATCTATGTCACAAGAAAAAGAAATGGCCTAGCAGTATGAAGCAAAAAAAGGTATTGGAAAGCTGGAAGCCAATAAGCATATATAACAACTCTCACAACTTTTAATTACCTCTGTGCAATACTGATGAGAAATTTAATGGAATGCATTTGGAGAAGCTTTAAAATTTTACCAAGTCACCTCTAATCCTTCATGCACAACTGTCCAGACAAAAGCATCGTTTTCTCTACTCTGATTTGCACAGACAGTAATCATGTCAGAATCTTCAGGTGGTACGCAGAAAATCTTATTTCCCAAAGAGAAGTGAGATCTTTTCTTGTCTCTCATTTATATCATTGCTTGCCTGGTTTTTGTGCTCAGGAATATACTTCATATGTTTTATATTTGTCTGTTTTCCCCTTCGCAACTTGTTTGATTTGTGTGTTGGTAGCAAGTGATTCTTATTTTCAGGTTCTTCAAATACAAATCTGATATTTACACAGTTTATATATGGGGAAGCTGTGGTTTCAGGAGGCTATGATGGCATTAATAAACAAGTACTGGAAATAAAAATGCATTTCATACCAACTTATACATAAAACACTAAAAGCTTGAAAACTATACCAGTGCATGCACAGAGTCAACAGTTAGGTCAGCTGTTTCCAGGCTGATACCTGCTCAAAACTGGCTTAATCTTGAGCAAGCATTTGGCTAAACCTGTCTCCTCAGGGTCTCTGTCCCTCCAGCCAAAGTGTTACAAGGGTTTAGCATAGGACTGAAAAAAGTCCAAGCCCTTCTGTAATCAGGAAGGCTGGACAGGGCCGTGGAGGTGCTGGGTGCTGCACTGCCACTGGTGAGGCTCCTTGACGGACATAGGCATGTGGAGTCCCAAGGTCTTGTGAGTACTTTTATATGCAGCATTTCTGGGGTCCCAGGAGGGTACTGATAACTAGCTCTTCTGTTATATTTAAATATAAGTTAAACTGAGCTGCCCCTGAAGGTACCATCTTAACTGCAGGCATAGATTGTATGGTTGGAAGATGCCGTGGTGACTACTTTACCTTTTAAATGAAGCAGGCTCAGAAAACCTCCTTGTAAACCATTCATAATTATTTTTTTTTTATTCGTTAAAAATAGTTTATAGCATCTCCATAGCTCAGGGCAGTTGTGTGCCCATCTGTTCTGCCTGCTGTAAGTTGTCAGTTCTGTATTTGGCACCATGGAGGAAAACTGGCATATGACAAAGAGGAAGCAGGACCCACGTTGATTGACAGAATATTTTCTCAGTGGGAAAGTGCAGTGAACTCAGGCATAAAAAGGGATAATCCATAAGATATTTATCTCCAGGGATCTAAATTATATTAGGAAGTATACAAACAAAGCTCTGGTTCCTCTCTAGGCGCCATGGGCTCTACACATTCTTATGCTTATCCTTTAAGATAGATCGTTGCTGAAAGAATGAATAGGAGAAAAAGTCTTTGTTGATAAATTCCCTGGGAATCTATTATAATGCTGTTTGGAGCCTTTGTGTACATTCCTGGAAGCATCATGTGTCACATTACCCTTCTGTGTAGTTGTGAAAATGTGGAATTTAAACACAGTTTGTCCAAGATAATTTTTTAGGCTGGTGACTGTACCCATGAACCGGTATGTGCTGGAAGGTGCACGGTCCTTACTTGGGAGGAATTTTTTTTTCTTCTTAGCCTAAGCTAGGGCAAATGATATAGAAAGCAGGGAGGGAAACCTTTGGGATGAAAAAGCAGATGGTCTAAAGCTATAAGGAAGTTTAATGGCCTAGTGCTTTGCTGGGCTTCTGGAAGTTGTAATGCCTGTATATGGAAAAACAGATGGTGGCACTGTAAAAGTCACTGGCACTTTTGCATGCAAAGCTAGGGATATGGCATTTTTGCCTCCAAACTCTGTCTTTGAATGCGTTGATGAACTTGCCCTGGATTTACCAAGGGCATAAAGAAAATTATTTTGACTGGCAAATGACGGTGTTATTGTTTGTGTCAGTGGGGCTTGCCGAAGGCTTGCTGAATTGCTGTTAAATTGCACTGCAGCAAAATAACTTTCATAAGGCTGCAGGGGATCTTCTGAACCATCATAAAAAGTAGAAATACATAAACTAAAAATATTGAGTCCATTTAATATTGTTGAGAGGTCATACCCAGTGAGTGCACTCTGAGCCAACACAGATGGCCTGTTGCTCTCCTTCTGTCTTTGTAGATTGAGAAAAGAAGCTCTTAAAAACAATCATTGTCTCTCCTCTTCCCCCCTCCCCCTTCCCCCAATGTTAATTTCTGCTAGAGTGTTTCATTGCCATCATTCTGAACACACTGGGAGCTCAGCACTATCAGTCCTGCTTAAATCTAAATCAAAAATAGCTTGTGAGGGGTTTGGAGAGTAAACACAATCAGCCTGTGTCCTATGTGGTAAACAAAAGGGACCCAATGGGGAGGATGAGTAGAGAGTGACAATGTCCTGGCTTGTCCTAGCCTTACCCTTTTTTATTTGATGTTTTAGTTGACTAGCAGACCTTTATTTACCTTTGCTGGGCTTAGTCTTTCTCACGCTGAATGCTCATTCCTTGCCCTCTGTTGTATGGCGCTCTGCTTGGTCATGTTGTCCAAGCTGACAGTTTTCCCCATGGGAGGAAGGCACCGAGCTTGGTGTTCCTCTTTCTGCGCATCATCTTTCTTCTGGGTCACCTCTGAGCACTTCTTGTTCAAGGTCTCCTGATGCTCAGGAGTTACCTTGACCTGCTCCCAGGAAGCACACAGGGCTTTGCAGCACCCTCAGCATGCAGAGCTGTCCCCTACGAGTGCCTACGAGCTGGATTTTTTGCTGTGCTGATGCCAGACTGGCTTTGCCACTCACTCTTGGGTTGGGGTTACATGACACAGCTGAGCTGGTGCACTCATCTGGAAAGCTCACCCAAAGCAAAGCAAATAGTTTTTCCCTGGGATTCAAGCTTCCACTTTAGTACTAATGGCCAGTCTTTGCGAACGAAGAACCGGGGAAGGTCTTTCACACCTTCCAGCCTGCGCATTGGATTTTTTAGGTGAGTTACAGCGTGCGCGGAACTGAGCCCACCCTTTAATCCTAAGGTTCATCTGCCGGGGCCAAGCAAGCTTGGACGGTGGCAGTGAGGTCCTCAGGACGTAGATGGATTGCCTTATAGGGCTGACGAGCTCCATCTTCCCCGGGGAGTGATGGAGTTAAAGGACAGGTAGAGCAGATTAGAAGGAAGGGGAGTGTGCTTGGCCACAACAGTGAGACACAGTGTGATCAGCAGGTTGAGCAAGGCGATTCTCCGCCTCTGATCTGCTCTTGTGAGACCCCACATGGAATATTGCATCCAGATCTGGCAGCCCTTGACATAATAAAGGTGTGGACATGGACCTCTTGGAGTGAGTGCAGAAGAGGGCCACAAAGGTCATCAGAGGGATGGAGCACCTCTTCTATGAGGACAGGTTGAGAGAGTTGGCGTTGTTCAATCTGGAGAAGGCTCTGGGGAGACCTTATATCATCTCCTAGCACCTGCAGGGAGCCTACAGGAAAGCTGGAGAGGGACTTTTTAGGAGGGCAGGTAGTGATGGGACAAGGGGTAATGGCTTTAAACTGAAAGAGGGTAGGTTTAGATTGGGTAATAGGAAGAAATTATTTACTGTGAAGCTGGTGAGGAACTGCCACAGGTTGCCCAGAGAAGTTGTGGATGCCCCATCCCTGGAAGTGTTCAAGGCCAGGCTGGATGGGACTGGTTGAAGTTGAAGGTGTTTTTTTAAAGGTCTGGGAATTAACTTCAGAGAGTGGAAATAACCATATTCATAAATAAAGCACTGGCCTGAATTTGTGCCCAAATTTAATCAGAACCAAAACTGTGCTTCTAAAATGAAATTCCTTTACAGAAGAAGAGGAAATACCATAATGTCCCGGTATTCACTTACTCATGATATTCTAGCTCAGCTTTGTATACTGAAAATATTCAAAGTGTTTGACAGAGACTTAAATAAACATTTACTCTTCTGGTGCTCCATCCAAGTAGAGCCCAAGGCAGTACTTGAGACTTACCCATTCATAACTGTGAGAGGAATGTGGGACCTTCCTCAGAGTCATTCCAGCTTGATCAGCTGTGGTTTGTAGTGCTGGGATGAAAAAAGGGCATTTTTTTTCAGGTTGCCTTTAGTTTTTTAGCTCCCAAAATGCTTTTGTCACTTTGGCCTATTTTAATGTTTTATGTTTTGGGGTTTGTTTTTTATTTAATTCTCAGGGGGTTTAAATTAAGTAATGTGAAAACCAAACCAATGTCTCAGCTAGACATGAACTTGTGCATGAGCTTCTCTGTCACAACCCAAAGTGCAGCTTGGTCCCAATTTCAAATTCCTGAAGCATGAGAAGTTCAGATGGAACTGTGCGTGTGTATACACACAAGTCATGTTTTGCCAAGAGGAAAGGAGATTTCCCTCAACACCATATAGCTGCGTTTCTCAGGCTAAACCTCTGTAATTTATAAATTAGAAACTTTGGAGAACTGGAGTAGAGAGTGCTAGGCGTACAGTGTGCTCCAGGGAAAACAGCATTGCTTTATCGTGAGCTTTTGCTGCACTGTTAGAGAACAAAGCTGGGGGAAAAAGAGGCTTGTTTATAACACAGTGATTATCAGGGAACATTGTATTACCTACACAGAAAGTATTGCTTTGGATATTTAGGTTCCCTCATAACATTTGTTCATGCTTTCAGACTTTAATACACTTGTGATTCATTTCTGGAAACAGATCCCCCTATGTTTCTCACAGTTGTGCTAATTTCTTTATTTAATGTTTCAAGTCAGCTGCCCCATTTATTTTTGGGATGGGCTTTACCTTCTTAAAATACATAAATATATACCTGCATGCATACTTGTACAGAGAGGGCTTTACCAGTTTTTAATCTGAAAGGATCAGATCTCTATTGTTTGCAAATTTTTAAAGGTCCTTGCTTCTGCTAAGAAGTTTAAAAACATAAAGGACTGAAGTTAACTTCATTAGCAGGCATAAATATGAGAATGGTCTGTCTGTGAACCTTAGAACAGAGAAAGGTTAGGAAAAATGAGCTGCTGGAGTATAGGCTTCCCTTGGGTAAAAAAAGGTGTTTTAAACATAAATCAACATGCTAACATCTTTAAAGTGAGCAACTAAAAGCCAGTTCACACAGCTCCTACAATTGTCTGTGCAACATCATTAGAAGCAGAACATAAAAAGCTTTATTTTTATTTTTAAAAATTACTAAAGAGGCCTTTGACATTGTATTATAGGGCATTGGCAGATGAAACCCCATAGCTTAAACACTGAGACATTAAATTAAGCTTTAAGTAGTGCTTGTTTGAGAAATCAGATAGTATTTAAAATTCTGCAAAACGGACAAAATACATTTTTGCATTGAAAAGGAAGGTGCAGAGGCCTTATATTTATTTTTTGCTGGCATATTGAACTAGATGAGTTCAACTTTCAGCTTGTAAAGTCAACTCTTTCCACTGTTGTCTCATTTCAGTTTTATTTGTGGAAAAGGCAGACTAAAATTCTTGTCTCCTACTCATTCTATTTGCTTCTCAGGTTATGCTTTCCCACTAAACCAAGATGTCCCCTTATTGTCTTCCATGTGGGATTTTTTTTTCCCTCAGCATATCACGGAGAGAAGTGCTGTCTCAGCTAATAAGCAAATAGCTCTATGAGCAGACAAACTAACAATGCCTGCGTTCCAGTGGATGCCTGTCTCTTGGTTGATTGACTTTTAACTGAATTAAGCTGCAGCTGCAGTGTGTATGCATCCCTTACTAGGAACCACAGAATTGACTTCTCAGCCAAGGTTGTCCTTCCACAAGGATGCTCTGTTGTTTAGTAACACATGGTTCAATCGAAGCTTTCCAGCTATCCAAGAACTCAGAAACGACTGTTGCTCTCTTTTCCTTCCCCTTGCTGGCTCTCCTCACTGGTGTGGACTCACCACCATCCCCTCTGCATGGCCACCATGGCACCTTCTGCTACCTCACCTTTGGCTGAAAGATCCCAGCAGGCTCGAAGTGCCAAGGACAGCTGGAGGAGCAGGCACTTTGTAGCGTTACATAATGCTTAGAAAACCAGGCAAAAAACTTGAAAAAAGCCCAGTTCTGAAGTATTGGGAATAGTTCATGTTTGGATTTTTCTTCCTGAGAATGGCTGCTTTAGGGGACTCAAGCACTGTTTTCCAACCCAGCGGAGAAGCCCGTGACAGCAGGAACAGGAGGACGTCAATGTCCTTGTTCCGCTCAATTCAAGGCAAATTCACACCCCCACTAGGACTATGCCATAAGTATCAGCATGGTTGCTCTCAGCCATTAGTCCTGAAGGTGTTTTGTTACGAAGTACTAAATATACTCACCAGAGCAGAAAAATAGTCTCTGTCCAGCCAGTGATAGAGCTGGGAAGGGAGCAATGTGGATTCCTGCTCCAGTAAGCGTGTGCTTTATAAAAAGTGGAACTGTTCCAGTAAATAAACAAGTAAATAAATAGCATCCATCTCCTGTGTGCTCACAGCTATCCAGAGACAGGGGAGATGTGAACTTAGGTCATCCAATTCTCAAATGCATGTTCTTCTCTGGAGCAATTTAACTCTCCAACTTTTTTTGTTCTGGAAGTCATGCCCAAATCCCCTCCTAACATGGCTATTTGCTTAAGAATGCCACAAATAAAATAAAAAACTGTGTATTTGACCCTAAAAGGGTACATGTACTTGCTGGAATTTCTCCACAGCCTCACTTTCTGAGAAAAATGTATTTTTTATGCACATACATATAAGCAAGCCAAAAGGTATTAGGTCCTTGATTATGGTGGGTTTTTTTCTTTTTAAAACCCTTTTGAACCAAGTTCTTAGACAGTTATTATATATTATTTCAGGACACATTTTTCCCTGCTGTTTCAAGAAGAAAGAAATTTTTAAATGTTAGCATTAATAGCATTCTGGTTTTATAATGGTGCATGGTTAATACATTGCTGAACATGCCCTGGATTTCAGAGGTGATTTGCACAGGATAGTAGAAACAGGCACTTCATTCGGGGGGGGGGGGGATTAACATAGTGGTGGAGCAAGTATGTAACTATCAGGCATAGAATGACAGAATGGTTTGGTTTGGAAGGGACTTTAAAGATCATCTAGTTTCAACTCCGCTGGCATGGGCAGGGGCATTTCCACTAGAGCAGGTTGCCCAGAACCCCATCCAATCTGGTCTTGAACACTTCCAGGGATGGGGCAGCCACGGCTACTCAGGGCAACCTGTTCCAGTCTTTTGCCACCCTCACAGTAAAGAATTTCTTCTTCATGTATAATCTAAACCTGCCCTCCTTCAGTTTAAAACCATTACCCGTTGTCCTATCACTACATGCCTTTTTGGAAAGTCCCTCTCCAGCTTTCCTGTAGGCTTCTTTTAGGTACTGGAAGCTGTTAAAAGGTGTCTCTGGAGCCTTCTTTACTCCGGGCTGAACAACCCAATTCTCTCAGTTTATCTTCATAGGATGTTACCAGTTTTGATCCTTTTTTGTGACAGTTAATTTTTAGCTAGCTTGTTTGAACAATGGCTGAATTTTAAAAGGGTGGTGTTGTTCTTTTAAATGTGCACTGCTCTGGCAGAACTGTGCCTTATCCATAAACCGGGATAATACCTTTGAGATCAGCAAGCCTCTTTAGATTTACAATCAGGTAACTGAGATAAAAGTGTGGCCCGAATATTCAGTCCTCCCAGGACTTTCCAAACCAGATACTAACCATGAACTACTTTTGGAAGAGAAAAGCCATTAAGCATAGTTAAAGTTTTGAACTAAGGACAGTAGGAGCACTGTATATTATCTTTAAGGATTCCTTTTTGCCTATTTTTGTCCACTGCCATTTCACGTACTGTTTTTACATGCTCAGATATTAGTGAATAAGACTGTGAGGCAATTGTTTAAATCATGGTTTACTGACTAAAGGCTGTAGGACAAAATGACACTTTGTAAATGTCATAAAGTCAGAATTTTTTTAAAATGCCATGATGAAATTGCTGATAGGAGAACTGCTAGTTCTTTTAATTGTATATTTTAAAGAAAGCATTTTAAATGACCTGTACCTCATAATTTCTTCCTCTAGAGTATAATTTGAATAATATAAAGGAATTAAATTCCTCTGAGGTTACAGGCAGACAAGGATTTGAAATATTGCCTGGAGATAGGTTGGGCTTTCCTGTTAATGGGACTCATTTTTATGCAGGGAATTGCCACATTCAAACAAACACCCTTTCACTTTCCTTTTTGTTCTTCAGTCTCTGAGTGACAATATCCTAAAAGAGCAGTGTGTGGCAGATGATTAAAAAGGACAAATACTCCAGACAGCGTCCTGAATTACCTCCTGAGCAGCACTGATGATTGCTTGAGCACTCTCTGTGGCTGCAGAGCTGATTCAGTAGGCTCTAATTGAAACAAATATGTGAGAAACTAAAAATATGCTTTGTTGATTATCTGTATTCAGAGCTAGATCCAAAACCTGCTTTCCTCTGGGCATTTCTGTACATATGTGCTCACCTGATGGTGACTTAGTAGGGGCATTTCCTCGTGCTGTCAGGAATTATCAGACACAGGCAGGCAGAGCGAGAGGCTGGCAGCAGAGAGGATGCACTGAGACACATTGATCTAACGTGTTTCATTATCAAGATCACATTTTGAATGGCCATTACAAAGTAATGCTGTATGGTCTGTGCATTATGGATAACAAAGAATGGCTACTAGTGGAATTCATTACATAGCAACTAAATTTCTTCCTCTGGGAAAGCAACTAAGAACACTATTTAGTAAAATATTTCCTCTAAAAATCTGGAAGAAATCTGCAGGGATGAGGAAGTGAAGATCTGTACAAGAAGGCACAATGTTGCTTACATCTATTTGTGCTTGTTTTTCTCTCATTTTTTCTTTGCTCAAGAAAATAATGTCACCCCATGAATTTTGGTGGGATCGCTCCTGGAGCAATGTGTTATGGTGAACAACATCCAGCAGTTAAAATCAGGAATTGAAAAGTCCTGGTGTGAAGTTTTGTCAGGCCTGTTATGTCTAGACATCCTTTTTTCCTGTTACAGAAGGCATCAGGAAGCAGACCTGTGGTGCAGGGGTGGGGGCACGTGGTCCCTATCTTGACCACTGAGAAAATCTGTCCTTGAGAACAAAACTCACAGGAGATGACAACAGTAATTTTTCAGATGGTGCAAGCCCTGTGCCACAATCACTGCCAGTTTCTGAAAGCTGATAGAGGTTTGTGTATCCCACTCTCTTCACAATGGATTTGTTTTGATCATCAGGTCTGCAATGCTGACTGTTATGTGAAAGAGCAATAAACTTGTTTTGGAGGTAACTCAAAGCCAACCTTGATATTGCTACTTGTTCTTTGGCATTGTGTACAGTCCCCTGGATTTTCCAAGTGATTGTTGGCAGGCCACAGGGATCCAGTAAGTGGCCCAACCATCACGTTCAGGTAGCACAGCATGCTCTGGTAGGGACATTTCACCTGCAGGAGGACAGTCCTGTTTGGATGGTGCAACAGGCTTTTTTTTTTTTACAGGCTTTTACCCTGAGTTTGATGGGAAAATGCTTTGAAATGCAAAAGTAATTTTATCTGGGCACTTAAATTAAAAAGGCACACGTACCCTGAAGCCTTTTGCAAATATTTGAGGCACCTTGGATATAATTTGAAAATTCCCCCATCAAAAGTGGCACTCGAGGTAATTGAAGCATAGGAGTGACCTTTGCAATAACTCAACAAACTAGACAAATAGAAAGCTAAAACTTCTGTCTTGCCAGTAACTTACCTCTTTCTCCACAAATAAGCTATTTATAAAATGCTGCTGAGAGGGTAAATTGTGTGGCACATATTTAATTTTCTCTGTCTTCAGTATATCTTACTAGATGCCCTGTAGTTTCAAATAGATGCATTTTTTTCAGATTTAGCACTTCCTAAAAGTAATGGTCCTTGATAGCAAAACTGGAGAATGATTTGCTGCTTGATTAGAGACCAAGTCCATGAAAATAACCCTTTTGACAGATGTAGTGTATTACAGTGAGTGATCCTTCCCTGCCTGGTCTTTGCATGACTTGATTTGGCAAATAGCACTGATTGTGGGTGGACTGTGACAGTCCAACGAATGGCACATCCAGTAAAGTAAATCATTGCTCAGAAGCATGAGTTTAGCTAAAACACCCAGTTGACTATTTCTGATATTTTCTATCTTTCTTTAAATTAATTATCTTGCCTGCAAGCTCCTATTATTTTGTAATGAGTTATAAGTAGGAAATGTTGATGTAGTCATTCTTGGGTTATATAAGTCCTCTCTTTCAGCCTTAGAAGATTTCTGGTCTCTTTCAGGCTTTCAGTATATTGCTGTTCATTGGTGGCATTCAAATTAAATGGGGCATTTGACCCTTAAGAATTCAAAATATGGGCAATTTAAGTAAATCCCTTTATTAAACTCTGACTCACTTTGAATTCAAGATGTGTGCACCTCAAATGATCAGGCTGGATGTACATCTAGTAGTTCAGCAACCTACGCAATATTCTTAATGCTGCCAAAGGCAGCTGGAAATATTGTGAGATCAAGCTTTCTTCTATGCACTTTCCATTATTTTCCTTTTTTTACCTTGCAGGAAACTAAGGAAATGTATGTCTTAGAGTAAAAGAAAAGGAAATATTTCTTTCATTATTTCTGAAACTCAGCATTAGTTCAGATCTGCCTTGAATCTAACAGTGGCTGAAGGACTCTTTATTTTTTCTAACCTTTCTGTAACACCCTTATTTAGATCTTTCAAGTTACTGAATCTGACTAAATCCTAGTAAACTTGCTGAATGCCTGGGATGCAGGACTTGTAAACACCAGTTCAAGCCAAGGTTCTTGGCATCTCCAGGCTTCTCACAGCAGAACCAGGACTTGGCAGTGGCCAGTTGTTAGATGCTGATTGAAATAGATAAGTTTCTGTGGAGGGGAAAAAAAAAAAAAGAAAAAAGGAAAAAAACCCACACCTCTGCTTCAGTTGGTAAATCCTGAAACGGAACATTTTCCTTTGGGGGATAAAAAGGACCTAATTTTTTTTGGCCTGGAACAATCTGAGAAATCCATTCCATGTTTCCCATACACTAAATGCACTTTCTTCCCTCCCCACCCCGATCAGGGTCCATTAAACAATCGCTCAGGTCGATTAAACAGTTCTGTATAAATTGCCGTATTCATTTGATTCTCATTTATCTCAGCTGGCATTTTTATTTGGGTCATATTTTTGGAAGGACTCGTCTTCTCAAGAGTACTGGTCACCTGGATTGAGTGATTCTTTGGCCACTGTCTGGTGAGCAGGATAGTGAGTTAATTTTCATGCTGTCGGCACACAATGTGTTTGATAACCTAACCTATGACAATTTCAGAAGCCTAATAAATGGTGCTTCAGTTTTATTTACTGATATTTCACTCAAATATGAATGGAATCTGACCATGGAAATATTAAATTAGCCCTATCGTGCCCTTCTCTGTCAGAAGGTGGTGAATTATGAACAATAAATAAGTGTTGAATGAAAGACTCTCAGAGCACTTTGTCTGGGTTATTAGAAATGAAGCAATTCCACTTCATCTGTCCTGTCCAGTTTCTCCAGGTTCCTGAGACCTTATTAAGGGAAAACTGGTCTTTGACATGTTGGAATGAATGACGCACAAAGGAGGTTTTAAAAAAACAGTTGCTGATTTTTTAAGGCTCAAGTGCCCTCTTTTATTTCCTTGGGACACAAGAGGCAGATAAATATCCATTATATAAAAGACACAGATAAACCCAAACCACAGTATTGGCAAAACTGGAAGACATCAGATCTAAGTGAACTGGAATGGCCTTGCTGGGGAGAAACTTGACAGGAGGAGGAAGGGCTGACAAAAAAGCACTACCTTCAGTGGACTGGAGTTAATAGGAGAATGCAATGCTCTCAAGTAGCTGAAGGATAAGCAAGTTAGAGGGTTGTGCATTCATTCATTCAGGATCTTTGGGCAAAGAGGCTATTATGCTGAAGGGGACAAGGAAGCACATGGGAGGGAAATATGAAGTCTGGTTTGAGCAGACTCAATTACAGCACTTCTGTTGTCTGGGTGGGAGGTGCTTCAGGAGTTGCTGTCCTCCCCATCTTGCAATAGCTCCACCTCCCACTGCAGGAAAAATCTGCTTTGCTTGGGGCTTCCCCTAAAGTGACCAAATCTCCATGGCTTTCTAGAAATTATCAGGTTCCTCATCTTTATTTGTCAAAGGCAGCGAGATGAGTGCTTGTTTGACCTCATCTGGTTCTGCTGCCCCCACCCATCTCTACGTTGTATGGCATCAGGGTAGTAATAGCATTTCATGGGGCAGCATAAATGGTGAGGAAAGAGTGGTGAACTGCTGTGCATGTTACAGGGGGTGTCAGGGTGGTTGAGTGAGTGCTGGTGGGGAAAATGCTGGACTTGGTGCAGGCTGACCCCAGATGAGTCGGGAGGGTGTCTCTCATTGATGGGGCACTACTGCCACTTGGGCTGAAGGCTCATAGACACCTCTTTCACACTGGTCTCAATCTACTGATCCTGTTTCACCTATGTCCAGTGCAAGTTAACAGAATTTAAAGACTCTGAACTTTGTGCGTGACTGGTCCTTGCATTTAGTGGACTCTTACTGCCTCTTTTTAAGCCAGCTGATGCAAGTACAGAAACACATACATGAGGGAAGGAGGAGTTGTGACAGGCTCCTTCAGCTGCATGACAAGGGTAGGAGGTTGCAGTAGGGCTGAGGGAAAGTGGCACTTTGTTCTGTCAAGTTTCCTGGGGTAGAAGGAGATGTCACACATCTGTTTCTCTGGTTACTATTGCATGGCTGTTATTATCATTTGGACCTGGAATGTGTGTTTGAAGTGTTTCATCCCAGCATCCCATTTAACTGTGCTTTAGCTCTGTCACAGGGTGATCTTGAAGCACACAAATTTGATTCTTTTCCAAGGAAACTGAGTGGGAAGATGCAGTCCAGCACGCGTCGTGCACCCCAGTGGGTAATGGACATTTAGTTCATGGCTGCAGAGTGGAGTCTTGTGTGAAGTAAAGCTCCCAAAGCATCTACAGTGTGGTCCTTAGGTCCTCAGCATCAGCTCTTCCACTCTAACAATCCACTTCTGTGACTCCAAGCCATGTGCTGATGTAGGCAGACACTTCCTCTTCAGAACTGTCCCCGTGAACTTTTGGAGCATGCAGTGGGAGTTGGCTGAGTCTTGCTTTTCCACAGGATGAAAATTAGTACCTTCCAGCTTCTTTAAGAGTCAAGGCATGATAAACCCAGGAATGGGGAAGTTGATCGGCATTTTAAAAAACTCTTTGGGGGTTTTTTACTGATTTTTTTTTAATCCCCCAAATATATGCATGTAGCATTTGAGACTACAAAGTAGAAGTGACAGGAACATAGCCTTTGTCTTTTACTTTTCAAAAGCCTAAGTTATTTAATTCTTCTTAAAATAAAAATAGAAACGGTAAATTTTACACTAGCTGACAGAGATTATTTTTTTTTCTGTCCAAGTCAAGTCAAGAACATAAATGTTAATTGCATTCATGTATGTTTTCCCACTATGACGTTAAGTGAGGGCGGAATAAGAAGGACTTCTCTGGCAGAAAGAGAATTTTCAGCCTGTGATTAACATAAATCAGGAATTCAAATCTGTGTTGCTCCCAAGTGAACCAATTAAAGCATCACAGAGCCCTAGCTCGCTCTGTCTTTCAGGAGCTGGAGGGAGGCTCTCTTGACTTCCAAGTGGAAATGTAAAAAACACCCCAATGTAGTTGCATGGGTTAAGGCACAGCTTTTAGGAGAGGATTGAGCAAGAAGGATTGGCTCTTTTGGCCAGCCAACGAGCTAATTGTTGCCACCCTCACTTACACTGAGCTTCACCTCTCTTCCTCAGTAAAGCTCCCTTCAAATGCATTGGCCAACCATGCTGTGATGAGTAAGTCATCACCAGCTATTCCTCTTTGCCAGGGGATGCCCAGCACTCTGAGGGTCTATTTACTGTTTTGATTTTCCCTATGTCTCTGTAACCTTTGTGATATGGTTCAAAACTGATGTTGGAAATCCATCCCATCCAAAACACTGCTCATTCAGGAGGAAAATGAAGTAGAGTGTACACTCAAAAAAGTATTTTAAATTCAGTTGTGATGGAAATGGATCGGTGTGAAGTTCATCACCTTAAGGAGATTTTAATGAAGTTAAACCTCAAATTGGTTGAAAATATGTAGTAAGTATTTCCTTAAAGTGGAGATATCTATTGCAGTGTGAATGAGAACAACATTTAAAACCCTTGAGTCGGATTTCAAAATTAGGACAGATGTAAGTGTTTGCTGTATTCCCAAATTAATGCTGTGTGGAAACAGATCCAAGGCTGGCTTTGGAATAATTTTATTGCACAGCAAGCTACATGTCTTCCAGTTACTGAAAAATAAATGTAGCATGTTTACGCCTTTTACATTATGGGGAAGGTGACCACCAGGAAGAGCCCATGAAATATTTCCAAAGCTGGAAACACTAAATGATGTGGAAATAATTACTCAAGCAAAAAGAAAGCTTGGATTGCTTTCCAAGTATTAACATAATTTTTCTCAAAACTACAACCACAACCAGAAGAACGAGGAATGAGGAAAATTTGGATCCTTCATATCAACAGATAGCCAAAGCCCTCAAAGCACATTGGCTACCCTGAAAGCGTATTTATTCAGTTTTCAGCAGATGATTAGCAGGAATGAGACTCAGCAGGGCAAAGATCCTTGACGTGGGATCTGCTAGGAGAGTTTGGAATTTGACGTTCAACTGGAATAAAAGGAAGTATGCTTGGTTTAGTACATTATGTGTTTTTTTAACATTCAAAAGTTCCTACTTTGAGATATCTTGGGATTTTTGAGATTTTTAATCCAAAAAACATTTGCTATTCTTTTAATATGACTCATAAGAACAAGTCAGATGGTTAAAGAGAAGTTGATTTCATACAAGTCTGTTGGTTTTGTGCACAAGTGTATTCAGTAGATTAAATTTTTGGAATGGATGCAATAACTCCATAGCCTTTTTGTTTTGAACTCATAATGTTATCTGAAGAAAAACAAGATGATTTTATTCCCTGGGAAAATGTCTCTTCTTTGCTGTCATCTTAGACTGGTACAAACAATATTTCTAGGAAAGGAACAAGGAATTTCATTTTTTTTCCCTTGTCTGCAGAGTGCTCCTTTGTTCAGTTATTATTTGTATTTTTTCTGCTGCCTTTGTGCATCTGTGATTTTTTTCTTGCTGCTGCTTGTGGGATGTGCTGTGCCCATGGCAGTACAGGACTGGCAGGACCAGGGAGAGCCTGCTGCAGTGACAGCAGAAGCCTCTTGTCCACCTTGGGCAGATCCTGCTCTTTCAGTTTGTTTGTAGTGATGACAAAGGTGACCCACCAAATCTCCATAGAGAAGTAGCAGTTAAAAATACTTATTGATGGCTGCTTTATTTATAAATGCCTTCAATACATCAGGTTAAATATTAAAATTAATTTTAGAAGCAGAAAAAGGCTGGATAAATTGGAATTTTAAAGTTCTTTAAATTTTAAATTGAAAAAATTTTAATGAAGGTATTGTTTGATGTAGTCATCTTCACTATTTTTCAGATAGTTTGATGTAATTTAGGGGTTCTAAAGTGGTTAATTTGGTTTCATGATGTTGTTTTCCACTCTATCCACACACCAGTCTTAAATTGTTCCTGCTTGTGTCTTCTATTTGTGTCTCCTTTTTGTCACTGCTGCTGGTCTTGTGCTTAGGAGGAAGTGGTGATGTGCACTACAGTTAGCCCAGCACTGTTGTGAGTGGTGTTAAAAAGCACCACAGCCTCTCCACGTTGCATGTGGCATCTCACAAGCCCCTGGCTGGGCATCACCATGTCCCCTCAGGTGAACAATTTTGAGAGTCCTTGCAATAAGCATTTCCAGCTTGAAACTCACTGTGTGTGTCCTTACAACTTCCCAGAAAGGGGTTTGACCATGTTCAGGGGTGAGCTTTCACACTTCAGTTTCTTGGGAGCGGTACAGGCAAACTGCTTTCTTGTCAGAGCAAGGATGTGTGGCTCTGAAATTGTCAGTTTTATCATCCCAACAGAGACAGCTGCCTTGCAGATATGAGTAATGTGAAGCAGAAATGAGAGGACCAAGGTAAACAAACATAAAGGAGAAAAGAAATGTGTTTCCTATCTGAAAATGTAGAGCGAGCTATGGATAATACAGCTAGGAAAAGTCTGTCACAAGATTCATAGTCCCTGGGCGTATTTCATTCATGTGAATGGTGCTTACACAGCAGATAATTTGAGCTGATTTTACCTTCACAGCATTGACAGAGAAATATTTTCATCCCCTAAACTGGCTCTTAAACAATAGCCTGATCATATTGCATGCACAGGGCGATCTGCTCGGGGGTCTGCAGAGTTTCTTGGGTTTCTTGCTCGCATACATATTTGTTATCACAGCAGACGACTGAGTCTGTAATGTAATAGGTACATGACTCTGTTCCATGTACAGAGATTTTTGAAATTGTACATTTTTCCTTTTCACCTCCCTGGTAAAACAGGGTAAACCAACCACAGATGAACAGTAAAACGGGACACCTAGTACGTGGAAGCAGAAGGCAGATAACATTTCTTCACTTGGTAAAAAAATCCCCTTTTGATTTCAAGGAAACACAGACCCAAGCTTGATAGTTTTAGACCATTTTTACAGCATGAAGAGGCTCCCTGAAAAGCACCACTGATAGGAGGTGTTGATCTGTAAACCACAGACCTTGCCCTCAGTGTTACCTCTGTGAAGTGCTGAAGCCCTGGTATCAAGTGCTGCTTCCATCCACCAGATTTTTGCTTGCTGCTGTTGTAGTTTATGTATTTCTTTAAAAAAAAAACCTAAAAATAAACAAACCCCCACGAAACAAAACAAACACCCCCCCTCAACTAGTTATATCAAAGGGTAAAAAAGGTCTAAATTTTAAATTCATGTTACTTCAAAAACACATTACAAAAGTGCCCCAATTATGATTATCTTTTGTCTTGCAATGTGCTTTCTTTTGGGTCTGTTCTAAACTGTTCTACCCACATAAGGCCTCCTTTTTCCCACCCTCTTTTGCTCGTTGGAGCAAATGTGCCATGTAAATTGAAATACGCAGGAGTGTCATATAGACTGAGAAATGATGAGGATTACCATGTGGGAAGGAAATTCTTTAACTAAGTACTTGCCTCACTAATTTGTCTGGTTTTGGTGTGTTTTGAAAAATCAGATTGTGCTTTTTTCTTTCTGTAAAGAGAATCTTTTGGACTGGAAATAAAAATGGTTTACTTCATCAGCTGAGGCTTATCCACACATAAGTAATAAACAGCAATTTTTATCTCTCAGGCAATTGTATTTTCTTGATTAGAATATGAGTAGCTTGGGGTTTTAAGTATTTCTGTTAAACAAATAAATTTTTGCATTGAATACATGCACTCCAAGATAATTGCAGCAAAATCTGCGTTCTCTTTTTTAGATGGGAAAATCACCTGGTAGGGTTTCACCACTAAAGTTTTATTTAGACAAGCTTTATATACTCATATCACTGAAGGTGTGAGTTGAAACCTTCCTGATTTGTAAAAATACATTTGTATTTAAGAAATAAATTTGCAACACCAAACATGATTGAAGGGGGAATTTTCCCCTCATTTTTGCTTGTCCCTGGGGAGAAGAAATGACCAATGGATGTGCTCGCATCAAGGCCTCCAGTGGATTTTCCTCTTCACCAGAGCAGGACTGGAAGGCTCTGCTGGCCTCCAAGAGCTTAGTCTTTTATGAAAGTTGAAAATCGGGAGACTCCTGATGGATTTATGAGAGTTGGCACTAGCTGGGAGGAGGGTAGTTTTCATGTGAGTAGTAATTTGCACTATCCATCTCCTCCTTTATTAATCTTTTCAGATGTTTCTGAGCAAAATGCACGCTGTGATAATCTGTTTCTAAGTGTATAAGGAGGCATGGGGGCTTGGCACGTGGTCAAATCACGTCATCTCAGCAAGTGATTGCCCTTCATTGAGGTGTCAGATGATGCCTTAACCCCAGGACTGGGTGGGCTGGGAGCGGGCAAGGAAGACCAGGGTGGCTTCACAAACCCCCGTTAGCTTTTCAGCACCAGCCCCCAGCTGCATCCACTCCAGTCCTGTGGCTGTACCTCAAGGAGCCGAGAGCAGCAAATTTTCCGAAGTCAGTCAGAAAAGGTGAAGCAAAATAGTCCTTCCTTGGGTTGAGAATTTAGGGAAACGATGAGGGACTAAAAGGAGCTGTCCTGTGTGCATCTTTCCTGTGCTCAATAGCACACCCATGGCATAAACAAAAGACAGTGGTAAAAATTTATGACCAAATTTCACAAATGTTATAAAAAAATTATTGCTAGGTACTGTATACACAGAACTCTGAAAAGCAAATCTATTTTTATTAAAGTTTGGAATTTGAAAGAGAGAGATATTACCAATAATTTTTCTAAAGTTTGATTTATAAATGAAATGCTAATGAATAATTCTACAAATGGAGCTTCATAGAGTAAAGCATAGAGGCAGATTTTCACTGCTGCTGGTACAAGAATAAATCTGAGTGAGTAAATCTGCTGCATGTTGTTAATTTTTCTCCTACTTGGATGTGGAAATATAATATTGAGCAATATTTAAAGAATGCAAAAACTCTGTACAAGAGGGCCAGTGTCAGCTCTCCCAGTTGTAGGAGCATCCTTGACAGTACCAGTCCTCAAGGCAGAGTACAACAGGGCATGCAATGGTCTATACTCTGCTGTTGGTGAACCTTATTAGCACTCAGGATTAGCAAGGAATAGGAAAATTGTACCTACTCCCTTTCCCGGCCCTATGGAAGAGCTACTGTTTACACAAGTGCATGTCCCTCTGGCTTAGCTCCTGGAGGAGACGGGAGCTGCCTGACCTGGAAGGTGGCAGGTATGCTCAGCACTGTCTGCTGCAGGGGAGCCAGTGCTGGGGGACGGCACCTTTCCGACACACAGAGGGGCCAGCGGGTGTCTCCTCTTAATGCGAATTAGAGCAACACAGTGTTTGTGGAGGAAGGGGTCTATTACCATTGGTTAGGTTGTTAGCTTAATGGGGTTAGACAAGATCTAATGAAAGTAGACAAGTACGTAACCAGTTCGTAGCAGTTAAACTGCTCAGCGCTGGGATTTTCTGGGGCTGTGACATGGCATGCTCTAATAGCCTGTTCGCTGTCACATCGTCCTGTTCCCACAGGTGCCTAGCTGGAAAGCTGTCATATTGTTAGCACTGGTATTTTCCCTTGTACTGAGCTGGCAACAGATTGTCAATCCGATTTAACTGGCAGTCCTACATGTACATGATCAAATGATGGCATCCTTTTAATAAATGGTGAACTGTGCAGCTTGAGATTGATTCCTGACAAATCAGCCAGCATCACCTGCTATCCAGCCTACCCAACTCAGCTGCCTCCAGGGGCTGCTTAGCCAGAGGAGGGGGCGCAGCAAACTGACAACTGCCCACCACACAGATAATGGTGGGAAAATCTCAATGAAAACCTGTGCAGCTAATGACGGTAGAAATGCTACCCAGGAGGGGTAGGCAAAATCCTGCAGCAGACATGAGGGGCTGGTCAGGTAGTCCAAGAAACAGCAAAGACTTCCTGCATGACTGAGCATTGGTGACCACATTGTGGAGAATGAGAACAAAAACCTGCTCATCTTTGGTTTCTCCAGTGCACTTTTCATGTCATCTTCCAGCCTTGGCTTCCTCAGATATTTAAAAAAGAGGGAAGGTGAAACTGTAACTGTAGAGGTTGGGAATAATTTGGTAGATATCAGAAATCTTCAGCAGATTACCCTGAGTTACTGCATTTTTGGAGAGTTTGGTATCAAAGGCACTTCTGGTGTATGACTGGGTGCTGACAATCAGAGAATCATTGAGGTTGGAAAAGACCTCTAAGATCAAGTCCACTTGTTATCCTAGCACCACCCTGTTCACCATTAAACCATATCCTCAAGTGTCACATCCACACGCTTTTGAACACTTACAGGTGGGGTTATGCCAGCACTTCCCTGAGCAGCCAATTCCAATGTTTGACCACCCTTTCAATGAAGAAATTTTTCCTGATATCTAATCTAAGCTTCCCCTGGCACAACTTGAGACCATCTCCTCTCATCCTGGAGGAATCCACAATAAATTAAAATTAAATGCAGAGAGGACTTTTAATATCATTATGTATTTATTTTTTCAGGCGGAAAAAAAATCATTACTGTGTTTGGCCAGCCAAAGCATTATGCTTCTTTTTTTTTTTTTTGAACCTTTTTGAAAAGAGACTGGGGAATTGATAGGTGCCCCATGTGCTTAAAATGCCCTTAGGGAACTGCATTAAAATAGAGACAAGACTATGCAAGAAGGTAGAATATTTTCTGCCATGCCAAAGGGTCACTACAGCTTAATTAATCAGAGTTTCTCATTTGTCAAACAGAGACACCTGTCTCATGCCTCCCCCCCTGCCCCCAGAGATGTCATATATGTCATGTACTCGGAATTTATGTCAACATTTGCCATCTCATTGAGTGCATCCATCCTTTAACCAGGTGACAGGCCGTTGTTACTTGCTGCCTCATTTTACCAGTCATTCCCATTAGCACTATTAAGCGGGGTGGGGGGAGCTTTCATTTTGCATAAATAATTGTGCTGACCTGCCTTGGAGAATTTCCCCATCAAGGAAAGACTCTTTGCAGAAGATATCACACCACCATAAGAATGTATGTTAAGGAAGGGTGAAAAGGATGTGAGTCATCTAGGAATTCACACTGTACAAAATCTTTTATTCTTCTTCCTTTCGATGTGCTATCCTTTTCCTCCTTTTTTTTTTTTTTTCAATGGTATTTTTGCTGGAATGCTTTTTGCAGAACGGAAGACTGGAACTCTTCAAAGCCACGGTGCCAAGTGTCTCCTCTCCCTCCTATTTCAAAATAAATCATTCTCTTGGTGGTAATGAGCAATACAGAAAAATGCAAGCAGTGAGGATTTTGCCAGGGAGAGAGAGATTTGTAGTGCTGTGCTTTGGCTTCTATGCAAAGTTCTATTTAATGACACTGCCACAGAAGGAGTATTATATTATCTGTCCCACTGCTCCAGCTTTCAGTCTCAGCATTGTAAAAGCACACTACTTTTTTTACATGTATAAGCAGCAAGTGATTCCAGAGAAATTCCTTTTCCAGCTACACAACTCAGCAGACAACTGTGTCATTACCTCACCCTGTTGGGGCAAGTCCTGCTTCTGCAGCTGCAAAGGGCCTCTGCCAGCTGCCCTGGGAGGCTCCAGCTGCCCTCCCTGGGAGTCTGCACAGCCCACGTGGGGAGAGGGAGCTGTTCTTCCCTCTTGCACCAAAATCAGGATGAAGGGGATGGCAGCAGGGCTACAGCCACTCTTCACCATCTGTGGAAGTCCCAGAAGGAAGGGGAGCCATGGGGCTCAGGAGGCTCAGGGGGAACCTGTCCCCTTTAAGCTGGCACTCCTGATACAGTAGTGAGACAATCTGCATACCCTCTCACAGCATTGCTGCACCCAAAGGAGTCTGCTGATCCCTAGTGTTTGGTGTTTTTTCCTGTTAATTTTTTCTTGATTTTGGAGGGAAAGTTAGGAAGTTCCTCTTTCTGTTGGATTAACCTGGTTGGTTTTGACATTCAGAGACAATATAAATGAGTTTTTACCTTTGAAATCTGTAGTTTGGAAGAACTAGTTGTTTCAACAAAATTAATTTTACTTTGCTGTCTGAATAAAATGTTTCTGAAGATTTGTTTCCCAAGAGTTACTTGAAAACGCCAGCTTTCATTTGGGTGAAATACGTTAGATTAATAATACTCATAAATAAACTCTACAGCCTCACCTAACTAGAGGGATGCCCTGCCTGTCCCACCAATATGCCTTGACCTCATCCTGAGAGACAGATGAGACCATTTAACTGCATTCCCAGCAGTTTCTTCCTGGAAAGATAATCAAGCTGCACCAGGCTTTACTTCCATGGTGCAGCAGCGTGTCTGCTGGGAGCCCAAGGAGAGCACATTGGCTGGGTCCCCCTCTTGGCACAGCCATTCATTCACAAAGATCAGTGTAAACCTGGGCTGAACTGCATCCAGGAGTGGGGATGGAAGTGCCCATATCCCATTACCAAGCTCCTGATCTGCTTAATCTCTCCAGCTGAAAGCTGACCAGCAAAAGATGATGTCTCAGCAGTTTCCAGGAGTCAGAGATGTCCAGGCATGGTTTATTCAACATATAGGTCCACTTTCTCTGCTGGTGTTAGTTGCCCAGCTGTAGTGACACCACCAGCATTACACCAAATCATGCCATAAACAAGATTAGGCCATAATTATCTGAATTTGCCATGGCTCATGTTTCATTCACATGACACAGAGACAGATTTTTGAGTCAAGAGGCCCTTTGTTAACCTATTCTTGAATTTCTCAGTATCTGATGTGCCTGAAGTAAAATGGCTCATGACATTCATTTCCTCTGAGCTGCCTTTTCAGCAGAGGCTTAACCTTGATTTACAGCACTGTCTCTGGATAATGAGGCTCATCTACCTGAAGATTTCAGGGCACTGTTATTTTTGGAGACAGTTGCCAACTCTGTTCTTGGTAAAGTGTCTCTGGTGGACACTGTAGTGACTAACGTACTTTTTCTGGGGACAATTTCCTGAGGCATTGGCATGGCTGAAGGGTGCTTTCTATGCTGCTTTACTCGCAGTGCCCAGGAGAAGATGCTGGCCAGCGTGGTTTCCCAGCCCACCCCATCTCAAATGCATATTCATATTTCTCCAATCATTATCGAGTTGAGCTTTTTAGCAGGACAAGAATGCACCTTAATGCTCTAATAAATGAAGATACTATCCTTAAAGTCTGCAGGAGGAAGGAGTGCTTTATGCATGACAAAAGGGGTGTTTATATTAATGGTTTTCCAATTAGCAAAAAGCAATTGTAGTTTTCCTTGATTTTTACAATCCTTCATTTGGGGTTGAAGGCTCTTCATTTTCCCAGCACAAGACCTGGAAAATGTGGCTTGCTTTGGCATTTCAGCAGCATTTTCTGGCACATGAGGGATTTATGGTTGGTTTGATGAAGTTAAAGCTGGCACAGCTTTTCTGCAGGTGGAACATTTGAGCAGACAGGTTTATACAACTACGAAGAACTGCATCAGACTGGAGCAGAACTTGATTTAAAGGAAATCTGGGGAAGGTGGAGTGCTATGAGAGAAGATAAAAAAATACATATAAAATAAATTCAAGCACTAGATTAGATGCCTTCCTCACTTTGCTGCTTGTTCACACTCTCGGAGTCCCTGGCATCGCCTAAATAGAAGACAGGCACTCTAAATCAAAGCAAATGTTTTATCTGGCACGACTCAATGTTTCTAGATGGGCTGGCAGATCAGGTAGGCTGTAACCATCTTTCTCACCCATGATGCTGTACTTGAAGTTACTGCTAGCACAGTGGTCGCCTGTGCTTCAGAGGCACGGCACTGAGCGAGGGCGGCATGGGGGGAGCCCTGTATCCTGACACGTATGAGATGAAGCATCGTGCTCTTGTCCACCTTCCTTTGATGGCTCAGATGCTGTCCCTGTCCAGATCTTCAGTGAAAGCTGGAACAGTGCCATAACATTATTTCCAATGTAAATGGGAGCTCTTTAGTTGTTGGCTGCATGTCCCAGTGCATGGTGGAACATAAGCTGACTGGCGCTTACTTATAAGTAACATCACACTCTACCATGGCTTCCCTTCAATGAGGTTTTATTCATACTCTCTTGGTTGTGACAGGGAGAGTTTTCTGGTTTTCTGTGATTCACAGCAAGTGAACTTTATCTTTTTATTCATAAAATTCCCAAATGATCACACACAAATGCCTCATTCCTGCCACTATCCTCCCCAAGAGGAAGATAGTGCCAAAAAAAGACTTGGAGCTGGCTGACAAGTAATTTCCTGATTTGCAACCGTTCCAAATTTACTCAACTACCAGCCACCCCCACGATGAGCATTGTTCCTATTGGAATGGCAGCAAACTTACTCCTGTTGTGTTTTGGTTTTATTCTTCTCTGCTATGGGTTTAAGCCTGCCAGGTGCTAAACCTTAATTCCTGCAAAAGCTATCAAAGATTTCTGACTTTTGTTATACAACTGGCCAATGATGTGCCATCTGGATCTCCTATATTCTGAAATTGTTAACCCCTTTTGAACCTTAATCTGTAACAGGTGACTATGGCCCATGAATCAGGCTTACTTCTACTCCAGTATGTCAAGTAAAGGATCCAGAACGCTTTCTATCCCTAACCTAAATGATGTAGACACCAAAGTCCAAGAAAGTGATGAAAAACACCTTTGTTCTTTAAGTATCTAAATCTCCTCATGCACCTCAGGGTTTCGCCCCAAAGTTTCCGAGGTCCATAGTTCAGGAGCAAACAGACAGTCCTTCTAGGTTGGGCTCTGGGTACGTAGCACCCGCACATGTGTCATGGTAATGCAGAGACAAGGCAAAGTCTGATTTTCTCTTCCCAAATCCTGGGATGGGCCTACTCCATAGGTGTGTTTAGACCTCCAAGATCTGGGAGATAGAGGCCCAGAAAAAGGAGATGGCCAGAGTTGTTAAAAGTGGCATAGCAGTTGTATACCCATAGGTATCATCCATGAAAGACCCAGTCTGTTCTCCGGGTCGCTGTGACACCAGTCTAAAGGACATCTATAAAAGCTTGCACATGCCTCCTGTTGAATCTGGGGTACAGTCAGCTAGACTAGGGTCAAAAGATCACCTGAAAGTAGCCTTAAGTTAAGTGAATACTTTTGCCGCATTGGTTGCAGAAGCAATCTGCCTATTGCAAGGAAACTCAAGCCTAAAATGCTTAGCCAGTGTGACATAGCAGTGTTACTGGTACTTGCAATGGACAGTATGTTTTTTAAATGGAGTTTTGTGATCATGCAAGTTGCAGTTCTCATTTTGTTTAAATGAAATTTTGTGAGCATTGTGTTTGCAGAGAAAACCCTAATGGTGCAAACCCCTAAGAGTTCCATGTCAATAGGCAAACAAAAATGACTATTATGTAATTTTTTTTTTAACCTCATTTTTTTGGTCAGCTTTAATTGTGTTTTATTATTACTTGGGTGCAGTGAGTACTGAAAAAGTATGTATAGCTGATAAAGTAGCCTTGACTTATGTGCTGAGTTTGATAGTAAGGACATAGGTCCTGTTTCTTTATGTATCTGCAGGTTCAGATCGCACCTGCATGGTTGTGCTCTGGGCTGTGTTGGTACAGACAGTAAAATGGACAGCCTGAAAAACCTGCACGGTTCTCTTAACCTCCAGCAGAACTGCACAAAGGAGGAATTTAGTGCAGTGATGTGAGGGAGGCTGCATTGTGTCAGTCATTTGAGCAATTGGCCCCCAGTCTTGTCCTTAGCACATACTTAACACATCTTGCCAAATTATGCGGTTGCTTAGTAATGCGAACAAATATCCCCTGGAGATTCAATAACCAAACTAATTATCACTTGTCATGTAGGCCAGGAACTGAATCCAGATCTCCAGGAGTGAATGACTGGTGTGTTAACCTAGTCTCCTACTGCTAAAATAGCAGAATGAATATGTGCAAAGTCAGCTGTACACAGTGGGTGAAAATATGCCCACAGTAGAAACACAGAGAAGGTCTATTAAAAATGGTTCTCATTACATAGATTCCATTATCTGAAATAAGTAGGAGGGAATTTAGCATTTGTTAATATTCTGAAGAGAGACATAAATGAAGACTGACTTCTTTTTTTAATTATTTACTTTTAGTTTTGCAAACTAAGCAATATAGCCGTCCTAGTTAAGTGTTGCAAAGGAAGAGGTTGTTGCACGTGTCATCTTCTGCACCTCAAGAAGCCACTGAGTCCCTTTGAAAAAAAGACCTTGTTCCAGTGTCATTTGTAGATGCTATTAGGTGGGTCTACACCATTCACCTCTGTTCTGTGCAGAGACACTCAACTTGGCTCTAGACTAGTTTGCTAAAGTATGGCCACACTACCAGGGCTTGTCACAATGGTGCTGACCCCTCCCTGGGATCCAAGCTTATATCCCAGGCAGAAATGCACTGTGCTGCAGGGACATACCAGCTCCTCTGGGACTAGCTGGATGGCACTGCATTGTGCACACCATAAATCCATGACCAGAAATTCATGCAAAGAACTTTACTTCGTCTCCCCTCTCTTCAGCAGGTTCCTTCTGATTCATTGGGAAAATGCAGATAGTCAGCCAGTTTGCTTAACAATGATTTTTGGCAGTGAATCCAATATTTGTAGGTCTGCGTGCTGAATACATATGCTGTTGGCTATAAAGATACCACATTTTTTCACTCATAAGCAATCCCAGCTGCATATATGGTTTTTGGACTTTTTAAAAAATTTTATTCTAGAGTAAATTTCAGACCAGCTGCTCAGCATACAAATGCAAATTGATTTAATTCATGTAGATAATGTATTCACATCAGACACTGAGGGGGTGTGTGCACTCATAGTGATGGAAGTTCAGAGGAGATGCAGATTGATAATTTGCCTGAACAAGGTCAATACTGGCAAACATGGAAAGGAAAATCTTAGGCTGCTGTTGCCCTTCCACGAAGTATCTACTCAAGGGTAAAATGGGTGTGATCTCCCGTAAGCAGCATCTTCTGTCACTTCTGCTGGATATCGTTAGCATGGATTAATTGTTTTCTGGTGTTCAGTCTACAGGATCTTTCCACTGTCATCAGCACTTTTCAACTTCTACTGAAATAACCTTATCTGAAGGCAAGTTTGCAAAGTTTCATGCAATTTTCTAAGCTCAAATAGCCAACAACTGTTATAATGGAGACAAATTGAGGGGATGACACCTTCTCAGTGCAGTGTTTTGGAACTGGGTTTGATTTTTTTCCCCTTCTTGTTCTATGCAGAAATTTGTGTCTTTCAACTATTGAACACATAATTTCTCATTTCCTAGCTGTGTGAGGAGACATTGATCTAGTAGCTACAGGATCTCACTATCTGAAAAGTCCTCCTGTCTGTCTGGGGATTTTCACAGTTATCGGGTTCTTGCAGGGGTAATGGCATGTTTAGCGCTCTAGAAGTATGAATCATTAGGTGTTTGCTACACTGATATGCCTAAAGGGATTTTTAAGCCACTGTCGCACTGCATCATGCTTACACTGCCTGCATCTTGTGCTGCAGGACTTTTGCAGGTTGTGTGAAAAACTTAATTGGGGTTGGCATTCTTGCAAGGATTTGGATATTGCCCAACATCTGGAGCCAGGACACAGGTCAGCGTGCACTGGGGCTCAGAGTTATACCAAGTGTCTGCTCAGGCCTGTATCAGTCTTTAGATCAGTGGTCAGAAAGGAGCTTTCGCTTCCACTCAGGCTGCAAGGTACTTCGGTGATGTGGTTTTGAATTTTTCTTGGTACCTATCATCTCATGTGATAAGAAAGCCTTCACGAAACTTTGCTGAGCTCCCCTTCTTCATCAGGAACAGGACATTGGCATGGCTTCCGTTCTCTCCTGCTCTCTTCATTTACCATGTGAAAATTGCAGCTTCTGGTCATTCCTGCTTGGTGTTAAGTTCATGAGAGGGGTTTAGAAAGTGCTTTGTTGCCTCTGGTGAAGTAGAGCGTGTAGAAAAAATGGCTGAGAACCTGAGAAACGTATCTATTACAACATTTCTTGTTGCTTGCAAAGGATGAGACTCAGAGGCCATGTGAGAGTCTAGCGGTCTCAAAGGGGACTCTTGTCCATCATTTCTTGACTTTTCTCATACTTGCTCAGATTCTGGATTTGCTCATACTTACTCAACTGCTGGGCAATTGCATCTGAGTTATTGTTGTGCTGTAATGGACTATGCATAATTTCTGAGCACAGACATATTCTTTCAAGTTCTGAATCCATAGAAACATTCAAATGAGGATATGGTCTTAGTTGAGATTCTGGCACGCAGGGGGTTGAAGTGGTGAAAAGAAAGCACTGACATGATATGGAAATTGAATTCCCATCCTTTGAAATACAGCACAGTGATTCCCATCTGCTCAAGTGAAGGATCCAGCGCTCTTTCTCAGACTTGGAGCTATCAGTTACTGTCATACTGAAACTGTGGGTTTAGAGTAGAGGTGAGTCTATGCAGCCTGTTTGGGAGCTGGTGCTCTCAAAGGAGTTTCTGATTCCCATCTGAGCCCTCCCATCAAGTGTGGGGTCCCATTGCAATCCTTGTGCAGTACATTTTCCTCATCCTGCAGCCTGAGGAGGCAGCTCAGGGAGCTCAACTCACAGACACATTAACCAGCAAAGATTGCCTGAAGATGGGCTCACCCATATAATAAAATCACACCATTGTCCACTTCTTTCTCACAATCTTCCTTCTAGGTCCCATTGCTGAGATGGTCAAGGGGGTTGCAGCTTTCCCCAGCAGCTCCACAAAGGGAGATGTCTCAGAGAGAAACCACTTGACTACAGAGCAGTCACTGCTATTTCACAAAATGTACTTGGAGACCTTTAGTCTTCAGGTGTGCTGAGGTCACATGAGACATGTAACTATGAATGGCTTTTTGGAGGAAGTATGATGGAATAATTAGGCATAACGAGTAGAGAAAGCTTAATTGGTTTTGATGCCATGGAAATACAAGATTTAGTCTTTTCCAGGGTACATTTTGTTTTTTTCTGAGCAGCACTCAACTCCATACTTTACCTGTGTTTTACAGATATCTTGCTTCCATACCAGAAGCCACTGTCCTGAAATAGGGACCTAATCCCAGCAAGAAGAGTTAGGGCAGGCTGGGAGCCTGAGGTGTTAGCCTGATGTAGGATGGGAGAGGTCAAGCTGGTGTGCTGATATAGCTGCTAGGAAGTGTTGAGGATTGCAGTGTGTCTTACTTCTGCCCCTCTCAAGGGCCGAAGTTTTTCTTCCTTTGGAGAGATATACTCTAATCCTTTCCTGGAGTCGTGTCTAAAATCTGTCTTTGGAAAGCAAAATACTTCTCACTTTTATAGCATGGCAGAGAAGAAGCCTATTTTATACAATATCCCAGTGATTATAGCATTAGCCCAAGGTAGAGGCACAGGAGTTCAATTCTATTCTGAAGGGATTTGAAATCCTACAGAGATGAATAAATAAGAAAAATGTATACACCAGCACTATTTTACTTTGTTGTTGTCTTTTTCTATTGCTAATATGCAGTGTATCTAATTGAAGACTGTTTCTTTATCAGCAGTGAAAACTATTTTAGAAAAAGTAGTTTATTTCACCAAGTTAGACAGTTACCTTCTTAAACCTGAAAAAGAAATGCCCAGACATCCCATTATTATTGGTTTGAATTATTTATAGCCTGTAGCATTTTACAAGACATTGGGAAAGCAAATGTATCCCATATTTTAAATATTACTTGGTGGTAAAAGATGCACGCAATGCAGCATAGGATTGCTATCATATCATTTCCCCTGGTGTCATTTGCCACAGAACTTGACTGCTGCCACAACAGTGACAATCAGGAACACTGTCATTATGGTCAGTGGGAGAGTGCTTGATTTATTTACATTCATGTAAGCAAAGCTGGCCTTGGAAAACAGTAAGGTCATTGCATCTAGCAAGGTGTAGCTGCAGTTTTCAAAATGACTGTGCAGCTTGGCAAGGTAGAGTTTATGAGCTGGCTTCGTATTAATAGCACATATATGTGAAATATTTTCACCTCTGAGGTTTACAGCCCCATATTTTCTGATAGAAAAGCAGAGATATTAGCTTTGTTGTGCAGCTTTGTTGATGTCAAATGCAGGAGCTGATAATGCAGATGTCTTAAGTAACTGGAGCAAGTTTCAGTGCTGGTTGTTCCCCCTGACCATTTGGGTCCTGAGATTTCCTGAGATAAGTAAGCTGACCAACATCTCAAAAGCTGTACCTGAAGTCAGGCAGTTTTATCCAGGAATAAAGTATTTACCACAAAGACACAAAGAGATCAGAAATCAGGGAGGGAGGTGGTGCATAG